>CM040426.1:38801894-38873886 GCA_022702705.1 Papilionanthe hookeriana x Papilionanthe teres | reverse complement strand
AATTTTCAATTTTTGACCCCGGGACCCTACACTCGCTAACCTACCGAAAGTTTCCGAATAGCCGAATTTCTCAAAAATTTCCAAATCACCCAAAATTCTCCAAAATCATTCCCAAACATTTCCACATCACTCAAACTGATCATCCATAATCAAAAATGTCAAAAATTCCAAAAATACCTCCCAATACCCTCCAAATACCCAAAATACCCCTCCTAGCCAAAAAATCCAAAAATTCAGAAAATTCCCAGAAAATTCCAGAAAATCCCAAATATTTCCAATTTCATTTTATTCAACTATACCATGGGCCAATTTTGCCAATTTATCCCACTTTTATCAAAACCCCCAATTTGACCCATTTTAACCCAAAGTGAACCCAATGTCAAACCTAACCTACCCAATTGACCCAAATTCTGGTCCAATTCAATTCTAAACTTCAATTTAACATCCCCAACACCAATTTAGACCAAATCCAAGCCCAATTTGATTGAAATTTGGATCCAATTTCACTTTTGGCCTTAAAACCCAATTTGGACCCATGACCCAAACTTAGCCCAAGCTCACCCAATTCAACTCCAATTAACCCCAAATCTTTTCTAAATCTTCCTTAACATCCCCATAAACAAAACACTAACATGATTTGCCCAAAATTTAGACCCAAACCCCACTCAAATTCAACCCAAAATCAAAAAGCCCAATTTTGACCTAAACCTAAACCTAGCCCAAGTAGACCCAAACCTCAAAATCAAAACCTAACCTAAGCCAAAACCTCTTTGAAACACTCCCATAAACATTTCCCAACATTAATTTTACATCAATTTCAACTCTAGCCCAACTTTGGCCCATGATAGCCCATTTTGGCCCACCTTAGCCTCTTTACCAAAAAGGCCGTATCCAACCCAATTCAAACCCAAATCACCTCAAATTTGTTTCAAACCACTCATGACACATCCCTAAACCAAACTCAACAATTATTTGGCCCAAGCCTTTACCAAAATTTCATCCCAAAATCCATTTTAAAATTCAAAAGCCCACTTCCCTAAACCTTCCTAAAAGCCCATTTCCACCAAATACAAAAGCCCAAAATTGGCCCTAAAGCCCACATGACATTTCCATTTGCCATCCATTTAATCAAAACCATTCCCTAAGTTATAATCCCATCATCAAATAATTCCAAATCAAGCCTCATGCCAAATCACCCCTAAATACCAAATTTTTTCTTAAATCCATTTCCATGAAATTGACTTGACTTTTCCCAAGCGAAGGTGAGCCATGAAGCCATGCATGAGCCACATGGAAGCCATGAGAGCCTCTTTACATGTCACCATGCCATTTTGGGCAAAAGGAGGAGACTCTTTCCTTAATTCCTAAAGGTGATTAACCACTCCCATGATTCCACTAAATCTTGCTTAAGCTTAATTGTACTTGGATGGTGACCATTCCCCACTGATTAAGCTGACCTAAATCACTTTCTATTCAGCCTAAACAAAACCTTGGGTGGTGCACCTAGCCCAAATAGAGGGGTTGACCAATTTGAGCCAAAATAAGCCCTCTCCCATTCCATTCTAATCCAAACCTTTTACACTTGGCATTTGCCAATTGCTTGCACAAACACCTGACCACGACCCACCTGACCACGAGGGTGACCCTTGCTCGCCGGCCAGCCACCCCGATCGCAGGAAAACACCATGGCCGAAAGCTCACATGTGAGCCAACATTGAAATTCTCCATTGCTGACTTGTCTCAACCCAAATGGATAGCATGGCTGTTCTTCCCATGCCCAGAGCAGGTGATCCAAAGCCCTAACTCTCCCTGGGAAGCCCTCCACCCTCTCCTATTTAAACACCACCCCCTCACGGCCATGAAGAAGAGTTGCACAAACCTTGCCGAAACTCTGCCAAAATTGTTCCAAACCCTTCTCCACCCTTAGAGCAGTTGATCCCAGGTGTCGATTTGCCCCTAATCCCCACCGACAAAATCCAATTTCTCGGCCGAAATCCCACCGAAACCGGGACACTTCTCCACGGTGAACCAATCCCCAAGTTGATTGGTCCTACACCTTCACCGGACCAAGGGAAGAAGTCCACCGGCAAAGCCCCTCTCCGGGCCACCCATCCGTTCCGGACTCCGAAGCTTTGTGATCGGCTGTGGTCGAAGTCCAACCTAGACGATTCACTGGACCGGGAGACTTCATCCGGAGCTTCGCTAGGATCCAATCGAAGGTGCAACAACTCTCGGATCGAAGCCACACTTCTGCGAGCAAAGGTATGAGCTAATTCTTCATCCCGAGCTTCTGGAGATTCTCCATTTCGAATGCTTTAATTTCAATGCATGATAACCGTATAGATGTGTTCGTCTCTTCAAGAAGAATCCATAGAGCATAAGAACATGAAAATCCATTGAATATCGAGTGAGATATTAGGGATTTAGTGTGGACGGCTCTCGGGTGAGGATACTTGGGGACGATGAACGGATGCCGTCCATTTGATACACGCGCGGACGGACGGCCAGGATCGCGTCGGATCGGAAGACGGAGCGATACGGCGGGCCCGGGATGGGCGACTCGGATGGCGGCGCCCAATCACGATGCGACGCGTGTTCCTTCGGAGATGTTAAGGATGACGCGGCGCCGCGTGGATAAGTAGAAAATTAGGGGTATTTTCTATTTATTTAATTCCCTAAACTTCAAAAATTCATAACTTTGTGTAGGAAAATCATAAAAATAAAATAAAAATACCTTCTTGCTCGAGTGAACGAGAGGAGAATAATGTGGAAAAGAAATCATTTAATTTCATCAAGTATTTTATTTTTTATAATTTATTTACTCTCTGCATACATTTAATTCTCCATGCATGTATACAATTCACCATGGCATGAGACCATACGGCTTTTGAAGCCTCCGAATTTGGGAACATTCCCTGAATTTTCCAAAGTCGAGGCCATCCTATGAAGAGTTATTGATTTTTCAAATTCATGTCACTGTTTTGAGTATTTTAATTCCAATAAATAGCATGTTGTGAAATAAATTCTAGGAAAATTTGGTGATGTTCCTTATGACCAGAGAACCACTAGGAAAAATAGGTTTTGAGTTAGTTCATTTTAGACAACCCTAATTGGCTTAAACACTCAAAATAGGTCTCTAATTAATTAGAGTTAACCATAGATCAAATTGACTTGAAATCAATTCTCCACTGACCTTTAGGATCAGAGGAACCCACCATAAAAATTTGAAGTTAATTGGACTTGGTGAGCCCTATTAATTGGGTTGATTAAGCCAATTTAGTCATTTTAAACTTTAAAAATTCATAACTTTCAAAATACCTTTCAAAAATTCACCAAATTGGTTTTAGAGCCTCTCTGATATCAGGGGAATTTAAGAAAATTAAAATTTCAATTTTCTAAAAAAGTTGATTTTTAATATTATTTTAATATTTTTAATAATTAAAAAATAATAAAAATCACAAAAATAATAAAATTCACCAAAATGTCACATTTTGAATTTTAATCACTTAGGAACAAACCCCATATTTTTCTTAGGCCTATTTGGTGAGATATTAATTTTTAAAGTTCTAGGGTAATTTTAAAATTAAAAAAAATGTATTTTCTAGCATTTTCACTAAAATAATTATAATAAATCATAGAAAAATCAGAAAATTACAAAATTTTCTTCTCTGGTTTCCTTGGTATCAGAGAGATTTTTGAAAAATATAAAATTCATTTTTCAACATTTATTTTATTTTTAAATTAATTAATACTCCAGAACTTAAAATAATTCTAATAAATAAAATGTAATTCAAAAAATCACAAAATTTGGTCCAAGTGGTCCTCTGGTCATTAGGAATGTCCCATAATTTGCTTAAGGACAGAAACTTTTCCTTGGTCATGTTATTAAATTTTCCTTGGAAATCTCTATTTTGTACCAAAATAATTATAAATAAATTAAATACAGAAAAATCACATTTTCTCCTCTAATGTCTTTATTGACATATGAGTGAAGTCACATAAAAATTTCAAGTTCATTTGAGTTCAATTTAGTGAGTTATGAAATTATTAAGCTTGAAAGGCAAAATGGTAATTAAAATCTTAACCCTTTAATTAAAACTTTAGGCTTAATAAAATTAATAAGTAAAATATTTGATCCTAATCTGATTTGGATGATTGAAATTTAATAATTAAAGGGTAGAAACCCATCAAGCAATTTAAAATGATTAAACTTTAATTAAATAATTGATTAAATTTGGAAGAATAATAAAATTGGAATTATTAAAATAGGGATATTATTAGGAAGAGATTTATTCTTTAATTTAAAAAAATCCCTAAATTAATCATTTCATTAATGTTTAATTCTTAATTAAAATGATAATTCAAATTTAAAACATTGAAAGACTTAATCATTAAACTAAAATTAAATAATTGAACTCTTTAATTAAAATTAAAATGAATAAAATTAAATTAAATTAAATTAAATAAATTAAATTAAATTAAATTAAGAATTAAATTAAATTAAAAATTAAATCAAATTAAAAATTAAATAAAAAAATTTTAAATTAAATTAAGAATTAAATTAAATTAAATTAAATTAAAAATTAAATTAAATTAAATTAAATTAAATTAAATCAAATTAAATTAAAAATTAAATTAAATCAAATTAATTTAATGTAACATCGAACCAAACTAAATTGAATTAAATTAAATCAACTTAAAAAATTAAATTAAATTAAATTAAGTTGAATTAAATAACATCACTTAAGACATGAAGAAATAAATCTAAAATAACTTGAATACTATTCCAAACTTAAATCATTAATTTGAACTTAAATTTGAATCACAAATCATTAAATGTCATTTTGCCCTTAGGAGCTTTTACTATTATAACTCCTAAATGGAGTATCAAATGAAATGTTACTTCACTTATAGGACATTCAAATGTCCTAAGTTCACTGAGCAAGTTAACAAAACTTGAAAACCTCGGACGATCGATTCATTTACATAATTAAATTCTCTTGGACTTAAAACAATCCTAGAAATATTGAAAAGATGTTTAAGATTCTTCTTAAGCACTTCCTCGATATGATAGGATATTTATAAGAACAATTGAACTTGATTGTTCTTTGATGAAGAAAATCGTCTTCGAACTAAAAACACGAGGAACCTAGACGTCATAGGAAATGACTAGCTATAGGATTAGGAATTTGGTAGAAAACCATAACCCTTACCTTAGCTTTACCTAGGAACTTGCTTAAATATTCTAACTCGTGTTTTAAGTGCGGCTTGGGATGACGAGAAGACCCTCAGGGTACGCTTTTATTTTACCGCAATTTACTTTCCTGCAATTTACTTTCTTGCAATTTATTTTATTGCACATGCACTTTACTTTTCTTGCATGATAAACAACAGTTGCATGAAAACCTACACCTTTAGGACAGAAACCAAAACTGAAACCCATAACTAAATTAAAAGACACTACAAGATAAAATTCACCTCCACGACATTCCAAAATATAAGACAACTCAAAATTTAATCACAAACGGAACAACAAAACTACAACTACAACTAAATTAAAACGTCTCATTGAATGATCCGGAATACCTCGGATGATGTAACCCACGTGTTGCTAACGGGATTTCCCACGGTCTAAATGAAAGTGTGGAACTCATTTAGTTGAGTTTAGCAAATTCATCCGGACTAAGTGAATTCGATGAAAATAACGAGTGCTGGGATGACGGAACCGTGGGATCTTAATCGGTTCTGTTTAATCAACTTTAAGATTTGTTTTAATTAAAAACACAAAAAACACTTGGAAATTAAGACTTCTCTAAACCGGAACACTTTTCTCATCCCCTGATTTATGATTTCTAAAACTAAACCTCTGCAACAACAAGGAGCTCGGAGCATGGTGGGCAGCACGGCCATCGTCGTCAGCAAAACTTGAACCGCGGGTCCCGGGACGGCTGACTCAGATGGAGGCGCCCAATCACAGCGCGACACGTACCCCTTCGGAGCTGCCGATGTTTCGCTGGCGCCGCGTGGATAAGTAGATAAATAGGGTATTTAATGTATTTATTAAATATCAAAAACTTTGAAAATTCATAACTTTGTGTAGAAAAATCAGAAAAATAAAATAAAAATACCCTCTTGCTCAGTGAATAGAGGAGAATAATGTGGAAAAGAAATCATTTAATTTCATCCAGTATTTTATTTTTAATAATTTATTTACCCTCTGCATTGTTTTAATTCTCTATGCATATAGGAGATTCACCATGGCATGAGACCATAGTGGCTTTTAAAGCCTCCGAATTTGGGAACATTCCCGAATTTTCCAAAGTCGGAGGCCATTCCTATGAGAAGTTATTGATTTTTCAAATTCATGTTACTGTTTTGAGTATTTTAAATCCAATAATTAGCATGTTGTGAAATAAATTCTAGGGAAATTTGGTAATGTTTCTTATGACCAGAGGACCCTAGGAAAAATAGGTTTTGAATTAATTCACTTGGAACAACCCTAATTGGCTTAAACACCCTAAATAGGTTCTTAATTAATTAGAGCTAATCATACATCAAATTGACTTGAAATCAATTCTCCACTGACCTTTAGGATCAGAGGAATTCACCATAAAAGTTTGAAGTCAATTGGGTTTGGTTAGCCCTATCAAATAGGTTGATTAAGCCATTTAGCCAATTTAAACTTTAAAAATTCATAACTTTCAAAATACTTTTCAAAAATTCACCAAATTGGTTTTGGAGCCTCTCTGATATTAGGGGAATTTAAGAAAATTAAAATTTCAATTTTCTAAAAAAGTTGATTTTCTGTATTATTTTAATATTTTAATAATTAAAAAATAATAAAAATCACAAAAATAATAAAATTCACCAAAATGTCATATTTTGAATTCTAATCACTTAGGAACAAACCCCATATTTTTCCTAGGTCTCTATGGTGAGTTATTAAATTTTAAAGCCCTAGGGTAATTTTAAAATAAAAAAAAATGTATTTTCTAGCATTTCCATTAAAATAATTCTAATAAATCAAAGAAAAATCAGAAAATTATAAAAATTAATTCTCTGATTTCCTTGATATCTGAGAGATTTTTGAAAAATAAAAAATTTATTTTTCAAACTTTATTTTATTTTTAAATTAATTAATGCTCCAAAACTTAAAATAATTATAATAAAAATAATATAATTAAAAAAATCACCAAACTTGGTCCAAGTGGTCCTCTGGTCACTAAGAATGTTCTATAATTTTCTTAAGGACAGAAACTTTCCCTTGGTCATATTATTAAATTTTCCTTGGAAATCTCTATTTTCTACCAAAAATAATTACATAAATAAACTAAATACAGAAAAATCATATTTTCTCCTCTAATGTCTTCATTGATATATGAGTGAAGTCACATAAAAATTTCAAATTCATTTGAGCTCAATTTAGTGAGTTATGAAATTATTAAGCTTGAAGGGCAAAATGGTAATTAAAATTTTAACCCATAATTAAAACTTTAAGTTTAATAAAATGAAAGAGTAAAATATTTGATCTTAATTTGATTTGGATGATTGAAATTTAAATAATTAAAGGGTAGAAACCTATTAAACAATTCAAAAATAATTAAAATAAACCTTAATAAAACAATTAATTAAATTTGGAAGAATAATAAAATTGGAATTATTAAAATAGGGATGTTATTAGGAAGAAATTTGTTCTTTAATTTAAGAATCCCTAAATTAATCATCCCAATAATATTTAATTCCTAATTAAAATGATAATCCAAGTTTAAGATTTAAAATGCTAAAAGATTTAATCATTAAATTAAATTAAAGTTAAATTATTTAAAGCAAATCTCTTTAAAATAAAATGTTAAATTAAATTAAATTAAATTAAATTAAATTAAATTAAATTAAAACAAATTAAATCAAATTAAATTAAATTAAATTAAATTAAAACACATTAAATTAAATTAAATTAAATTAAATTAAATTAAATTAAATTAAATTAAATTAAATTAAATTACATTAAATTAAATTAAATTAAATTAAATTAAATTAAATTAAATTAAAATTAAATTAAATTAAATTAAACTAAATTAAATTAAAACTAAATCAAATTAAATTAAATCAAATTAAATAAAATTAAGCTGAACCATATCATATTAAGTTAACTTAAAATTAAATTAAATTAAATTGAACCACATTAAATTAAATTAAGTTAAATTAAATTAAATTAAATTAAATATAACATCACCTAAGACATGAAGAATTCAAAATAAATCTAAAACAACTTGAACACTATTCCAAACTTAAATCCATTAACTAAAATTAAATCACAACTCACTTGAACATCCATTTGCCCTCGAAAGCTCGTGATGTCATAACTCTTAAAAAGAAGTGTTAAAAGAAGCGTTACTTCACTCATAGGATATTCAAATGTCCTAGTTCACTGAGCAAGATAACAAAACTTAAACTCTCGGATGATTAATTCATTTGTATAATTAAATTCATTTGGACTTAAGACAATCCTAGAAATATTGAAAAGATGTTTAAGATTCGTCTTAAGCACTTCCTCAATATGATAGGATATTTATAAGAACAATTGAACTTAGTTGTTCTTTGATGAAGAAAATCGTCCTCAAACTAAAGTACAAGAACCTAGACGTCATAGGAGATGACTAGCTATAGGATTAGGACCTTTGGTAGAAAACCATAACCCTTCCCTTAGCTTTACCTAGGAACTTACTTTAAATGCTTAAATATTCTAACTGTGTTTTAAGTGCGGCTTGGGATGACGGGAAGACCCTCCGGGTACGCTTTTATTTTATTGCAATTTACCTTATTGCAATTTATTTAATCGCATCGCACTTACTTTCCTTGCATGATAAACAATCGTTGCATGAAAACCCACACCTTTAGGGTAGTCCCTAAAACTGAAAACAAAACTAAATTAAAAGTCATTACAAGATAAAACTCACCGCCACAACATTTTAAAATATAAGACAACTCAAAATTTAATCACAAACAGAACAACAAAACTACAACTACAACTAAATTAAAACGTCTTGTTGGATGATCGGGAATACCTCGGATGATGTAACCTACGTGTTGCTAACGGGATTTCCCACGGTCTAATGAAAGTCCGGAACTCATTCGAGTTGAGTTTAGCAAATTCATCCGGATCTAAGTGAATCCGATAAAAATAACGATGCGGAAGGATGGAACCGTGGGATCTTAACCAGGTGTTGTTATAATCAATTTTAAGATTTGTTTTAACTAAAACACTAAAAAACACTTGGATTTTAAGACTTCTCTAAACCAAAACACCTTTCTCATCTCCTGATTTATGACTTCTAAAACTAAACCTCTGCAACAACAAGGTGCTCGGAACATGGTGGGCAGCACGGCCATCGTCATCAGCAAAACCTGAGTCTACTTCAGCAAAACTTTCTTAGAATTAAATAACCAAACCATAGGACTTCGAGGTAATTTGCCTAGTGCAACATAAATCCTCAACCTTTTTTTAGGCATTTGCATTGCAAATTAAGCCCTAATCGGTCTTAGGACTCCGAGGTAGTCGTTTGGTACGACATAAACCCTCATATCTTCAAGGTTTATTTGTATGATTTTATCATACAAATATAAGTCCAAATTAACTAAAATTGGCAAGATCGAAATATAAGATAATATTAGGACCTTCCTAAATTCAAGCCAAACAATAGGATAGTTGGGAAATTATCAAAGTTCGCTTCGAATCTGTGATTTCTCCTACCTTTCTTCCTTTAAATTCCTAAAACAAAATGTTCCAAACTTGATCCATTCCCTATTGAAATTCCAAAATTCAATCCCTTGAAAACTTAAACTTTGAAATTCTTGAGAGTAGAACTACTGATTATTATCGAGAGTTTTCTTAGGTGATTCCCGTCACTTAAGATGTAATTAACTATAGGGGCTTGCCCTTATAGGGAATTTTAAGAACACAAGTAATATAAACCCTGTTTAATGTTTTCATATTAAACAGGGGAATTTGTCGGCTTATAAAATTGGTTCGCAGACCAAACGGATGTCACAAATCTTCTAGTTTATTTAATCAAGCCCCATCATCAAACAATGTGTCTATTCTTCGGGATAAATACATGGTTTGTGATGCGGTGCTCGTTTATATAAACTATTCGGGATGTGAGATCAGTTTGATTTCATATCTTAAAATTTTCAAATTTAAAATTATTTTCAAAATCAAATATTACTTTTCAAATTATTTATTTAAATTAAATTAAAATTCGCCGACAATTTCTGTAGGCGACCCCCCCTTTTTAAAATAAAACACATAACCTAAAAATAAGCCGTACAGGATGGAGATCTGGGACAAGGGATTATGTACCTTCTTTAAGTAGAGATATACCCTCTACTAGTTATGAACCCCCTCAGTACACCACTCCTACCCTTCAAGATCTGATGAATGAATTGACCCTGATTAGAAAGAGTTTTGAGCTATTTGGAGAAAATATGGAAAGAAGATTTGAGCATATAGACCAAAGGATCGGAGGCTTAGAAAGAAGACACGATTATGATAGCGAATATCTCCAGCGACATTCAGAGTACGAAATTGCATACTATGAAGCTGAACGTCGATATAGGAGTGGTGATTTAGATGTTGTCTTTCCTGAGTGCCCCCGTTATTCACAGTACCAGCCTGCTCAGCCTTCTCAGCCTGGAGATCAAGGAGATGACATAGTTTGGGATTTTAATGTAGAATATTAGAGTCTTTGTTTAGTTTGTTTGGTTTGTTTAAATTTGTTGTTAGTTTGGGAAACTTTATTATTTTGAATGTGATTATTCTGTACTTTCTAGAGACTATGGATGTTGGTATGTTTGCTTATGTTATGATGTTAGATTTCTTGTGTGTTAAATTAGTTGCAATTTTTTTTTTATATATAGGATGTTAGTTTAAGTTTTTATAAGTTATGAATTTTAACATTGTTTAGATTGTTTTAATATGTTTTAAAATAGATTAGTTAAATGTATGTCTAGTAATAGATTAAGTTTTCATTTGTTATGTTTGATACTTATTTTAAAATTTCATCCTCGCACTTTCTTTTAAATATTATATGTGGAAGAATACTAACGAGTACGAGTTCCGTAAGTAATGAAAAAGCCTGCAAAAATTTCAAAGAAAAGAAATACCTAAAGCCCAAAGGTATGATGAATTTTATTATATACTTTCCCTTTTTCACTATGTAGTATAGATAGAAAGATTTAAGTTTGGGGGAAGGTAAAAATACAAATTTAATTATTAAAATTGTTCTCAATTTCTATTTTCAAAAATTATTATTAAATGATTTTCTATAGTAGTTTTTCAATTCAATAAACATGAATTACTTTATTTAATTATTATATAAAGTTAAAGAAAATATTTCTAGTAATTCAATTAATTAATGGAATAAGATATTCGGTTAAAAGGAATAAGAATATAGTAAACTTATTTAAAGTAAGGAAAAGCTATATTCTAAAAATTAAAAATTCTTAAGTATTTAAGTGAAAAAGAAAGGATAGAAACTCAATGAAGTAAAGGCTATGAAATATATATAAGAAAAGAAATATTTTAAGTTTCAAATTTAGGAAGAGAAATTGAAGTTCAAAATTATTAACGAGTTATCCGAGATACGAGTAATCCTCACTTGAGAAAGAAAAAGAAAAAGAAGGATTGAAAATCAATCCAAAAAGAAAAAGAAAAGAAAAGAAAAGAAAAACATAAAGTGAGGAGAAGCTTGAGGAGATGCCTTATCAAAAATTGGCTTCAATAGATTCAACCTAAAAGGTAAAACTTAAGTATATTTCTAAACTTATATTTATGGATTAGTATTTTACTAAATAGTGTTTTCTTGAACTTCCTATCATCTAAATATCTTAAGTAATTTACTATTTTAAATATAGTCATTCCTGAAATAAATAGAAAGCTAGAAATCTTAGACTCGATAACTAAATAATCTTATATCTATAAAGTTAATTTAATTACTCGAAATATTTATATTTAACTTTATTATAATGTTATTTAAATTTAATTCATATTATCCGAGTTGAAAAATTCTATTATAGAAATCATTATTTTTATTTAGTATTAAAATTACTTGAGGACAAGTAATAATTAAGTTTGGGGGATTTTGATCACAGAAAAATACATTAAGAAATTCATATCTATTTTTGATGAAAATGCACATTAAAGAAAGGTATTTTCTTTATTTTATTGCAGGAATGAAGATTTATAAGTGATGGAAGCAAAGAGCATGAAATGAAGCTAATTTGGATCAAAAAGGAGGAAATTCATGCAAATTGAACTAAGTCGCCGACGGCGAGATCGAGGCCGCCGACGGCGAGATCGTGAGGAGAATTTCTGAAGGAATTATAACTACCTCACCGACAGCGAGCCAGAGCACGCCGACAGCGAGATCGCGCGGTTTGAAGACCTTCTAGAAGCCCCGCTGATGGCGAGGTCGTTTCCCGCCGACGGCGAGACAGTTCAAAATACAAATACTTTGAACCTGGACACTTTTTGAAGAGGTGTTTAAGCATCCCTTGGACCTTTGCTTACATCTAGAAATAGAGGCCGAATTCTAGTGTCTAGGTGTGTCTCTTGAGTCTTCAGTGTGTCTATTTTAGAGAGTCTGAGTCTATTTTGAATCTGTTGTTAGTCATTAGTGAGTTTCTTCAGTTTATTTGAGTGCTATTTAGAAGTTCGCTGTACTAGAAGGAAAAGTCAAAGGAACTTCAATGAGTCTGCTTGGGGAGGAAATTAAGATAAGTATCTTTGTTTATTGTTGTTAACTTTAAATGAAATCCATGCTTTGTTTTATTCTCATGCATTCTGAGTAGTTTTCTTAGTCTTTCTCCTTGTTTATGAAAATTATGCGGATTGATGAAACTAAATAGAAGCACCTATTATAAATAAATTGTGATAATTTTTACTTAAAACTTAATTTACTTTCAATCTGGCTAATTGAGTTGTTAAAATACGTTGAATTATCAACTATAGTAAAAATGACATCCAATATTAAGGGAAGTCAAAAGCCTTGGAAGGCGGGTGCAAATAAATAGGGAAATATTAATTGTCGGACGTAGAATTGGACATTTTAGTGTGACAGACTAAAATATTCAATTTGGTCCTATTGTTTGAGAGCTGAAGTGTAGATGTTAGCCCTCAGGTGAGGGGAACGTGGGAGCTCCGAAGTGGCAGCCGATATCCTCCCGGCTTAGCCGCAGATTCGGTAATCAAACATAGGATTAGTCAATGTTCTTTGCACTTGGACCAAAGGGTAAAGAATAGGAATGCTCCTATTTGTCACAATACAATTTAAGAATTCTATTTAAATTCATCATTCACTTAATTTTCTAAAAACAAGGAGAAGGATACTTTTTCTAAAATATTTAAATCAACTTATTTCAAGCATTAGTTTACTTTAATTTGCTATAGTTACTTTGAATTTCCGTTTATTATATCCGTAAGTAATTCCTTTAAATTTAGCTGATAACAAATCTGTTAAAGACTTCCCTGTGGGATCGATAACCAGGACTCCACTAGAGCCCTGTATTACTTGATACGATACATATACTTGCGTAGAATCTACATTATACATTAAATCATATATCTATATTTAAAGCGAGATCAAGTTTTTGGAGTTGTTGCTATAAACATAAATTGCAAACGGATTAAAAGTTGGTCATATGTACATATGTATGTATATGTATATACATATTCATATACATATACATATATGTATGTATATGTATATGAATATGTATATACGTGTACATACATATGTACATACATGTATATGTATATGTATATGTATATGTATATGTATATGTATATACATATGTATATACATATGTATGTACATATGTATGTATATGTATATACATATACATATACATATACATACATATGTATTTATATATACATATACATATATATGTAGATACATATGTATGTATATGTATATGTATATGTATATACATATACATACATAAGTATGTATATGTATATATATATATATATATGTATATATATATATATATATATATATATATATATATATATATATATATATATATATATATATATATATATATATATACATATATATATATTATTGTCCTATTATGTTGGTATTAAACCATTTTTATGTATATGTATATGTATATACATACATACATATGTACATATGTATGTATATGTATATACATATACATATATGTATACATACATATGTATGTATATATACATATACATGTATATATGTGTGTATGTATGTATATGTAAATGTATATACATGTATGTATATGTATATACATATACATACATGTATAGGTATATACATATACATACATACACACATATATACATGTATATGTATATATACATACATATGTATGTATATGTATATGTATATGTATATACATATATGTATATGCATATACATATACATACATAAGTATGTATATGTATATACATATACATATATACGTATACATATATATATATATATACAGATCGACTCATATATATGTATATATATATATATATATACATATATATATGTATATCTATATATATATGTGTATATATATATATATATATATATATATATATATACACATATATATATATGTGTGTATATATATATATATGTATATATATATATATATATATATATATATATATATATATATATATATATATATATATATATATATATATATATATATATATATACACACATATATATATATATATATATATATATATATATACACACATATATATATATATATATATGTTATAGTCCTATTATGTTGGTATTAAACCATTTTTTATGGTTATGTGGGACTGATGGGTCCTCAAAGAAATTATTTGATTTTCATGGGATTGATGCCTATCTTTTCTTGGTGTTGTAGGAAATCAACTATACACACACAAAGACGCACATACATACACATACTAATAAGGACAGACTGATATTCAATGATTCCATTGAAGTTTCTATGTCCAAGTCTCTTGCACAAGGTCTATTTCCATCTACTTGGCATAACAAATATTCTCGGTTATAGGGTCAACTGTTGAAGCCTTTTATATCTTTTTTTTTCTGGGATAACCTTGCATTCTCTGCTACTCATAGATGACAATCTCAAAATCAAGGGCCTATGAATTCTTTCTGTATTCTTGTTATAAAGATGTGACGAGGACTCTTTCCCATTGGTGCTTTGAGTAAATCTCCGGAACACTTTACATAATCAGTGGGGACAAATCCTCTCTGATAGATTGCTCTCTTCTATTGGAGACTGGTGGTCTGATTGAGTTTCATCTCCCAACTTTGTTATTAGAGCTCTTCCAATTATTGTATGTTGGTTTTTATGAATGGCAGAAACACAATTAAGCATGGTGATCAAGCAACTATTTTTGCTCCTAACTATGTCATTTCTAACATTTTTGTTTATGTTTTAAAAGATAGCCCAATATGGTGGAATAAAAAATAAATTCTTGGTAGCTTCCTCCTTTATTTCTATGGGATCCTCTCATCTCATTCTATTAGACCACAACTAGTTTTTTGGATGAAACCTAACATCGGGTGGCTGAAGATTGATATTGAATGCAGATGGAAGCATGAGAATGCTGGAATTGGTGTCGTCATTAGGAATCATAATGGACACACCCTTTTAGTTTTTTCATCTTCTGTTATTGTTGTTTCTCCTCTCCAGGTTGAAGTTGAGACTTTGGTGGTTGCTTTTTGTATTGTTAAGACTACTCATTGTCATTATATTATTGTGGAAACAGACTCTTTTATCTTATGGCAATGTTGCATGGGTCTTTCTGCTATTCAGTGGATGGTTCTACATCAATATAAAAAGATATTCTCTTTGGTTGTGAAGTTTACCATAAGTGTTGATTCTTTCCCAGGAAGGGTGATTCACCTGCTAACTGATTGGCTAAACTTGCTTCATCACTTAAAGGATTTTTGTTTAGAAGTCCCCATCTCTCCTCCTTTATTTCTTTCTCTTTTGCTGAAGGGAGAATTACTTAACGTCCCTTATGTGAGATGTCGGCGTATTTTTTAGGTTATGTGTTTTATTTTGAAAAGGGGTCGCCTACAGAAGTTGTCGGCGAATTTTTAATTTAACTTAAATAAATAATTTGAAAAGTAGTATTTGATTTTGAAAATAATTTTAAATTTGAAAATTTTAAGATATGAAATCAAGCTGATCTCACATCCCGAATAGTTTATATAAACGAGCGCCGCACCACAAACCGTGTATCTATCCCGAAGAATAGACACACTTGCTTGATAATGGGGCTCGATCAAATAAACTAGAAAGGTTTGTGACATCCGTTTAGTACTGCGAACCAATTTTATAAGCCGACAAATTCCCCAGCTTAATATGAAACTATTAAACAGGGTTTATATTACACAGGTTCTTAAAGTTCCCTATAAGGGCAAGCCCCATAGTTAATTACATCTTAAGTGACGGGAATCACCTAAGAAAACTCTCGATAATAATCAATAATTCTGCTCTCAAGAATTTCAAAGTTTAAGTTTTCAAGAGGTTGAATTTTGGAATTTCAATAGGGAATGGATCAAATTTGGAACATTTTATTTTGGAAATTCAAAGGAAGAAAAGTAGGAGAGATCACGGATTCGAAGCGGACTTCGGTAATCTCCCGACTATCCTATTGTTTGGCTTGGATTTAGGAAAGTCCTAATGTTCATTTAATGTTTTAATCTTGCCAATTTTAATTAGTTAGGGCTTATATTTATATGATAGAATCATACAAATTGCCTAGAAGATATGAGGGTTTATGTCGTATCGGACGACTACCTTGGAATCCTAAGACCGGTTAGGGCTTAATTTGCAATGCAAATGCCTAACGAAGAGTTGAGGATTTATGTTGCACTAGTGCAAACTACCTCGAAGTCCTATGGCTTTGTTATTTAATTCTAAGAAAGTTTTGCTGAAGTAGGTTCAAGTTTCTGTCGACGACGATGGCCGTGCTGCCCACCATGCTCCGAGCTCCTTGTTGTTGCGAGAGGTTTAGTTTTAGAAATCATAAATCAAGAGATGAGAGAAGTGTCTTGGTTTAGAGAAGTCTTAATTTCCAAGTGTTTTTTTGTGTTTTAATTAAAACGGATCTTAAAGTTGATTAAACGGAACCGATTAAGATCCCGCGGTTCCGTCATCCCGACACCGTTATTTTCATCGAATTCACTTAGTCCAGATGAACTTGCTAAACTCAACTAAATGAGTTCCGCACTTTCATTTAGACCGTGGGAAATCCCGTTAGCAACACGTGGGTTACATCATCCGAGGTATTCCCGATCATTCAACGAGACGTTTTAATTTAGTTATAGTTGTAGTTTTGTGTTTTGTTTGTGATTAAATTTTGAGTTGTTTTATATTTTGGAATGTTGTGGAGGTGAATTTTATCTTGTAATGTCTTTTAATTTAATTATGGGTTTCGAGTTTTGGTTTCTAGTCCTAAAGGTGTCGGTTTTCATGCAAGCTGTTGTTTATCATGCAAGAAAAATAAATGCGATGCGATTAAATAAATTACCGTAAAGTAAATCGCAATAAAATAAAAGCGTACCTGGAGGGTCTTCCCGTCATCCCAAGCTGCACTTAAAACACAGTTAGAATATTTAAGCAAGTTCCTAGGTAAAGCTAAGGGAAAGGTTTATGGTTTTCTACCAAATTCCTAATCCTACAGCTAGTCGTTTCCTATGACGTCTAGGTTCTTTGTGTTTTTAGTTTGAAGACGATTTTCTTCATCAAAGAACAATTAAGTTCAATTGTTCTTGTAAATATCCTATCATATTGAGTAAGTGCTTAAGAAGAATCTTAAACATCTTTTCAATATTTCTAGGATTGTTTCAAGTCCAAATGAACTTAATTGTGTAAATGAATCGATCGTCCAGAGGTTTTCAAGTTTTGTTAACTTGCTCGATGAACTAGGACATTTGAATGTCACATAAGTGAAGTAACATTTTAATGTTCTATTTAGGAGTTATGATAACTAAAGCTCCTAAGGGCAAAATGATTCTTAATGATTTGTGATTCAAATTTAAGTTCGAATTAATGATTTAAGTTTGGAATAGTGTTCAAGTTATCTTAGATTTATTTCTTCATGTCTTAAGTGAGGTTATTTAATTCAACTTAATTTAATTTAATTTAATTTATTTTAATTTAAATTATTCTAATTTAATTTGATTTAATTTAATTCAATTTAATTTATTTGATTTAATTTCTTAATTTAATTTAGTTTAATTTTAATTTAATTTAATTTAATTTTAATTTAATTTAATTTAATTTAATTTAATTTAATTTATTTATTTAATTTTATTTAACTTAATTTAATTTAATTTTATTTATTTAATTTAATGTATTTAATTCATTTAATTTAATTTAATTTGTTTATTTAATTTAATTTAATTTTAATTTAATTTAATTTAACTTTTAATCTTAATTTAATTTAATTTAATTGAAAATTTTTGAAAGAGTTTAATGATTTAATTTTTATTTAATGATTAAGTCTTTTAATATTTTAAATTTGAGTCATCATTTTAATTAAGAGTTGAGTATTAATGAGATGATTAATTTAGGGATTTTTAAATTAAAGAATAAATCTCTCCCTAATAATATCCCTATTTTAATAATTCCAATTTTATTATTCCTCCAAATTCAATTAATTATTTAATTAAAGTTTAAGCATTTTAAATTGCTTAATGGGTTTCTACCCTTCAATTATTAAATTTCAATCATCCAAATCAGATTAGGATCAAATATTTTACTTGTTAATTTTTTTATTAAACCTAAAGTTTTAATTAAGGGTTAAAATTTTAATTACCATTTTGCCCTTTAAGCCTAATAATTTCATAACTCACTAAATTGAACTCAAATGAACTTGAAATTTTTATGTGACTTCACTTATGTGTCAATGAAGACATGAGAGGAGAAAATGTGATTTTTCTGTATTTAATTTATTTATATAATTATTTTTTGTAGAAAATAGGAATTTCCAAGGAAAATTCAATAGTATGACCAAGGGAAAGTTTCTGTCCTTAAGAAAATTAGGGGACATTCCTAATGACCAGAGGACCACTTGGACCAAATTTTGTAATTTTTTGAATTATATTTTATTTATTAGAATTATTTTAAGTTCTGGAGTATTAATTAATTTAAAAATAAAATAAATGTTGAAAAATAAATTTTATAATTTTTAAAATTCTCTCTGATATCAAGGATTCCAGAGAACCAAACTTTACAATTTTCTGATTTTTCTTTAATTTATTATAATTATTTTGGTGAAAATGCTAGAAAATACATTTTTTAATTTTAAAATTACCCTTGAGCTTTAAAAATTAATATCTCACTAAATAGACCTAGGAAAAATATGGGACTTGTTCCTAAGTGGTTAAAATTCAAAATATGACATTTTGGTGAATTTTATTATTTTTGTGATTTTATTATTTTTTAATTATTAAAAATATTAAAATAATATTAAAAATCAACTTTTTTAGAAAATTGAAATTTTAATTTTCCTGAACTCCCTTGATATCAGAGAGACTCCAAAACCAATTTGGTGAATTTTTGAAAGATATTTTGAAAGTTATGAATTTTTAAAGTTTAAAATGGCTAAGTGGCTTAATCAACCCAATTAGTGGGGCTAACCAAGTCAATTGACCTCAAATTTTTATGGTGGGTTCCTCTGATCCTAAAGGTCAGTGGAGAATTGATTTCAAGTCAATTTGATCTATGGTTAACTCTAATTAATTAGAGACCTATTTTGAGTGTTTAAGCCAATTAGGGTTAATCTAAGTGAATTAACTCAAATCCTATTTTTCCTAGGGTTCTCTGGTCATAAGGAACATCACCAAATTTTCCTAGAATTTATTTCACAACATGCTAATTTTTGAAATTAAAATACTTAAAACAGCAACATGCATTTGAAAAATCAATAACTTTTCACGAGAGATGGCCTACGACCTTGGAAAATTCGGGGAATGTCCCTAAGTTCAGAGGCTTCAAAAGCCCTATGGTCTCATGCCATGGTGAATTGTATACATGCATGGAGAATTAAAACAATGCAGGGAGTAAATAATTAATTAAAAATAAAATACTTGGACAAAATTAATTAATTTCTTTTCCACATTATTCTCCTACGTTCATCTGAGCGAGGGGGTATTTTTATTTTATTTTTGTGATTTTTCTACACGGAGATATGAATTTTCCAAGTTTAGGGAATTAAATAAATAGGAAAATACCCTATTTATCTACTTATCCACGCGGCGCCGCGTCGGCCTCGGCGAGCTCCGAAACGCCGCGTGGCGCGCTCCCATTCGACGCCGCCATCCGAGTCGGCAACCCGGGCCCCGCGGTTCTCGTACCGTCTCCTGGTCCAACGCCGTCCGAGCCGTCCGTCCGCGCGTGTATTAAATGGACGGCATCCGTTCATCGTCCATGGCCGGTGCGATCCGTGGCCGTCCACACTCTAACCTACAGAACTCGCTCGATTCTCGATGGATTTTCGTGTTCTTATGCTCTATGGATTCGTCTTGAAGAGACGAACACATCCATACGGTAAACATGCATTGAAATTAAGGCATTTGAAATGGAGAATCTCCGGAAGCTCGGGATGAAGAATTAGCTCATACCTTTGCTCGGAGAAGTGAAGCTTCGATGCGAGAGTTGTTGCACCTTCGATTGGATCTGACAAGCTCCGGATGAAGTCTCCGAGTGCAGTGAATTGTCTAGGTTGAACTTCGACCACGGTGATCACAAAGTTTGGGTACGGAGCAGCCTGGGTGGCACGGAGATGGGGCTTTTGCTGGTGGACACCTTCCCTTGGTGCAGTGAAGGTGTAGGACCAATCGATTTGGGGATTGGTTCACCGTGGGGAAGTGTCCTGGTTTTGGGCTTGGATTTCGACTTTGAAATTGAGCTCGCGAGAGAGGAAATGGCAGGGGGATCTCCTTGGGGATCGAGTGCTCGTGTAGGAGGAGGGTACGGAACAATTTTGGCGAGTTTTGGCAGAGGTTTGTGCGACTCTCCTCTCATGGCCGTGAGGGGTGGTGTTTAAATAGGCATGGGTGGAGGGCCTCCCGGGGGAGTTAGGGCTTGGGATCGAGTGCTGCTGGTGAGGAGAAGAACGGCCATGGTGACCACTAGGCATGGGGCGGCTCGGCGAGGGAGAATTCCAAAGTTTGGCTCCTCCCGAGGTTTCGGCCATGGTGTTTTCCGGCGGCCGGGGTGGGTGGCCGGCGAGGCATGGGTCACCCTCGGGTCCGGGTGGGTCGGGGTTAGAGGTTTGTGCAATCGATTGCTGCTGCCATGTGTAAAGTGGTTGAATTAAAATGGAATGGGGAAGAGGTCATTTTGGCTTCAATTTGGTCAACCCATTGGTTTGGGTTGGGTGCACCTCCCATGGCCTGATTTTGGGCTGAGAGGATCGGTTGGGTCGACCAGAGAGAATGGTGGAGTCTCCATCGAGGATTAGGTGGCAAAGCATGGTTTAGAGTGTGACATGCTTAAGGTAAAAAGGCTTAATGAAAGGTTAGAAAAGGAGCCCCTCCTTTTACCATTAATGGCTTGATCACATGCCAAACTTTCATGGCTTCCTATGGCTTGTGAATGGCTCATGCATGGCTCCATGTGGCTTAGGGAAAAGTTTAGTCAATTTCATGAAAATGGGTTTTAAGAATTTTGGACATTTGGTGTAAAATTTGGATGGTTTGTCATATGGCTTTGTTTAGAAAGATTTGATTGCTGATTTAGGACTTAGGGATGATTTTAATTAAGTGAGGATGAGATGAGATTGTAATGTGGGCTTTAGGATGGGCTTGGGCTTTTGAGTTTGGTTTGGAATGGGCTTTTGAATGTCCTTTAGAAGTGGGCTTTTAGATGAAAATTTTGCAAAGGGCCATGCCAAATAAATGTTGGGTTTAGTTTAAGGATGTGTCATGAGTGGTTTGGAGTCAATTTGGTGTGATTTGGGTTTGAATTGGGTTGGATATGGGCTTTTTTGGTAAAGAGGCTAAAGTGGGCCAAAATGGGCTACCATGGGCCAAAGTTGGGCTAGAGTTGAAGTTGATGTGAAATTAATGTTGGGAAATGTTTATGGGAGTGTTTCAAAGAGGTTTTGGCTTTGGTTGGGTTTTGATTTTGGGATTTGGGCTCATTTGGGCTAGGTTTGGGTTTAGGTCGAAATTGGGCTTTTTGATTTTGGGTTGAATTTGAGTGGGGTTTGGATCAAAGTTTTGGGCAAATCATGTTAGTGTTTTGTTCATGGGGATGTCAAGGAAGGTTTAGAAAAGATTTGGGGTTAATTGGAGTTGAAATGGGTGAGTTTGGGTTAGGTTTGGGTCATAGGTCCAAATTGGGCTTTAAGGCCAAAAGTGAAATTGGATTCAAATGTCAATCAAATTGGGCTTGTATTTGGTCTAGATTGGTGTTGGGGATGTTGAATTGAAGTTTAGAATTGAATTGGACCAGAATTGGGGTCAATTGGGTAGATTTGGTTTGACATTGGGTTTACTTTGGGTTAAAATGGGTCGAATTGGGGGTTTTGACAAAAGTGGGGTAAATTGACAAAATTGGCCCATGGTGTAGTTGAACAAAATGAAATTGGGAATATTTGGGATTTTCTGGAATTTTCTGGGAATTTTCTGAATTTTTGGATTTTTGGGTCAAAAGGGGTATTTTGGGTATTTGGAAGGTATTGGGGGGTATTTTGGGATTTTTGATATTTTTGGCTAGGAATGGTCAATTTGAGTGATGTGGAAATGTTTAGGAATGGTTTTGAGGAATTTTGGGTAATTTGGAAATTTTTGAGAAATTTGGGTAGTTTCGAGGGCATTTGGTAGAGTTGGTGGGTGTAGGGTCCGGGGGTCAAAAATTGAAAATTTGGAAAATTGAAGATTGGGTGGATGTAAGTGGAATGAAATCATTTTTGTTGAGCCATGAAGCCATATCAAGCCCACATGAGCCATGAAGGGACTCATTTGAGGCATTTACTGTGTTGTTCCTAACCCTCTTAGCGAGGGCTTAGGGGTTAAGGACCATCCATGTGAATCACCTACATGAGTCGGGAAGTCAAGTCAGGTATGGGTGTGTTTTTAGGAGGTGTGTGAAAGTGTAGTGCATAGGTGTAGTGTATGTGTAAGTCGGCCCTTTACCGGACCAGGGCCGCCCAGAGGCGTCCTAAGGCCGAAGAGTCCTATAGGAACTCATCCTTTAAACTTCCACATTTGATTTCAACCCTCTAGGTGATTAGGGGTCTATAGTCGAGTTTGTGGAGTTTGCGGGGAGTTAAGAAGTGGTTTGAATTTCTAAAAGGTGGGTCCCAATTCTAGTCCTCTAAGATAGTCAAAGGAAAAGCCTAAGGCTAGATCCTAAGTACTAAAGAGAAGAAGAGAAGACCTCATCAAAAATGAGGTCAACATGAGACACTGTAAGTTTTTTGATCAATGAAAGTATAGCTTTTGCCATATTATTTTTTATTTTTTATTTTTTTAGGGGAAGGAGCAGCTCATTGCTTCCTACGTGGTAATATAAGGAAAAAAGGTACATGTGAAAGGAGGGAGAGTGGATCCCCATCTAAAAACAAAAAATAATACATGAGTAGTCCTATGGGGTTCCTCTTCCACATTACAACTCCACACAAGTAAATGTAACTAGTAAGAAAAAGTCAGATCATAGGTACAAGTAAACCAGAAAACGAAAAACCCAAAAAATGTATACCCAAAACCAATTAAGAACACCAAAATAGTCCAAAGCAAAAGTGCCTTTAGTTGGGGAAAGCAGCAGAGGTTGATGGAGCAGTTCTCTCATCCAGCATTGAATCTGAAGTGGGGAGCATCAAAAAGGAAAGTTAGGGAGGTGGGGTGGATGAGACAACAACTTCCAAAGTGTCTAGTCCCCTTCTAGCAAGCCAATTGGCTGGCCTGTTACCCTCTCTATATATGAAAGAAAGGATAAAGTGCTGGTTAGAAACCATAGCCTTGATTCTTTGAATCCATTGGGAGTGGTGCCAAGGTAGGGGCAGATCCTCCTGCAAATACTGAAGCGGTAAAGAAGAGTCCCCCTCCACCATAAGGTGTTGCCAGTTATTGGAGACAACAAATGTTATAACCCAGTAGACATCAATTAATTCAGCTTCTAGTGGGTCAACTGCTGCCACAGGTGCATGAAAATAATATAAACATTGGCCCTTGTAATCTCTGAAAACACCCCCTATCCCAGCCCCAACATCAGAGAAGGAGCCATCAGCATTAGCTTTAATAACATGAGGGACAGGACTCCAAACAACCTTAATAACTCTGAAAGTTTTTTCTATGCCCAGGGGGGACTCTTTTAGGATTTGGGGAAAATTTTTATGTCTAATCAGTTTGGAAATGTAGGAGTGGCAGTTCCCCACAACAAGAGCTACTTTGCTGTGTTTACCTTCAAACTTGACACTATTTCTATGCTTCCAAATAAACCAGGCTATGATGAAAGGGGTGGCCCCAATCTTAGCCTTCAGCCAAGACTGCCAACATCTATGCAAATCTTGCCAGTCCAAGAGAATGGTATTGATATTGAATAAACCAGTGAGAGAAGACCAGATCTCTTGTGAGAATGGACAGTGGAAGAAAAGGTGCTGTATAGTTTCAACATATATAGCTTTTGCCATATATATATATATATATATATATATATATATATATATATATATTGTATTTGAATATTATCAAGTAATGTCAAAAAGATTGTTAAATACTATTTGTATAAGCACACCTGATATTGTAAAAGTTAAATATTTACAAAGAAGTTAAAGAGTTTAAATAACTCTTATTAATGATCATAAGTATGTGAAAATATTTTTTACAAATTATGTAAAGATTATAATAAATCATCTCTTCTTATTGTTCATTGTGTTTGCCCAATTTCCTTGGTCGTTTATACTTTAATGAATAGTTATTTATCAAGTTTAATTTATCAAACTCACTTATTGAATTTTTAAATAACAGGTTGCAGTTAGTTTCTCAGAATACATCTCTATTGGATCGAATTAGTTTTAGAATTTGAGTTTTGGTGGCTTTAATTTTTTTTCATTAGCTATTGTATATTTTTTAGGTATGGGAAATTATTTCCTTATTTTCAGTTTAGTTTTATTTCTAACCAGTTCGTTGTTTTTTTTTTCATTTGTATGAGTTGTTAAACTTATTTATGGCATGAAATTAAATAAAATTTTCTTACTTATTTTAGATTTTATTTGAGTGTAATCTTTCCTTTTAAGAATACAAAATAGGCTCATAGCATGTCATCACACTCCATGTTACCAGGGTGTACAGCCTTTCAGACTTGGTCACAAATAAAACTAAACATGGATTTCTTCCTAGTAGATTCTTCTGATTGATCTACATGTTCTCCTACATCAATAATTTTCCTCCTGTGCATCTCCTTACACTTCTGAGAAAGCTCATAATCGATATTCGCTCTTCTAGCATGTTCCACTAATATTGAGTATTCATAAATCCTCAAAAGCACAATGGTTACCTGATAAAATCCTTTAATTTTGAAAGGAATTTTTAACACCTTTCTTCTAGTAGCAATCAATTGTGGCACATATTTTGACAGTGCAGTGAATTCTTCTTCATATCAGACCACTGATTTCTTTCCTTAAACCAGTCTGATAACTTTGTCTTTCCTTTGTAATGGATGGAGAAGTCGAATGGTACTGGCATGGACACCGTCAAGGTATGCTGGGGACCTACCTAGCATGATCCTAAGTTGGAAGAAGTTTATGGAGCTATTTAGAGGGTGGTTTCTAGTCATATCCGCTGAAAAATAAATGCAAGACAAATTTATCTAAGGTTTAAGGAGATAAAAAAATTAATGTGTATGAAACAGAATTCACATGATTGTCAAAGTATGCACCAGAGTTAATTGCTACTGATAAAGAAAAGTGCTACATATTCCTTTCGAGATTAAAAGATTCAATCGAATAATCATTGGTTCCTTTTGGGATCGATAAATACTCATATTAGTGGAACACTTTAGAAGAATGGAGATCAATTATCAGCTTACTCAAAAGCTTAAAGAGACGCATAAGAAGAAAAGTATTGATGAATGACAACATGCAGTTCAACAGAAGGATCTAATAGAAAGAATTCCAAATTCAATTTATGCCATGACACCTAGAGTGTAATAGTGGTATTAGAGCCAATATTGTGTATTCAACATCATTCATCTTTTTGTACTCCATTTATCTTGCTTTTATATTTCATGACCCTTTGTCTTCTTAGGGCTAGATAGGGGATATGTTATCCTTATACTATCTAGTTATTTAATTGATTTGATTGTACATAAACTTTAATTCTTTAAAAGGGCTCTAAAGAGAAGATTTGTTGCAGTCACTCGTGTAACATGAGTTTCTAGCGTTGTTATAGAAGGACACATGCCCCTAGGGGTCCTTGCTACCTTAGTCATCATCATGGCGATCCCGCTTAATGCACTGAGGCTATTGGAGCACTCCCTCTTAATATGTTAAATCTTATGGAGATGGTGATACAAAACATTACGCAAGCACTACAAACTAGTATTTCAACACAAATCACATAGGAACTTTAGGCAATGAAATAACTTGCTCAACTAGCTTCGCAAGTAGCTCAGTGTCTAACCGTAGATAATATCATGGATGCTCCGATTAATCAAGCAATGTTTATGAATATTAAGGGGAGTACCATGGATCAAGGGATAGACCAATTTTTGAAGATGCACACTCTTATCTTCAATGACACGATAGGTCCAATCAAGTTGGATGCATGCTTTCATTACACCGAGAAGAGACTTTATAGAATATAGTGTCCAAAATATCATATGATGGACATTGCTTCTTTTCTATCGAGTGAAATAGCTAATGATCAGTGGGAAAGTCATCGATGTATTACGTTTGAATCCAACACAATAATTTATTGGGTGGATTTCAAGAGATTATTTCTGGAGCAGTATTATTCTATGGTAGATGGGGCCAAGCTAATAAATGACTTGAGAAAACTAGAGAAAGAATCAAAGACAGTTTGAGAGTATGAGACACAATTTTTTAGGATTGCAGATTCATTCCTTTGATTGGACAACATGAAGATCAACGGAGTTACCATTTTTTCTTTGGTTCGCAAGATGATATTCAGAGGATTTTGTTTGATGTCAAGTGTATTACATATAGAAAAATGGTGGACCAAACTATACATGCCGAGTTAGTGCTAATCATTTGTGAAAAAAAGTTTGTGGCAAAATGAACAATATAAATGAACAGGTAGAATCACAGAAGAAACACCTAGTATATAATCCAGAGAGAAATTATAACTTTCTTTATTATGACAAGAGACACTTTGGACCTTACAACTAATCTTTGATAAGTGTTTCAACTACTATAGCCCTGATGACAAGATTAAGGATTACCCTCTGAAGCCCCAAACTCATCCCATGAAAAATTAGAAAGTAACATCAATAAGTATAAGAATGGTGGCATAATTTTAATAGATATCAACATCAAAAATAAAATGAGAAAGGACAGACGAGTTATTATTACTTTGAGCCATGCTAGCAACTACATTAAGTGATGGTGCCTCTAACATATCAGACTCATCCTCATGAAGTGAAATACTAGCAACAGCAGTAGCCATCGCTGATGTATCAACCCCCATTACTAGTGCAAAACCAATCTCAACAACCTTAAACTCTAGAGCAGCCTGGACAGACGATTCCACCTCGAGCATTTGTCATGACACAACAAAAAGCCTATGAAGCTCCTAACACGATGACATGTATTATCTATATCTTTAAGCAACTAACAAGGGTATTATTTGACTGGGGCATCACATTCATTCATATCAAAAAAATTTATATTCCGTGCATTAGTTTTTTTACCACAACCAAATTTATCAATCACTACCATATGACTCATCCATATGTGTTAGTGTATCACTGATTTTGATATTATTATTAACAAATGCATGGGTGCCACACTTATAATATTTCTAACAGTTAAGTTCGATGTAATCTTATATATAAATTTGGAGACCAAATTCTTTTTAAGGGGTTCTCTTCCCTCTCTTGAATCGTACTACCTCCTGATTGTGTAGGTCATAAAATTTCTTTTTTTTTCTTTTTTCCCCTTCCTTCCTTGCTTGCTTCTGAATTGATTCCCGTCCCGTCGCCTTGCTTTCCATACTTCAAAAATAATAATTCTATTCTTTCTCTTTTGTTGTCTTTGTGATTTGGCTTGACACATATGATTCATTCTCGCAAGTTTCCCAATTGGGCTTCATCCACTTTGTTGCCTTCCCAAACATAAAATCCATATAACTTTCATATTCCTTCCTCGTGACCACCACCTTGTTGTAACTATATACGGGGGTAAAATGCCAAGGCATCGAAAAACTCCTATTTAGAGCTAAAAATCCTCAATTCTACCACCACAATACCTTTCAGTCCCGCCTCCTCCATTCCATAACTTCACATCCTCATCTTCCTTAGCGGTTGAATAACTTTTCACCATAGCTAAGGTCGAGGGTGAGTTACCGCCTTTTTGCTTTCTACTTCTTTCTACAATGTTGGTATGTAATTTGAATCAATTAGATTTATTATTTTGACTTTACTTGGCAATCACATTAGTTTAGAATAAGGTTAATTTCAAATAAATCCTTACAACTTCATACAATTAAAGGAAATAATTATCATAATAGTAAACTTATTTAATAATGGATTTGAATCGAAGGTGAGATAGCTGAAAGTAGTTAGGCTTGGTCGAGCTTAATAACTAATTAATTTTAGTATGCTTTCTAGTATTAATATATTTGAATTGGATGTTCTGTATTGTGTAGGATTTGTTAGTAATTTCTCTAGGTGCTAGTACTTAGAGCTTCGATCAAACTTTGGAGTTTCTTGTTGCTCGTTTCAAAATAAGTAACTATTATTTATCAAGGGACAAATGTATCAATCGTTGTTAAGGGTGTTAGATTTTTAACTAATTATAGATTTGTTAGCCATATCCTTGAAATTATATTCCTATAATTGCAATAGATTTTATTTATTATTCTTGATGAATTGAATAAGTAATTCATCTAATGTTATTGTTGCAAAGACTTCTACTTAATTAAGCATTTCTTGTGTTTCCAGAGTATTATTTTTTTATAGTTTTGATGTGTTAAGTTACATTATCGCAAATTCTTAATTGAGTATATTTATTAGTAGAAATATTATAGTTGTACTCCTGTACTATAATTATAGTGCATGAAATATATATGATACTAGTATATTATTTTATCAACATTAAACTATTTTGTTATGATTTGCTGGATTAACATGTCTTTAGAAAAATCATTAGATTTTCACGTGATTGGTGCTAGGGCTGTAAACGTGCCGAGCCTGAGCGAGCTTAGGGTCAGCTCGTGTTCAGCTCGTTCGATACTGGCTCGAGCTTGAAATGGGCTCGTGTTCGAAATGGCTCGTGAAAGTTGTGTTCGTTTTCAGCTCGAATTTAATATTCTTGTTCGTATTCGGCTCGAAATTGGCTCGTTAAAATTAATTGGAAAAAATATATGCATAGTGCTAGATTCAAACCTGGACCAAATGATTGACGCATAACCACGTTACCACACAAGCAATTATGATTTAAACTTAAATATACATATATATTATATATTAATATATAAATAATATATATAATAAATTATTATATAAATAATTATATGATTATTTTTTTATTTCGAGCTAAAACGAGCCGAGCACGAGCAAACAAAGAGTTGTTTGTGTTTGGCTCGTTTGTAATACGAGCTTAAAAAATTTGTTCGTGTTCGGCTCGTTTACTTAACAAACGAGCCGAACACGAGCTGTTCGCGAACAATGAGCTGTTTTGACAGCCCTAATTGGTGCCTATATTCTTTATTTGAGGGTTTCGTACAAAATTGACAACACACACATACATAATTATATTGCACTTGTATATTATCAAGTAGTGTTAAATGATTATTATCCTATATGCATAAAGACACTTGATATTATAGCATATAAATAGTTACATAGAAGTTCATGAGCATTGGTTGCTTCTATTCATAATAAAAAGTATGCAATAACTTTTTTTAAAATTATGTTATATATATATATAGAATATGTTGTAATGAATCTCAATTATTAGAGTAGGTATACCGGTCTACGAGGGAGGCCCCTTCTATTATAAATAAAAGGGGTGGCCTGTAGGGGAGGGTTGAGGGGAAAGGAACCAAAGAGTGACAAGCTGGGAGGAAGTAGAGAAGAAAGGGAGAGGCTTGAGGATTGAGGGGAGAATCTTGGGGATCTAGGGTCGATGTTATTCGAGTGAGAGATCGTGGCAAGATGAGAGCTCAGTAAGATCTTGGGTCGAGTTGAGTCGAGAGAGAGATCTGGAGCTTATTCCTCAATGATGTAGAAGACTTGTAATTCTTCTCTATTATCTTAGTGGATTTGGTTGATTCCCTCCCGTGGATGTAGGTCCAAAGGACCGAACCACGTATATCCTCTTGTTTGCTTGTGTTCTTGTATTTGCATCTCTTTGTGGTGGTTTATGTTTTCTTCTATCCAAGTTAATTTTCCCACAATAATTGGCGCCGTCTGTGGGAAAGTTTCGGTACTTGGCTAGAGGTGTTCGGCATTTTACGGTTGCCGAGATCCGGCTACTGAGCAACAGAAGAGTCGGCAGCCTAGAAGAAAAGAGGCACGGCACTTGCGGCTTGGTGCAGTCTTCGCCAAAGTGGGTTCGCTATCGGAACAGACGCGGCAGTGAGGTCGCGGGGAGTTCTTCAGCGCGAGGAGTTCCAGGCCAGGCATCGCGGGCCGTATTTCCAGGCTAGGCATCGCGCGGCATTTCCTCGGGGCGAAGAGGCGATTCAGGAGGAGTCGTGGCTTGGAACAGGCGTTCCTTCGCAGGCCACGGTTGGCACGACACAGCTCGCGAAGCAGGAGACCTGAGCAGTTTGGCGAGGCACGACGGCTCTGGAGAGGCAGTTATTCTCGTGCGGGAGGTCAGATCTTCGGAGAGAAAGCTCTCCAGCCAGGATCCGCGTGACTATTCGCGCGAACGAAGAGAAGCGGGCGTCGGATCGGAACAGGCGTGGCAACTCCTCGTCGGGTTCCAAGGCTAGAAGCTGTCGCAGAGTAGCAGGGAGGCGGGACCTTCTCAGGATCGCGCTAGGAAGCACGCCCGTGTGTTCGCCAGAAGCACGTGGTCGAGGTAAAGGAAAGGCACGGATGGTGGCAGAAAGTATAAGAAAAAAAAAAAAACTGGCAGAAGGAAAGGCCGCTTTATTTGACTAAACCGAAAAGCATGAGGAAAAATTCGGCGAGGCGCAGCTTTCCTTGACCAAAATTAGAAAGCTCGTGCAGCATTTTCCGACCAAACAGGCAAGCAAAATTAATGAAGCAACAGGAATAAAGAAAAAAAAATGGGGCTGGGAAAAGAACAGCCAGGCAGCAAATTAATTAATCTATTGGAGATTAATTAAACTGGAGGAGAACAATTAATCTCGAGGTGGGTCCCCTTAGCAGCCATCAAAAATTAATTTGAAGAAAGGGTTACCTTTAATATCTCAGGCAGCAATTAATTTTGGAGGAAGGGAGTCTGCGCAGAAAGGAATTTCTTAAGCAGGTGAAGGCGGTGAGAATTCTTGGAGGAGGAAACAACCGGGAAGATTGCGGGAGTCCACTTGCGAGGAGGTGCGACGGTGCTGCACATGTTCTATGCAATTCACGTGCGGTTGGACTGCTGGCGCGAAAGGCTTCGCGGTATGCGAACAGATGGAGTTCATGACAGAGGCAACAGAACAAAGGAGCTCCTCGAGGTGGAGCATCGTACGGGAATGTGGAGGAATATTTCCCCGGAGGCAGTTGCTTCAACAACAACGCAGTGTGTCGGGTCCAGGAAGAGATCGACAGCGGTTCTGTTCGTGATGCAGAACAGGCGGAGCAGGAGTTTGCTCACGTAAAGGAGTTCCGCGACATCCTAGAGGAAGGCTTCGGCAATGCTGCAGAGAAGAATACAACAACTTCAGATTTTTTGGAAGTGAAGCACTGCAGGAGTTTGTCAGGGTGTTTTGGACTTAGCAAACTCAAGCAAGGGCCAAGGGCCCGTCGGGACCACGTGGAATGAATCTTTACCATGGAATTTTGTAATTGAGAGTCAAGGGGAGAATTGTTGTAATGAATCTCAATTATTAGGCTAGGTATACCCGGTCTACAAGGGGAGGCCCCTTCTATTATAAATAAAAGGGGTGGCCTGTAGGGGAGGGTTGAGGGGAAAGGAACCAAAGAGTGACAACTGGGAGGAAGTAGAGAAGAAAGGGAGAGGCTTCAAGGATTGAGGGGAGAATCTTGGGGATCTAGGGTCGATGTTATTCGAGTGAGAGATCGTGGCAAGATGAGGAGCTCAGTAAGATCTTGGGTCGAGTTGAGTCGAGAGAGAGATCTGGAGCTTATTCCTCAATGATGTAGAAGACTTGTAATTCTTCTCTATTATCTTAGTGGATTTGGTTGATTCCCTCCCGTGGATGTAGGTCCAAAGGACCGAACCACGTATATCCTCTTGTTTGCTTGTGTTCTTGTATTTGCATCTCTTTGTGGTGGTTTATGTTTTCTTCTATCCAAGTTAATTTTCCCACAATAGAATAAATAATCTATTTTTATTGCTCATATCGTATATCTCATTATCTTTATCGTTTATGTTTTAATAAATAATTATTTACTGAGTTTAATTTATCAAAGTCACTCGCTAAATTTTAAATAGCTTGTTGCACTCAATCACTCAGAGAACCATCTTCTTCTAATCAAACTTTTCAATTTTAGACATTACTTTTGGGAATTTTTAATTTTGTTTCATTAGCTATTATATATATATATATTTTGGGTCTAGGTAGTTATTTCCCAATCATGAGTTCAATTTTATTTCGTTAGTTACCTGTTTTTTTTAGTTGTATTAACTGTTAAACTTATTTATAGAATGGAATAAAATTATCTTTTCTTGCTTATTTTAGCTTTTATTAGAGTATGGAATTTTCTTTTAAAAAATTTAAACATGTTCACATTCTTTCATCACACTCTATGTTGCTAGGTCGTATCACCTTCCAGACTTAGAGTATGACAACATCTCTACTCTTAGGAGAGGAAGACTATTCCATGGATCAACTTATAAGCTTTCTCAACATAGGAGCTTTTCATTATAATATTCATTATTTATGAATGCTTATTAGTTATTCAAAATATTAGTAGATTATGAATATGATGATTGGAAAAAAATGTATGATATTTTTTTTTTTGGTAGCGAAAGAGAAGTTGTGTGAAAAAATACAAGGAAAAATGCCAATGCAAAATGAAGATTGATAGAGAATTTAAGGCAGCACAAAAATATATTTTGTATTCGATGAAGTTTAGGTAAGTTGGTTCTTGAAGACTAATAATTCTAAGTAAACCTTCCAATCATGCAAAATTCTCATGATTTTGAAACCACGAAGGAGGAAATCAATGATACAACTCTTGAGAAGATATCATTGATTAATATAAATTATAAGTATTATGAGCAATGGTTCATATTTATCACAAATGAAGATTGATGATTCATGAGTCATATGATCAAGACATGATACATCTCATTAAGTATATAAATTAAGATATTATTCAATGATAAGACTATACTTAATTGTATATTTTCCTTAAATTATTAAGTATTTAATGATTCATATAGTGAGAATTCTAAAAAATTGCTAAAAATTTTAAATATTATTGTAAGAGAGAGATTGTGAAGATATTTATACATTGCAGAGACATAAATGAACATTGTATTGAATTTTGCGCCTAACCTAAGAGGAACTTATTAGCTTATATGGTGGATATAAGCCAAGAGGACCAAACCACTTAAATAAATTTATTTCTCTTATTCACTTTTTATTCAACATTTATTTCAAGTATTTATAATATTATTTTTCTTACGTTCTTTTATCTAAACCATATATAGTAAAATTCTATCAATCATTTATGATTTAAATAACTGAAATAATTTTAAAAAAATATTATAAATAACTTTGAGAAAAAAATAAAACTAATTTAAAAATTCATTTTAAAATAAAACTAATTCAAAAATAATTAAAAGTTAAAAAAAAACATTTAAAAATAATTGAGAAAACAATTTAAAAGTAACTAAAAACATTTTAGGACAATTTAAAAATAATAAATTAAAATGCTTTGAATTTTAGAACAAAAACAATTTAAACCATTGAAAACCCTATTTAAAATCTCTTAAAACCTATTTTAAAACTCTTTTAAAATAATTCAAAAAACAATTTAAAACCATTAAAAATAAATTAAATTATCTTAAACACTTAAACCAAACACTTTAAACATATATACTAAAATACTTCAATTACTTAAACCTAACATAAAATAAGACATTGAAACATTTAAATCAAATAAAATAACTTAAATAGTTAAAATAAATAATTTAAGATAACTTGAATACTTAAATTAAATAAATTTAGGATTAATTAAACACTTAAGTAAAATAAAATGTTAAGACACTTAACCAAAAATAACTTAAATTTCCAAAATAAAATTTTTAAAGCCTAAGCAACTTACAACCTTTTAAACCATTTAAAACTTTAAAAGACATTGAATCTCATAAGCTTGCAAGCGACGTATGAAAATTCATACTGAGAATAATGTTAAGGACAAAATTGAATGCAAAACATCAACCTAGGTACCCTATTGCAAATTATGCAGCCTAGAGAAAAACCCAATTATTATATGAACTGAAAAACTCAGAATCAAAGTAAACAATTTACTAATACCAAACCCTAAATAAAATCTAAATTTCACCAACTTAAAAAATGAGAACTAACCATATGTATAAATTTCATCTAGAAGATCTATAAATATGAGTTGTGTCATACGAAACATGTTATTGATCTTGTAGGGTGTCCTTTAAGTAGCCCCCTAACCCATTTATCACCAATGTAAAATGATTTCATGCAGGAAGATCGATCTATATATGAGTTGTAGTATTCATACATCAAACATACTACAGTCACAATTCTTCTTCTGCATCTCTCTCTTTGTGAATCCATTTTTTTCATAGCAAATTCTCAAAAGAAAAAAATTGAAGCCATTTTAATGAAGTGCAAGCTGAATTCATGGGATTTCATGAAAATTTTACAAGTACCAACACTATAGTGATAAATATCAAAACTAGACAATCACCTAGTGAGAAGTTGGCTATAGAAGAGAAAAGCATGTCAGGAGGTACAATGATCAATCTTGAAACAAAGTCAAGTTCATACTCATATATTCCTGAACTGTGGTAAATTTTACCTCTACTTTTTAATTAGTATGTGATATACAAATTTTTCAAAAGCTCTACGATACAAAGTTTTCATGCATTTTATTGTGATATTTCAAGGTTCTTAAACTAGCGAAATAAAAGAAATTCCAACCTTCTCTTCTTCTACTGTGCTAGCAAAATCTACAAAAAGATCAGTTCACCTTTTAGTATGTGAAATGTATCAATCAACTACACATTACCACTTCCACACACAACTGCCAACACTTCCACAAACACACCACCTCCACACCAACTCCACAACATAAGCTTCAAAAGAAATTAAATAGACCACATACAGAGATAAACCAAAACCTCTACAGCTTACAAGGTAAAGCACCAAAAATCCAAAGATCACCGCAAAACACCAATCCAAGCAACATTTCATCGAAGGCATAAACCAAAACCAGCTTGTATTCAATAAAAAACATCAGAACCTCTTAACCTAGCATATCAAACTGAAAGCCACAAAAAATGAGCAAACAAAGAACCACTAAAATTGAGCTAACAGATGGAACCAACTAGCATAATGTGCACAGCCACACAAAGAAGAAAGAATGGATGTGAAGAACAGAGAAGACATGAAGATAAGGGAACTCCACACAACCACCAAACCTAGCCCAAGAAGAAAGGGGTGAAGGGATAAGAAATACACACCTCAATGGAATAACTACCAACTGAAATAACCACCAACTGAAGTGATCAACTAAACTGAAGAACTACCTCCACTACATAGAGCATAAAGTGCGCAAACCAACAAAATTCAAGCTGAAGGAAAGGGTGGGAGAGGGAGAAGAATGGATCACCAACTGAAAATACCTAACCTAGCCACTGGAGCCACGAATCCATGCAAGATGGATAACTAGGACAAAAGAATCATGGGAGAGGAAGCAGGTTTAAAAGAGGCAGAGGCAACGCGAGAAGAGGGGTTGTGAAGTAAATGTGCCTACGGTCGAGAGATAAGAAAAGCGGGCCACTGGGAGAATTTTTTAAAAATACCACCGCGACGTAAAAAACAAACAAATTTCTTGGTGTTGGTTGTTAAAGTGAATCCTTCGTGTTTTTAGATGGTGCGGATTTAATTTAATTAATATAGTTTCAGAAAAATATCATTTTATTATTTTAAAATATGAAATCAAACTGATGTCATATAATCAATAGTTTAAAATAAGCAAGTTCTTCGCTACATGCTATGTGTCTATCCCGAAGAATGGATACATTGCTTGGTAGTGAGGCTTGATCAAATAAACTAAAAAATCTATGATATCCGTTTGGTCTGCGAACCATTATGTCAACCAACAATTTCCCCTATATAATATGGAGGAATTGGATAGGGTTTATATTAATCTGAGGTCTTTAAGTTTTCTATAAGGGCAAGCCCCTATAGTTAATTACATCTTAGATAACTGATATATATCAGGAAACATTTGTATTCATGACTTCCAAAAGGGTAAGGTTCCTCAAGAAAATGTGGTAATAGAAGATTCAATAGGCGAGTGGCTTAAATTTTGGAATAATTTTTGTAGGAATCCAAACGAAAGAAAGACTAGGGGAAAGACATAGATCCAAGAGAGTTCTTGGTATTTTTTCGAACTATCCTATGGTTTGGCTTCGATTCAGGAAATTTATTTGATGTTTCATCCTGTGAATTTTATTATTTATGACTTACATTCACTTGATACCGATCATGTGAATAGCCTAGAAGATAGGAGGGTTTATGTTATACCTGATGACAACCTCAGAATCCTAAGACGAGTTAGGTCTTATATTGCACAACATATCATGTAAAGGCCTAAAAGAGATAAAGTGAAGGTTTATGCTGCACTAGACAAGCTACCTCGAAGTCCTATTGCTAGTTGTTTTAATTTTTAAGGAGTTTTGCTGTTGAAGATGGCCGTGCTGCCCACTATGCATGTTCTAAGCTCCTCGTTGTAGTAGGTTTAGTTTAAAGAAATGTCAATTATAAGAAAAAAGATGTGTCATGTTTCAGAAAAAATTAAATTTAGGTGTCTTAATATTTTATTATGGGACAATGTTTAAGTTGATTAAGCGGAACCGGTTAAGATCACATGGTTCCATCATCCCGACACCACTATTTTCTTTGGATTCACTTAGTCCAGATAAATTTACTAAACTCAACTTAATGAGTTCCATACTTTCAATTAAACCATGGGAAATCCCGTTAATAACTGTAGGTTGTTTTCTCCGAGGTATTCTCGATCATCCGACAGAGACGTTTTAATTTAGTTGCAATTGTGAGTAATTAAATTTTAAGTTGTCTTATATTTTGCATGTTGTGGCGGTGAATTTTATATTGTTTTGTTTTAGTTTAATTTTAGGTTTAGTTTTGTGGCTATCCTAAAAGTTTTGGTTTTCATGCAGGGTGACATTGTTGTTTAACATGCAAGCTCATAAGCAAGAAAAGTAAAGTAAAGGAAGTACTGAAAAGAAGGTAATGTAAACTTGTAAAAGTGTACGTGGTGAGTCTTCTCATTCCTCCACCTGAGCCTTTAGTATTTTTGCGATAAACATTTATATTTTGCAGGAAAGTAAAAGCCTATAGATAGGTTCTTCACAGGTCTACCAAACTCCATGTCATAACTTGGTGGGTCCTATTCATTTAAGGGATTTCTTCATTTAATAAATATGATAGGTTCAGTTGTCCTATAAGGTGTCCAAAAGATTTGTGAGAAGGGCCTAGGGTAAACCTAGACATTTCACAATCCTTTGGATCTTCCTTGAGTTCATTTGAACTTATCATAATTATTACATGATTCACTTATTTTATACCTTTATGCTTAGTGAACTAATGTTTTGATCATCCCAATAAGTGGGGGTTAGATATCACTTAATATTCAACTTAGGAATTATGTAAGTGGGGCCTTTAGAGGCAAACTTAATTTATGAAAGAATTCAATTAATGTTGATGGGCTTGTAGTGTTTCACAAGTGTTTTAAGATTAATAGTGTTTCTTTTTCTATTCCTCAATAGCCAAATTTTGAATTAAGCCAGCTCACTATTAAGCACTTAAGATTTTAGTGGGTATATTTATATCTTTAGAAAAGAAAGTTAAGGGACATTCATGATTATGATTCTTATCAAAATATTGGATTATCATTTAAACATCAAATAGGGGTATCAATTTAGTGGAACACCAACTTCCAAAATCAACCTCTAACCATAAGGATCTTTTAATTTTTTAATAATTTTTTAAAAATTATAATGATTAATTAAATCATAAATTTTATCCTTTAATGTGACAAAAATGAGATGGGTTTATACCATTTACCCCTTTATATTTCAATCATTTAAACAAAATAATTAACATCATTCATTGCCCATTTCTTACTTTAATTAAACCTAAATATTTATTAGAGCCAAATTCTTCAAAATTACACTTGTGTCTCTAAAGGCCTTTATCACTTCATAATTCATTAAGTTTAACTCAAATGAATTTGAAATTTTTATGTGACTCCACTTATGGGTTAATTAAAACATCAGAGAAGAAAATATGAATTTTTAAATTTTAGTTTAATTTATATATTTATTTTAACGCAAAAATAGGGATTTTCAATTAAAATTTAGTAACTTGTCCAAAACAAAACCTTTGGCTTTGAAATTTTTATTAGATGTAGACCTAGATTAAAGGATCACTTAGACCAAATTTCATTATTTTTTGAACTTTAATTTAATTATTAAGATTATTTTACTTTTTGGAGTATTAATTAAATATAAAATATTATTTGAGTTGAAAATTACTTTTTGTATTTTTCTTAAATCTCTCTAAGGTTAGGAAATCTAGAGACCCAAATTTCATAATTTTATGATTTCTTTTAATTATTACAATTATTTTAGATAAAATTCAAGGAAATTCCATTTTAGCCTTTAAAACTAATTTTAATCCTTTAAAATTAATGATCATTTAGAGAGTTAGGAAAATTATTCCAATTATCCCTAAATGACTAGGAAGCAATTTAGAACATTTTCAATATTTTTATTAATTTTATGATTTTGTTAAATTTTTGATTATTTAAATATTAAAATAATACTTAAAAATGAAATAATTATTTTTATTACAATTTTATTTTTTAGAGACTCCTCTGATCACAAAGAACTCTCAAAATTAATTTTGTAATTTTTTGAAGTGTATTTTTATTATTATAATTATTTAATTGCCAAAATGTGATTTAAATTGAAAAATTCATTTAGGTATTTAAATTAACTCCAATTGATTTGAAATTTTTGTGGGGAGTCTTTTTTACCTTAAATTATAGTGAAGAATGATTTTTAGGTCATTTACATTTTTAGTTTGTTCAAATTAATTCCACTTCAATTTTAGGTTAAAATGATAATTAAGTGCATTCTAAAAAATTTAGCTCAATTCAAAATTTTCCAAAAGTCCACTTGTCACAAGTAACCTAAAAAAATTTATCTTGCAATTTTCTACTTATTATTTTAATTATTATAATTTTTATGCCAAAGCAGACACAATAACTTAAAAAAATAGAGATCTCTGTCTTGAAGTCTCCTCTGACTTTGGAAAAATTAGGGAAGATCCCCTAAAATAGAGGCAACAACATACCAAAGTATCAAGCTATGATGAAATTCTAAGTGCATGGAGAATTAAAATACTTTAGACTATATATACATACTTAAAAATAAAACATGCATCAAATAAAAATTCAAATCATTTCCACATTATTCTCCTCTATTCATTGAGCACTAGGGTATTTTTCTTTTATTTTTATGATTTTTCTACACCAAGTCATGGAAGTTTGAAGTTGGACTGATTTAAATAATTCAAAATACCCCTAATTTCATACTTAAACCATGCAGCGCCACCTTATCCTTGGTAGCTCCGAAGAGTTATGCATCGCTCCGCCATTTGACGCTGCCTTCTGACTCAGCTGCCACACGACCGCGCTTTATGTTAAAATCTTATATCCGGAGCAATCCCAACCCTCTATTCGATACACGTGCGATCCTATGGCTCCTGGTCATCGTCTTCACTTGGTCTAACCCGTGAGCCCTCCATCTTCTAGACCTAAGAACTCGAGCTAGACTCAACCAAATCACATGGGGTTTGTTCCTACAGACTCATCTGACATAGATGAACCTATCCATATGGCTAACCTATCCTGAAATCAACCCAACAAGCATGAAAGATCTAAAATGGCTCGGGATAAAGGTGAAGTTCCATACCTTTGTCTGAGAGGGGAGGCCTCAATTAGAGAGTTGTGGCAGCTTTGATTGATCCTAACAAACCTCCAGTTAAAGCCTTGTGCTGTGGTGAAATGTCTAGAGTTGAATTCGACCAAGGCCAATTTCAGGTGTTGAGCAAACTCTGGTACAGAGGTTCTCTGTGATCGGGCTTTGATGGGAGAACTTCTTTTCTCAATGATGTGAAGGTGTGGGTGCAATTAATTTGGATTTGTTGGATCGTGGAGCTGTGGTGAAGTTTATCTTAGTTCCAACTGAGATTTTAGTGGAGATATTGCTCTCAGGCAGGGGGAATCAGAGGGGCAAAATGGTTGGAATGAGCTTAGGGAGGCTTAGAGAAGCTCTGGTGAGGTTTTAGCGGAGTTTTGTTAAAGATTTTTCAGCACCTCTTATTTGGCCATAAAGGGTGGCTTTTATAGCCATGGCCAATTAGCTGAGATCAGGGCTTGATATTGGATGGGATTTGCTGCTTAGGTGGAAGGTAGTAAGGCACAAGTGATTATTGAAGGCATACCACACTGAAAAGGTCCAATTTTTGATTTAAAGGGGTAGGGTGGCGCTCGGGTTTGTACATTTCTGGCAGCTAGGTTGTCCGGCTAGGTGGCTGGCAGGGAAAAGGGAAGTTAGAGAAAAGTTAATGAAGTTAATTACCTACCATGATGGGTGGCTTGCTTGGAGTAATGGGTTAAGCCAAAAAGTGAGGGAGAGTTGACCTTAGTGAAGGACCATTGGTCCATAGCTCATTTGGGGTTGGGTTTGGTTGGTCTTGGCTGGTCCTTGGGGTCCCAAGGTGGGTTGCGGTGGAGCCAATTTGGTCAATTTTGCTCAATTTAGGTAACATTGGGTCATGGGTCTTATTTTGGGCATTTGGATTCAAGGTTGGGCTAGCTTGGATTTGGGCTTGGTTTGGACAAATTGATTAAGAAATTTGATGGAAATGATTGTCACCAAGGGTTTGGGAAGGGATTGAAGTGGTTTTGAATTGGTTTAGGGGTTCAATTTGGCTTGATTTGGGTATTTGGCCAATTTGGGATAAATTGGGTTAGCTTGAGTTTAGATTAAGCTAGGGTTGGGTCCAAGGCCAATTGAAGCTTCCAAATGGTCTAGGGGGATGTGGTGAAGAGTTCCCAAAATAAATTGGGTGGCAATTTTGGGATTGGGACATTCAATTTGGTGGAATTTGGACACATGCTTAATTTGGGTCAAAATTAGGGGATTTTGGTTTTGGTTTGGGTGAGACTTAAGCTCAAATCGGAGGTGATTGAATGTAGTATTTGGTTTAAGGGAGTTTCATGAGAAGTTTAGAGTTCAAATTGAGGGGAAATTGATTGACATTAGGTTTAATTTGGGTGAATGGGTTACTTGGTCAAAATTAGGGATTTTAGAATTTAAGTGAAATTGAGCTCAATTGTCAATCAATTTGGGTTTAAATTTGGTTTAGATTAATGCTAGAGATGTTGAATTAAAGTTTAGAATTGAAATTGGGCAAGATTGGGGGTAATTGGGTGGACATTGGGTTTAATTTATGTACTTTTGGGTTAAATGAGTCAAATTGGGGATTTTGGTTAAATTGGGCTAAATTGGTCAAACTAGGTCATGTGGTAGTTGAGAAATGAAATTGGGAATATTCAGGAGGTTTTGAGAATTTTGGGAAATTTTTGGAATTTTTGGATTTTTGGGCTAGGAGGGGTATTTTGGTAATTTTGCAATTTTTGGGGCTATTTTGGAAATTTTGGTAAATTTGGGTAATTTTGCTTAATTTGAGTGGTAGGGAATACTTTGAAATAAATTTTGGAGAAAATGGGCAATTTGTGTAATTTTGGGTAAAATTGAGGTTTAGGGGTATTTTGGGTAGATTTAGGGGCAAGGGGCCAAAAATTGAAATTTTGGCATAATTTAGGTTGATTAGAGGTGAGTAGTATGGGATTGTTCAGACTGAGCCATGGACCAAAGGAAAACTCACATTTGGTCCTCTATGTGTTGGTACTAACCAAACCTTTAGCTCGGGGCTAGGAGTTTGGGAAAACCATGCACATGAGTTTCCAAAGAGTTAGGAGATCAAAGTAGGTGATCCATAGAAAATTTGATAGCTTTTTAATGTTTATTTCATACTTATTTTGCTGATATTGCACTTTAAAGAAGGGTATTTTTCATGATTTCATGCAGTACAATGATTTTAGGCCTTTGGAACAAAAGGAAGTAAAAAAGGAACAAATTTGGAGAAAAATAAGGTAAAATGCACTTTTTGAACTGGTGCATTGGACGACGCTATCACCAGCACCGGACCGCGTTAAATTCCAGAGAGTTTGGGCTATTTTCCAGAATATAGCGTCGAACGACGCCCTATCCTGCGCCGGACCACACCCTATCCCGATTTAATTTCAGATTCGATGTATTTGGATGGATTTTGGAGGGGTGCTCGAGGAAACTCTTGGGAAATCAGTTTTAGCCGAATTTAAACTAATTTGGAATAAAATTTAAGGAGTCTCTTCAGTGTTTCTTAAAGTCTTTTAGTTGTTATAGTGTGAAGAGTCCATTAGAGAGAATCTAGGGTTTGTGTGTGTTCTCTTCTAAGGAATGTAGGAGGAAAGGAAAAGTGAAATTTCTTCTTCCTTACTTATCTAAAGAGAGAATTGTGTGTTTTTGTGAAGAAAGAAGAGGATTCAAAGGAATTTCCTTAAGATCCGCTTGGGGAAGAGTTTGAGATAAGTTGTATTTTCTTTACTCTGTTTGTATGGCGTTGCTTTTATATATAAAATCCATCATTTTTCGTCTTTTCCTCATGAGTCTTGAGTGGATTTCTTTGTTTTCCTCCTTTTCATGTGATGTGTTGATGTTGTGATATGAAAATGATGTGCTTATTTATTATGGAGAATTTGTGATGACCTTTTCACTTCGTACTTCATTTACTTTTTGATATGTCAATCGAATTGTTAAAACTTGTTGTGAAACATATGTTCCGATAGGATTATGAATTCCACAACGAAAGTGAAGGTCACATTCAATGTCCATGAATGAGTGACGTATTTCATGGGGGTTGGGTGTACACAAATAGGGAAATATATTTGATGAGCGTAGAATTGGAGATTTTAGAGTGACAGACTGAAATTCCCAATTTGGTCCTAGGGTTTGGAAACCAAAGCGAGAGTTAGCCTTCAGGCGAAGGGAAGTGGGAGCTCCGTAGTAATAGCTGGTATCCTCCCAGCATAACAATGAATTTGGGGACTAAACTTAGTATTAGCCAATGTTCTTTATGTTGCTCCGATGATGGTAAAGAATAGGAATGCTCCTATTTGGGACAATACGAGTGCATCACTGATCTATATCACTAAATCATCATATTATTATTGGAGAGGAGGAAGATTCTTTCTTACATTTGAAATTTTTGTTATAAATTTAGTCTTGTGTTAGTTAACTGTGTTAGGAAGTTAGAACGTACTTTGATATAATTAGTAACTGCAACTATTTATTCATTTTTTATTATTAGTAATTATTGTAATTGTGTTGTGATTCATGTAGTGATTTCTATGCTCCATTATATAATTAAATACCTCCTCGTGTGATCGATAACCAGAACTCCATTATAGCCCTGTATAACTTGAGTGATACGTATACTTGCATTTAATTTTGTGACTAAATAGAAAACTAAATTAATATATATATACATACATATATATATATATATATATATATATATATATATATATATATATATATATATATATATATATATATCTGAGTTCATAAATTTTGACAATTTTAAAAAGTCGCACCAGTAGGATGTGCTTTGTTTAGGGTTGTGAGTGTAAATTGTGTGTATTGTGTAAGCTCCAGACCTCCCAGAGTAAATCCTAAGGTCTGACCACCTATAGGAGACTTCCCCTGGGTTTCCTTATGCTTGGTCTCTTCCTCCCAAAAGCTGGAGGTTTGGCCTTAAACATATGAAAACTCCCAGTGAAGTGAGAAATGTTTAAATTTCTAAGGGGAAGGGTTCCAAGACTAATCTTCTAAGAAAGTCATCAGGAGAGTCCTATGGCTAGACCCTAAGCTATTCTAAAGAGAGATTAGACCTTAACCAAAAGTGAGGTCTACAGGCCTTCATCCCAACCTGGTGTGCACAGAGAATTGCCCACACACTAGACCTAATATATCGCTTGATACTTAACCAAATCACTTCAGGTTTGTTTTTATGGACTCATCTAGCCTAGACGAACCTATCTATAAGGCTAACCTAGCCCTAAATCAAGGCACCATGAATGGAGAATCGAAATAAGCTCAGAAGATGGGGAGAATACCTTTGTCTGAGAGGGAATGTCTCAATCAGATGGTTGTACCAGCTTTGATTGGACCCAACGAGCACCCAGATGAAGCCTCTTGCTGTAGTGAAATGTCTGGAACCAAGTTTGACCAGGCCTGATTTTAGGTGTTGATCAAAGTCTATGCTGGAGGCTCTCTGTGATGGGGCTTTGATGGGGAAACTTCATCTTTCAGTGTGGGGACGGTGTGGTATAATTAATTTAATTTTGGTGCAGCGTGGAGGTGTGGTGGAATTGGTCCTGGTTTCAGCTGAAATTGAGCTCTGAAATTAGCTCTGAGCAGTGGGATTCAGTGGTTAAGGATGGTGGGCTTGCACTCAGGAAAATTGAGCTCTGAAAAAAAGCTCTCAGAGCAATTTGACAGTGTTTACTTAGGAAAATTTTAGCACTCCCTCTTGGCCATGAAGGATGGATTTTATAGCCATGTCCATTGGGCTGAGCTCAGAGCTTAACAATGGGTGGGATTAGTTGCTTAGGTGGAAGGCTGCAAGGCATAAGTGAGTAATATGAGTTAGATAGTTTGGGGGGTGAGTTTGGGTTTTGATGGGGAGGAGGTGGCTCTCATTTTGGGCTCCTATGGCAACTAGGTCGGCTAGCCAGGCTAGGGGAGGTGGCCAGAGGTCTGGTGGTCAGGTGGACAGGCCATCATGGCGAGTAATTAAGTTGTGATCAATTTTGGTAAACATCCATATGGTTTAAGCACTTTAAGAAAAAATCCCTTAAAACATGGGACCGTTGGTCCATGGCTCAAGTAGAGTGGGCAAGGTGGATCTAAGGTGGTTCCTAGGGTTCAGTTGGTGGCTGTGGTGGACTTAGGTTAGTCACATTTTGCTTGATTTGGTCACATTGGTTCATAAGTTCAATTTGGGTCACTTGGGTTCAAGTTGGGCTAGGTTAGGTTCAAGCTTGAGTTAGGTCCAATTGATTGTTTAATATGGTGTGTATGATTGTCATAAAGTGTTTGAGAGAGGATTGGAGGGGTTTTGAATGAGGTTGGGGTGTTAATTTGGCTTGATTTTGGTATTTGGTCAATTAGGGGATATTTGGATTAGCTTGAGTGTAGATTAGGCTAGGATTGGGTCAAAGGACAATTGATGGTTCCAAATGGCCTATGGGAATGCTATAAAGAGCTCTCAACATTAATTGGGTGGAAATTTTAGGGTTAGGCTATTTAATTTGGTGGCATTTGGACATGTGGTTAATTTGGGGCAAAATGGGGATTTTAGGTTTGTTTGGACTTGGATGAGGTTTGGGCTCAAATTGGGGGAAATTTATGGTTCAATTTGGTGTAGGGGAATGTCATGAAGAGTTTAGAATTCAAAATTAGGGGAAATTGATTGACATTGTGTTTAATTTGGGGAGATTTGGTCATATGGTCAAAGTTGAGGCCTTTTGTTTTTGGTTCAAATTATCAAATGTTGGTCAAATTGAACTTAAATTTGGTTTATATTAGGATTAAGGATGTTGAATTTTGGTTTAGAGTGGAAATTGGACAGGATTGAGGTCAATTGGGTTGACATTGTGTGTAATTTGGGCATTTTGGGCTTAAAGAGAAAATTTGGGGTTTTTTGGTTAAAATGGGTCAATTTGGTCAAATTAGGTCAATGTGGTGGTTCAAAATTGAAATTGGGAATATTTGGAGGGTTTTGGGAATTATTGGTAATTTTGGGTATTTTGGGGATTTTGGTAAATTTGAGGTGCTTTGGGTATTTTGAGTGGCGATGAATGTTTTGGGATGATTTTTGAAAGATTTTGGTAGTTTTGGTTGATTTTGGAAAATTTGGGCAAAATTAGGGGTTTTTGGGATAATTTGTTTATTTGGTAGAGTTTAAGGGTAAGGAGTCAAAAGTTGGAATTTTTTGGTAAAATTGAGGTTGAGTGAGATTGATAACCCATTTGAGCCATGGACCAAGGGAATTCCCTACTTGGATCCTCCATGTGCTTGTACTAGCAAAACCCTAGCTCGGGGCTAAGATATTGGGGAAACCACCCACATGAGTTTTCAAAAGAGTAGGGGATCAAGTGTAAAGAAGTTTGGTATGGGGTTATGAGGCAATGTGTGAGAGTGTAATGTGGGTGTGGGTGTGTGTGTGAGCCTCGCGAAGACCAGACCTCCCAGGGTGAGTTCTAAGGCTTGATCATCCTATAGGGAACTCCTCTTGAGCTTCTTTATGCTTGGTCTCATCTTCCTAAATACTTAAAGGTTATACGTCAAAAATTTGAAAACTCCAAGTGAAGTAAAGAAGTGTTTTGATTTTCTATGGGGTAAGGGTTCCATTGCTAGTCTTCTAAGATGGTCACCAAGAAAGTCCTATGGCTAGAACCTAGGCTATTCTAAAGAAATACTAGACCTTAACAAAATTGAGGTCAACAATTACTTGAGGTCAAGTAATATATAAGTTTGGGGATATTTTGTATGGATCAAATGTGCATGATATTTATATATTATTTGTGTAAGTTTTTTCTTATCCTTGGTATTTGTGAGTATATATTCATTTTACAAGTTATTATAAAACTTGGGGAGCAAAAGAAAATGAAACATACTCAAAATAGGCAGAACTAGTGCCTGTGCATCAGTCTTGGGCACCCACATGCCCAAAAACAGAGCATCAGATGCCTAAGAACCAGTCTCGAGCACTTAGATCTTGAGGCTCAAGTGTCCAAGTGCCAGTTCCAAGGACTTAAATGCCAATAAGCTGAGGATTTTGGTTTGAAGGCATTAATTCATGTCATGTTGCTTCAAATGAGTTAAATTAGCATAATAAGAATCATTAGAGGCAAGAGGGGATTAAAGACCATCAAAAAGGAGAAGAAATACACAATGAAGGTTGTCACTGAAGAATACTCGAGAGAAGTCAAAGTGCTTCAAATGAGGAATCTGTAGGAGTGTTGTGAGTGTTCTTCTGAGTATTATCAAATTTAGAAGAGTAGATTGAGCATATTGTGTACTCAAAGATATAAATCATTGTGGATTAATTTTAAACTCTAGTATTCAGTTGAGCATCTTGGAGAGATTGTTACTTGTAATTTGTTTGGTTTTAAAATAAATTACTTATTGTGTTTTTTTCAATCGATTAGAAATTAATTATTTTAGTCCTTTAAATTGATAATATGGGAATTTTGCGTTTAAATTTTTTTTTTTTTGGTTAAGTTGAAATTTTATAATGTCTTCTACGCTTCATTGACTTTCAATCTAATTTGTTGATTGGTTAACATGTATTGTGATTTAGTTGTGCAATGTAGAATAGTGTAAGAATTAGGTTAACACATTTTGACTTAGGAGAACATGAATATTATTTCTAGGCTAATGCAATCATAAAGGAAAATTTAAAACTCTAGGAAAATCATTTAATTTTTGGAACTAAACATGTTTGATTTCCAAAACTGCTTATACTTCCAGGTGAGGATAGGATGAGTTATGTTTCTAATTCTCACCCATAATTTTATTATATGATTAAACCTATATTTCTAAGGTCCAATTTAGAGAAGAATTATTCAATTGATAAAAAATCTCATAAGTATCACTATTTTCTCTAAATATTTTTCTTTCTACAAAAATTATGATTAATAACTTTGAAACTCACTTAACCTTCAGCCTTTCAAGCTAAGCAGAAAACTAGTAAAATAGAATTTTAATATAATAGAAAATTAAAATGTGGGATCGATACATGGTCTTTAATTTTGTGTAATACTTGATCTGCATATATGCTTTCATGATTTGTTGGTGATTCATTCCATTTTGGGCATCAACCGCCATCGATCATTGGGTCAGCACCATTCCTAAAACACAATTGCCAGACCATCATTGCACTACTACTGGATCACTACCATATATTTTTCATCATAGTCAGGCCAAGGTTGTCCATTTACCACCGTCGTTGCCACCAGACCACTGCCATCACCATACTACTGTTGTCTGGCCACCACTGTTATTGCCACCAAGCCACTATTATCATTACTAGAACTCTGCAGTCTTGTAGTTACCACTGCCAAACCACTACTTACCCGCATCATTATTGTCACTATTAGACATTTGTCATAAGTTTATCATCATCGTTGGACCACCAATGCTCAACCTCTACCTTCACCACCATCGAACCACCATCATCGAGTTGCTCCATAACCAAACCACCTTTTTCTAATCTCCATCGTCACCACCACCATTGCCCAGTTATCACCATCTCTGTTGTCGACTATCATTGTTAAGTCAATGCCACCATCAGAGCATCATTGCCCAACCATCACTGGTAGACCTTGTTATTAGGCGACCACTACCAACAATACTGGCATCAAATTTTCTGACACAATGTCTCTACTATCGATCTTTCTTATAACAATTAGATCGCCGCCACCTCCTTAACATATTTTTCTCTCCCTGTTGACCTCACTTTTGTTGAGGTCTAGTCTTTCTTTAGGTAACCTAGGGTCTAGCCGTAGAACTCTCATGATGACTATCTTAAAAGATAAGCAATGAAACCCTTACTCCACAGAAATTCAAAACACTTCTTTGCTTCACTTGGAGTTTACATATGCTTAAAGTCTAACCTTTAAATACTTAGGAGGATGAGGCTAAGCATAAGTAAGCTCAACTGAAGTTCCTCATAGGATGGTTAAGCTTTAAGACTGACCCTGGTTGGTCTGGAGCTAGCACACACCCACTTTATACTTACACTCAATACCTCACAACCCTAAACCAAGCATACCAAACTTCCTCACACTTGATCCACTACACTTTTATAAACTCATGTGGGTGGTTCCTTAAGCCCTTGGCCCTAAGCTAGGCTTTAGGTTAGAACCAACATATGGAGGATCCAAAGAGGGATTTCTCTTGGTCCATGGATCAAATGGGTTACCATTCTCATTTAACCCTAATTCTACCAAAAATTCCAACTTTAACCCCTTACCCCTAAAACTCCACCAAATTACCAAATTGCCTCTAAATCCTAATTTTGACCAAAATCCAAAAAATGCCCAAATTAGCCAATTTTCTCCAAAAATCATCCCAAATCATTCCTTACCACTCAAAATACCTAGAACACCTCAAAATTACCAAAATTACCAAAATGCCCCTAAAAGTTCAAAAATTCCAAAAATTCCCAAAAATTCTAAAATCATCCCAAACGTCCCCAAAATCAATTTGAACCACTTCACTTGACCCAATTTGACCAAAATCCTAAAATTTCCCCTTTAATCCCAAAATACCCAGATCACCTCAAATGTCCACTCAATTGATCCCAATTCTCCCCCAATTTCAATTCTAAATTAAAATTCATCATACATAATCATAATTTAAACCAAATATAAGTCCAATTTAACTCAATTTCAAACCTAATTTCAATACAAACCAAAAAGCCCCAATTTTGGCCATATGACCAAAATCCCCCAAATTGAACCTCTTAGACAAGACAATTTCCCCAAAATTGAATAATAAACTTTTTATAACATTCATACACACCAAATTGATCTATAAATTGACCCACATTTGAGCCAAAACCTTACCTAAATCCAACCAAAGTCAAAATCCTCAAAATTTCCCCAAATGTGCCACATGCCAAAATTCCACGAAATTGAATCCCCTAAACCCAAACTTTGCACTTAATTCTTGTTGAAAACACTTTATGACATTCCCCTACATCAATTTGAAATACCATTTGACCCTTAACCCCACTCTAGCCTAACCTAAACCCAAGCCTAACACATGTTAGCCCAAATAATTAACTAAGTCTCCAAATTCTACCAAATCCACCCCCCAAATCAATTCAAAGCCACTCCAAATCTTTTCTGAACTTTTCATAACAATCATACACACCATATTGCTCAATCAATTTGACCGAACCCAAGCTCAAACACAAGCTCAAACCCAAGCTAGACCAACATTCATCCAAACTACCTTAAATTGAACCCATGACTCAAATTGTCCAAGCCAACCCAAATTGACCAAGCCAAGGCCACCAAAACCAAGATGTGAGCCCTAAGGACCAACCTAGACCCAACTGGCCCAAGCTACATGAGCCATGGACCAAGGGTCCCCTAATTTAGTTGATCTCCATCCTTAAATGGCCAAATCATATATTCTTTGCCCAAAGCTTTCCCCAAACCCATTAATCACCATTAAGACTCCCCTCTTACTCACTTGACCACCTGAGCACCTCGCCTGGCTTGGCTGGCCGGCCTAGTCCACGGAGGAGCAAAAATACCGAGAGCCACCCACTTAAATTAAAACCCAAATTGGCCCAGCCTCTGTGTCCAACTCCAATTGGTCAATAGTGCCTTTCTGCCCTCCAACTAAGCAGTTAATTGCACCCACCAGCAGACCCTGAGCTTCACCCCATCCATGACTATTTAAACCCCACCTCTTCATGACCAAAACAGGAGATGCACATTTATCATGGGGAGACTCCACTAAATTTCTTCTAGAGCTTCTTCTAACACTCCTAAGCTCAAGCTAACCAACCTCTAGCCTTAGGCCCCACTGCCTGAGCTTAATTTTTGAGCTCAATTTTCAGCTGAACGATGACACAATTCACCATAGCTCCACACTGCACCAAAATCCAATTAATTGCATCCACACAATCCCCACAATGAGAGAAGAAGATCCCCTATAAAAGCCCCATCATAGGCCCCCTCTAACCTTAACTTCGATCAACACCTGAAAGCGGATTTGGTCGAATTTGGGTCTAGGCATTTCACCAGAGCAGTGGACTTCATCTGTGAGCTCGTTAGACCTCCCTGAAGCTTCTGCGACCTTCTGATTGAAGTCTCCCCTCTCTGACAAAGGTATTGAACTTCACCTTCTTCCGGAGCCTATTTCGATTCTTCATGCACATTGAGTTAATTTCAGGCTAGGCTAAACGTACAAATAGGTTCTTCTGGGTCAGATGAGTTCATAGAAACAACCCGAAGTAATTGGTTGAGTCTAGGCTGAGATCTTACGGTTTTAGTGTGAACTATTTACAAGTTAGGTCAGTTGAGGACGATGACAAGGAGCCGTTGGATTGCACGTGTATTGGATGGACGACGCTGATGTAGTCAGACGAAAAGATGGTGTATAAGCACAGACCGCATTGCAAGTGAATCAGCTGGCAGCGTTAAATGGCAGAGCAACACATGGAGACTTCGAAGTGTCGAGGATGATGCGGCACCGCGTGTTTAAATAGAAAAATATGGATATAATGAATTAATTAAATTAACCTAACTTTAAAAATCCATAACTTGGTGTAGAAAAATCAGAAAAATAAAAGAAAAATACCATCTTTCTCAGCGAACAGAGGAGAACAATGTGGAAATTATTTCATATTTATTTAATGTATATTTTTTTAATTAATTAAACACGAGTAAATCATATTTAGAGCCTAATTAGCTCTAGACATTTGATCATGGCTTGAACTTTGGGGGTCTTGTTTCTCTGTCATGAGGGATCTTCCCAGCTTTTTCCAAGGTCAAGGGGGATCTCTCTGCGAAGAACCCTAATTTTCAAGACAAATGTCCCTATTTTTATACAAAAATTATAATAATTAAATTATTAATTAGAAAAATGCAAAATAAATTTTAGTAGGTTCACTATGACTAGAGGACTAGAGGAAAAATATAAACTTGATGTAAATCACTAAAACTCACCCTAATTGTAATTAACCCATTAAAATGAAATAAAATTAAATTGGACAAAATGTATATTTAAATGGCATAAAAATCATTCTCCACTATATTTTAAAGTTAATGAAACTCCCCATAAAAATACTAAGTCAATTGGAGTTAATATCGCCACTAAATTAAAATTTCTAAGTGAAATGACATTTTTAACATTAAAAATAATTATAATAATTTAAATACAACTCAAAAATCACCAAATTGGTTTCAAGAGTTATTTATAACTAGAAGAATTTAATAAAAATAAAATAGTAATCAAAGTGAATACTTTATTTTAAAGCCTATTTTGAATTTTTTTGTAAATTATTGAAAATTATTAAAATTAATTAAAAATAATAAAAATCAATAAAATATTAAAATCCACTAAAAAGTCAAATTTGGTCTTCTGATCATTTGGGAACCATAAAAATAATTTTTCTAATTTTCAAAATAGAGATATTAATTTTAAAGGATTAATAATGATTTTAAGCTTAAAAACCGACTTTTCCTAATTTCTCACTAAAATAATTCTAATAATTAAAATATAAGTCACAAAAATATAAAATTTATTTTTCTAAGTTCCCTGATCTTAAAGAGATTTATGGAAAATACTAAACTTAATTTTGAACCTAATTAATATTTTCTATTTAATTAATACTCCATAACTTAAAATAATTGTAATAATTAAAATAAAATTCAGAAAATTATGAGAATTGGTCCAATTGGTCTACTAGTCTATGTGAACCTCAAAAAATTATTTTAAGAGTAAATAATTTGTTTGAATGAGTTATTAAATTATCTTTGTAAATTCTCATTTTTGCATGTAAATAATTATATAAATTAAATTAAAATTACAAAAATCACATTTTCTCCTATGATGTTCTAAATGACCCATGAGTGGAGTAACATAAAAATTTAAAAGTCATTTGAGTTATACTTAGTAAATTTTGAGGTGATAGGCCTTATAGGGGAAAAATTGTAATTAAGGAACTGAAACCTTAATAAATGTTTAGGCCTAATCAAGGGAAAATGGGCAATGAATGATCATAATTGGAATATTTTGATGTTTGCAATGCAAGGGATTTAAATGGTAGAAACTAACATCACCTTTGTCACATAAAAGATAAGTTTATTATATTAATTTGGAAGATAATCAAAATTAAATGATCTCAGGGTTAGGGGTTTGCATTTGAAAGTTAATAACCCATCCATCTAATACCCCTAGTTGGTGTTTAATGATAATTCAGTACTTTGATAAGAACCATAATCACATAAGTTAACCTTTTCCCAAAATTGAAAATATACCCATTAAGTCTTAAGGGCTTGGTAGTGAGCTAGGCTTAATCAAATTTGACTAATATGGATTAGAAAAGATGATAAAATTAATTGTGAACATATTTGAAATATTACAAGCCCAATTTTAAAAATCAAATCGACGAAGTTTCTTGATAAATCAATTGGCCCCTAAGGGTCTTCACTCACATAATTTATAAATAGAATTTCAAGTGATGATTAACCCATTCTTAGGGTTGATCAAAACATCAGTTCATTGAGCATAAGGGTATGAATAGGGATGAGTCATCAAACAACATAATAAATTTGAACGACTCGAGACTTTTCAAAGATAGTGAGATGTCCGGGGTCCAGTCCTTGGACCGTTCTCATAACCTTTTGGATATCTTATAGGAACATCAAAATTATAATGCCTTACTTGAAGAATCATCTATACACTTAAACAAATAGGACCCACCAATTTATGACATAGGATTCGGTAAGCCCTTGACTGTCGGTGCAGAAGAGATGGTTCGGGAGTAGTTTTTAATTTATGTAAATATATATTTTTTAGGAAAGTATCATTTTTAATTTTAAAATATATGAAATCAAACTTATCTCATATAATCAATAGTTTAAATAATCAAACACTTCACCGCAAGCCGTGCATCTATCCCGAAGAATGGATATATTGCTTGGTGGTGAGGCTTCACAGTCTGTCCATGTACTGCTCATAATTTTCCTCATACTCATCATTTTTTTGTATATACCTCTCAATATTTTGTAACTTTTCATCCATATATTTAACATGCTCTCTGGTCAGACTCACCTTCTTTAAAATCTTCCTTAATAATCCAGTCTGTGAATCTCTAGATGATGAGGTCTGTGAAGTAGAAGCACAAGAAGTAGAAGCAGCAGAAGCAGAAGCATCAGAAGCTCTAACAGATCCTCCTCTCTAGCGAAACTATGAATGCACAGTGTAAGTGTTCACATTTACACTGGTGATAGGTCTAATTGGCTGAAGAACCTCTTCTCAACTTTCAAACTTTGCCCCAAACTGTTTATAAATTGAATGGATCAGGGAAGAAAATCCCATACCTGCAGTAGTAACAACACTGGCACAGTTTAAAATATAATAAAAAATAATAGCTCCTATGTCAATCGGCTTTCCCTACTGAATACAATAGTTTAAAACAACTCTCTCCCAAGTAACTTCACTGACATGACTTGATGGTAACAACTTAGATGAGTTGAAGTAATGCCATGCCTTAGAAGTGGCATTCAGCTTAGAGGCTAGAAAATTTACTCTTCTCTCATTCGTAATTTTATATAGACCTCTTCCATCAGTAAGAAAAGATATAATCTCATCTAACTCTCCTTCCGTAGGATGATAATTAGCATAATAACAAAACATTTCAAGAGGAAATCGGTAAAAAGTATTGATTACCGCAGAAGAAAAATCCACTTGCTGTCCCCAAATTTGAGAAGTTAAAGTTGATGATGGGGTTAAAAATGGTAACTTTCGGGTTTCTAACATCTGAAAACTAGTTTTCGCGAACCGGCAGCTATGCGCGAAGCGACAGTGCATAGCCGCGAAATCTGGATCTTAAGCACCGAAAGTCTGGCGCTTAGCCGCCATTGTCCAGATTTTGACAATATATGTTAATCGCACTAAAGCACCTAGTTAATCACCTTAATCACTTCAAATAATTAATTATACCCCATAATACTTCTAATACTCCAAAATTACACTTTAATTTCCATCAATTCAACACAAATTTCACATAAATACAAACTTATATTTCATTACTAACAAAACACACTTAATAAAAACCATAAATTTCTATCCAAACCCCTTGGATGAAATTTTCCACTACATAGGTTCATAACACATATCCTAGATACAAATTTACATCATTAAGATGTAACAATCACAAATTAAAATGCAAAAAAACATAAACATTATAATAATAACAAACACAAAACTCTAAACATAGATATAAACCACAAGACCACACTTAATTTAATTCCAATCTCCAGTAGGCTGAATATATCCAGAATCACCATTAGTTCCATTTAAACCATCTGGAATGTAAATCTGATAAAACGGGCGATGGTTAAAAGCTCTCACATCTTCTTCTTCTATCCATTTATTCTTTAGAAACATCGATTTATCCGCTTCTTCCACAAGTTTTGTATGATTGAATTGCATTTTGAGTTGCAATCCCGTGTGTGCTAAATGTGCGTTAGTTTCATTTACCTTTGCTTCAATTGAAGCCATGTTAGACTCGATCTTCGCAAGCTTTTCTGCAATTCATTAAATACTATGGCCAGAAATCTGTTGAATAATTCTTGCGCACTTTCACTAATGAATTTCTTTTTGTTAGCTTCCTCTTTTTTCTTAACTTCGGTCTTCCAAGAAGACATTTTTTCACTCAAAATACTCTTCTTAAGACTCAGGAATGAAAAAAAGAATTGGAGCAAGTATCTCTTTAATTTTGGGCCTTTTTATAGACTTGGGAAGTCTTAAAACCAATCCTAGACGTGTTAAAACATCTCAAATAACTCCCAAAAGTACTTACCCATGATTTAGGCTTCTAGAACCTCATTTTTCACGTTTTTGTAACTCTGGCACCTAAGTGGCAACTTGTAGCGCATAGCTGCCAGTGCTCATTTTAGCACAGGTCTGCAAAACGTCCAAATCTTCATTCTAACTCCTCTAAGTCATCAAATCAGGTCAAATAAACATCACTATAACATAAAAAATTCCAAAATGCTACCACATAATCTCAAATCAAACCAAACAAAACACACAAAACAAACATAAAGCAAAGCACACCGATAAATATGGGTTGCCTCCCACAAAGCGCTTGGTTTAATGTCTTCAGTCTGACATACCCAGAGCTTATTCTAAGTGACCCAACATCATATTCTCATCAGATTTTAGATTAATCGACTGAGAAATAAGGTTTAAGTCTATAATCATTAACTTTAAATATTTTTTCAGTCTTAGGATCCTTAATATCCATAGCTCCATAGGAATAAACTTTCATTACAATAAATGGACTCATCCACCTGGACATAAGTTTTCTAACAAATATTTTCAATTTGGCATTATATAACAAAACTTGTTGTCCTGGCTCAAGATTTTTAGTAAGAATCTTCCGATCATGTCATAACTTCATCTTTTCTTTATAAACCTTAGCATTTTCAAAAGATTCATTCCTTATCTCTTCAAGCTCATTTATTTGCAACAATCTCTTTTCACCAGCATATTTCAAATTATAATTGAACTATTTAATAGCCCAATATGCTTTATGCTCAAGTTCAACTGGTAAATGACAAGCTTTTCCAAAAATTAGCCTATATGGGGACATTCCTATAGGAGTTCTGTATGCAGTCCTATATGCCCACAAAGTATAATCTAGTTTAATTGACTAATCCTTTTTGTTTGTGATCTATAAAAAAATACCTATTTCTTTATGTCTTAATTTTTATCAATTTCTAAGGATATTATGCTTTAATAAAAGGTATTTTTTGTGTTTTTGGATGTAGGTAATGTAAAAAGGTCTAAGAAGGAAAAAGGAACAAAAAGGAGCAAAAATGGAGCAAAATACCAAAAGTATAAAAAAATATGGCTCGGCGCCAGGCGCTGTAAACTAGCGCCAGGCGCCGGACTCGATACGAAAACTGTCAAGTTTTTGACAATGTTTGATCAGTTATTTTGATGGAGTGAGCGGTTATTGGACATTCTAGAAGGCTGGCAGTTGTTCCTTGATAACAGGACATGTGATACATTGCATTTGGATGCTCCAAAATGGTTTTAATCGTGAAGAGGTGCCAGCCAAAGTGAAGAGGTGCTAAGAACTGGACGCGGTGTCCGGCGGCTAGGCGCCAGATTCCGGCGCCTAGGCGCCAGACCGACCTTCTAGAAGATTCATTGAATGTGGACATGTTTTGAAGAGGTGCCTCAAGGCAACTCTTGAAGCCTATAAATAGAGGTCCATTTCTTCAGAAAATGTGCCCCTCCCATTGTACCCCTTTCTCTTATCTACTTTAGGATCTCTCATCCTTAGAGAGAGAATTAGAGAGAGAAATTTAGGGCCACTTTTGTTTAGTTTAGTGAGTTTATTTTCAAGTTATTGCATCTGGAGTTCATTACACTGTGGAGTCAGTAGGAATCAGAAGATCTGTAGAAGAAATATTTGAGATAAGTATATTTTTATATTTGATTCAAAGTTTAATTATCATGTTTTGTTATTTATTTTCAATGTGTTCTGAGTAGTTAGTTACTTTCTTACTTCAATTATGAAGAGATAGATAAGATAATATAAAGATTCGATGGAGAATTAAAATTTAAAATATTTTCAAAATATTGTGATGACATTAATACCTGATCTTACTTTACTTTTTAAATTGGCCGTTTGAATTGTTAAAACCTGTTGAAGAGTTTTGAGACCTTGAAAGAGAAGAACTCTTAACTTGTAAATGTCACATGAATCCTTGGGTAGTCGAAGGCCATGTGCGGGCTATTCATGGTGAAGTGCAAATAAATAGTAAGATAATATTTAAAGGGCGTAGAATTGATAAGTTTTTAGAGTGACAGACTAAATTCTTATAATTTGATTTATAGACTAGAAAAGGTTCACTAGTAGGGTCGACTATAGCCACCCTTGGACATCTAGAAGTGTGAGACTAGATTAACCCATTCTACTAACAATACATCCGGACCTACTCTGTAAATTAGTTAATGTTCTTTGCGCCTGGATCAAAGGGTAAAGAGTAGGAATGCTTCTATTTGGCACAATACCATAAATCAAATTCTCCAACGAATATTAAATTATCTTAAAAATCTTAGATTAATTGAAGGAAAGAAAGTTGTTTATTTTATATAGAATTCATAAAATCTTATTATTGTTTTCTTTATTGCATCTAGTAAATTAATAGTAATTTATAATCAAATTAAAAGATAAAATAAAAATAATTTTACTATTTTATTTCACTTTCACTTCATAGAAAATTTATTTCTATAAATCTTCCCTGTGGGATCGATATTGGGGTCTTTGTTTAAAAACCCTATATTACTTGAAATGATACGTATACTTGCGTAGTACCCCTAGTGTGTAAAAATATTTACTAAATTATATAATATTAACACTAGCCGCTATTTATAAATTAAGTCAAAGTTTTTGGCTATCTTTTGGAAGCAAACATTACTGCGTTAAGCGCGGCTCGGGTCAGTTTGGATTAAGAGTTTTTTCCAAAATTCTTCTAATTTCACGATTGGATAATTCAACCAAACCACTTATTTGCGGATGATAAGCAGTAGCAATGCGATGATTAATATGATATTTCTTTGCTAGCTTTTCCATAATCACATTTCTAAAATGACTTCCTCATCAGTTATGATCACTCTTGGTATTCCAAATCTGCAAAATATATTCTTTCTTAAAAACTTTGCAACACTTTGAGCATCACATCGAGGTAAAGTAATAGCTTCTATCTATTTAGATACACAGTCTACTGCTATCAAAAGTATGTATTTCCAAAAGATGGTATAAACGGTCCCATGAAATCTAATCCCCAAACGTCAAATATTTTAACTTTCAACATATAATTAAAGAGCATCTCATTTCTTCTAGAAATATTGCTTACTTGTTGACATCGATCATAATTTTTAATGTAAGCGTTAACATTCTTAAAAATTGTAGGCCAATAAAATCCAGATTGTAAGATTTTATATAAAGTTTTATCAATAATAAAATGTCCTCCATAATCAGAATTATGACATTTTTGAATTATTTCATAAGTTTCTTCTAAAGGCACATATCTTCGAATGATCAGATCCTTTCCTTGTTTATATAAAAATGGGTCATCCAAAAAATAAATCTTAGCTTCAGATAAAAATTTCTTCCTCTCTTGGTATGTCAAACCATAGGGTATAATATCACTGGAAATAAAGTTTACAATGTCGGCATACCACGGAATACGCCACTCATTAATAGTGAAAAAATTTTTATCAGGAAAATATTCTTTGATTTCTTCATCATCACAGAGAGATTTTTCAGTTTCAAGTCTGGACAGATGATCAGCAATTTCATTATCAACACCCTTCCTATCTACTATTTCAAAACCAAATTCTTGTAAAAGAATAATCCATCTTATAAGTCTTGGTTTTGTATCCTTCTTCTTCATTAAATATTTAATAACAGAATGATCAGTATGCAACACACATTTTTTTCCAATTCAATATGATCTGAATTTCTCAAAGGCAAATACTATTGCTAATAACTCTTTCTCAGTTGTGTTGTAATTAATTTGAGCTTCATTAAGAGTTCTACGAGCATAGTAAATAACTTTGAAAATTTTATCATATCTCTGACCTAAAACAGCTCCAATAGCATAATCACTTGCACCACATGTTAATTCAAAAGGTTTTCCCCAGTTTGGTGAAACTATAACAGGTGCAGTGATTAATTTCTCTTTTAATGATTTAAAAGCTTTTAGACATTCATTATCAAAATAAGAAATCTCATCCTTTTCAAGTAAATGACATAAAGGCTTTGAAATCTTTGAAAAGTCTTTAATATAACGCATGTAGAATCCAGCATGTCCTAGAAAACTTCTAATTCCCCTTACATTAGTTGGGCAAGGTAAATTAAAGATAATTTGAATTTTTGCAGGATCTACCTCCATACCATTTTCTGATATACGAAGTCTCAATACAATTCCTTCTACTACCATTAATTAGCATTTTTCCCAGTTAAGTACTAAAATAGTTTCTTCACAGCGCTTAAGAACTTTTGATAGATGTTCTAAACATGATTCAAATGAAATTCAAAACACTGAAATGTCATCCATAAAAACTTCATTCTCTTTTTTAGTTAAATCACAGAAAATTTTTATCATACATCTCTGAAATGTAGCAGGGGCATTACATAAATAAAACGACATTCTTCTAAAAACAAATGCACCATAAGGACTAGTAGACGTTGTTTTTTCTTGATCCTCATGAGCAATTTGTATTTGGTGATAACCAATATATCTATCCAGAAAATAAAAGTATTTATGTTCAGCCAGTCTATCCAACATATGATCTAGAAAGGGTAGTGGAAAATGATCTTTCCTTGTGGTAAGGTTTAATTTTCTATAATCAATTCATATTCGCCACCCTGTAACTTATCTTGTTGGAATAATTTCATTATTTTCATTAACAACCACAGTAATTCCTCCTTTCTTAGGAACACAGTGAATATGACTAACCCATGCACTATCTGAAATAGGGTAGATAATTCCAGCATTTAACCACTTTAAAATTTCTTTTTTAACAACTTCTTTCAGATAGGATTTAGTCTCCTTTGAGAATCAGCCTGAGGTTTATAGTTATCTTCTATAAGGATTCTATGCATACAAATTGAAGGATTGATTCCTTTAATATCAGCTATTGTCCATCCAAAGGCTTTCTTATATTTCTTTAAAATTTCAAGCAAACTCTCTTCTTCTTTTTCAGTCAATTGAGAGGAAATTATAACCGACAAAGTTGAGGAATCACCTAAAAAGGCATACTTTAAATGGGTAGGAAGCAACTTTAAATCAAGTTCAGAAGGTTTTTCAATTGATGGACTAAAAGATTCATCTTTTTTAGTAATGTCCAATAATTCAAAATTTTCATGAACATAATTTAAATCTTCCTCATGAAAATCTTCAGAATATTGTAATTCCTCTTCTTGCTCGTGTTCCAATTCTTCACTTTCAGGTTTCTCTTCATAAGTTGACTTGAAATGACATTCACTCAAATATCTGATAACATCCATCCTATAACATTCATCATCTTTACCTCTTGCAGGATATTTCATTGATTTTGAAATATTGAATGTAACAATTTGATCATTGAATCGTATCCTTAATTCCCCTTTTTACACATCTATCAACGCTCTGTCTGTGGCTAAGAAAGGTCACTCTAAAATTATGTGTATCTCTTTATCTTCCTCCATATCCAACACAATGAAATCAATAGGAAAGATAAATTGATCCACTTTCACCAAAACATCTTATATAACTCCTTTAGGATAGGTGATCGAATAATCAGCTAATTGCAGAGTTACAGTCATTAGGGTTATTTCTTTTAAACCCTGTCTTTTGAATATAGATAATGACATAAGGTTAATGCTTGCACCCAAATCACATAAAGCTTTTCCATAAAAATCTGTCTCCGATCGCACATGACATTATGAAACTACTAGAATCTTTAAGCTTTTCAGGAAGCTTTTTCCAAATTATAGCACTGCACTCCTCACTAAGTGCAACGGTTTCATTATCTTCAAACTTCCTTTTTCTGTTGAGAATATCCTTCATAAATTTCACATATCTTGACATTTGTTCTAAGGCTTTAGCAAATGGAATGTTAATTGTAAGCTTCTTATATATTTCCAAGAACTTTGAAAATTACTTATCCAACTTTTATCGTCGAAGTCTCTGAGGAAATAGAGGTGGTGGTTTTTCTAAATCAATCTTAGCTGGAGAAATAGGTCTTTCCAAACCTTTCTGAGCGTCCTCTTTTGTTTATTCAATCTCTTCTTTCTCTACTTCAATCTCTTTTTGAACTCTTCCTTCCAACTCTCTTCTACTTCTAAGTTAAACTATTTTTATTTGCTCTTTATTCTTGTCTCTTGAATTTACTTCTGTGTTTTTATGAAGTGTTCTTTTGGTTCTATTATTTAATGAATTAGCAATTTGTCCTAATTAATTCTCAATATTTCTGATTGTAGCTCATTGACTTTGCAATTGATTTCCCATTTGTAACACCACTTCTTTAAAAGATAACTTCTTCTCCTTAAATTGTGAAGTATTTATTATTCCCTTGGTTGTTTCAGTTCCCCAATAGTTTTACTTGGTTGTTCCCCCATTGTTGATCACTACTACCCTGATTATTGGTATTCCAGTTAAAGTTTGGATGATTTTTCCAACCTGGGTTATAATACTTGGAATATGGGTTATTAGGCTTACTTATGACATTCAAATTTTCTGATGAAGTTTGAGAATCAACCATTTGGCCTAATAAATTTTCTTCAATCATGGAAATCGGCTGAGAAAAATTCATTCAAAATTGGTCTTTCTTCATTGAAATTGCAACAACTTGATTTGCTAGCATCACAAAAACATTATTTTCATGAATGATGGCTACCTTTTTAGGATTTAAACTTTCAGTAGAACATTAAAAATTATTGGTATTCATTTCTTTAATTAAAGCATAAGCATCAGAAAATTGTTTAGACATCAATGAACCTCCAGCAGCGGCATCGATAATAGATCTAAGAGTTCCAACTAATTCATTTTTAAAAAGTCTCAATTATTAACCAATCTGGTATCGAATGATGTAGACACTTTCTTAGGAGATCTTTAAATCTTTCCCATGCATCATACATAGATTCACCTTCAAACTGACAAAAAGATGTAATATCATTTCTAAGCTTCACAGTTTTTGATGGTGGAAAATATTTAGCAAGGAATTTTTACGCTAAATCACACCAAGTTCTGATAGATCCATGTGCTAACGAATTTAACTATATCTTAGCCTTATCCCTTAGTGAGAAAGGAAAAGTCTAAGTCTAATAACATCATCTGAAACACCATCAAATTTAAAAGTAGCACACAATTCTAGAAAATTGACAAGATGTAAATTAGGATCTTTAGTTGGTGCTCCCCCAAACTGATTATTAGATACTATTTAGATAATAGTAGGTTTAAGTTCAAATGAATTAGTAGCTACAGCAGGGTGTTGAATACTACCATGAAGTTCATCCACTGTAGGGTTAACATAATCTCTTAAAGGTCTATATTCTTGATGGATATCAACATTCTGATTTTCTTGATTCGCCATTTCTTGAATATTTTTATCTTCTTCTGTATTTTTAATTTATTTTTATTTTTCTGATACTTCTCTCTAATTCAGAATCGTAAAGCACAAGTCCCTTAGAACCTGAACTACACATACAAATAAAATAAAATAAAATAAAATAAAACACACTAATAAAATAAGGAAAAGTAAAAATTTTGATTTTTTTAAAATTTTCTTTAAATGATATTTTAATTAATTTCCCCGACAACGGCGTCAAAAACTTGCTCCATGAATATTTATGCTTACATTTTACACTTTATATTTCTTCTCAATGATACTATCTCTTTCTTTACAACGGTGCCGAAAACTTGATTTCAAAGAAAATAAGAGATCAACTTTAATTATTTTATAATATGTGATTCTACATAAGTATACGTATCGTTGATCAAGTATTATAGGACTTTCTGATTAAGCTCCGAGATATCGAACCCACAAGGAAATATCTAACATTAAAAAAAATAGAAAAAAACTTTTTACTTTTTAAAATGATTTTGTAAAGTATGTTTTAAGATAGAAAGATTTAAATTTGTTTTTGATATTTTCTTTTAAGAAAAAGTAAAGAAAGCAACTAAAATTAACAAGACTCTAAAACTATATGAAAGCAAATGAGAATGAGATATATTTTTTCCTCTTTCAATGAATCAATAATAATTATGGAATTTCGTTGTGGAATTATCTAAATGTGTTGTGAAAAATAGGAGCAATATATTCTTTACCTTTACTTGGTTCTATAAAGAACATATGTTAATTTGAAGTTTTGAAATCTTGTAGATGGGTTAGGCAGGGAAGATACTAGCTCTCATTCTAGAGTTTCCTCTTCTCCCTCCACATGGGGTCTAACATCTCATAACAAAATTTAAAACATCAAACCAAATTGGGGGCTTTAGTCTGTCACATTATAGACCTCTAATTTTACTCCATTACAAAGCATATCTCCCTATTTATTTGCACTCAACCATATGAACTACAATTCTCACGTATACAATTTCATGTGATTCTCTCCAATAGTTGATTGGGATAATACCGCATTGGTTCTTACATGTTCTCACAACAAATTTTAACATCTCAATTGGCCAAATCAAGAAGTAAATGAAGTGCAAGGTAGTGAATCATCACAACTTCTTCCAACATTAAACACCTATACTTCACACAACTTTCTTCCATAATTTAATTACTTCATCATTTAAAAGGATAAATATAATGAAAAATACTTAGAACTCATGGAGAAAACACAAACAAAATTTGATTTGAAATTAGAAATCATAGTGAAAACACAACAAGTCTTACTTAAAAACTAAATGTTAAAAAAAAGATAAAAACTTAACTGAAATTTCTCTTCACAAGACTCTTGAAGTTCCTCTGAAATTTTTGCTTTCCACTAGATAACTTCTTGGAGGTTGGTGCCCAACTCTAAGGATTGACACTCATAAATTATAATACAAACTATGATAAAGTAAAGTGAAAAAGTAAAGAAAATATAGCGAGAAGAAGGCTATCTTTCTACCTCTTTCCCTTCAACAACTTCAAGCTTTTCTCCAACTTCTCCCTCCAAAATTTCGTTTTAAAACTCTTCTCTTTTTCTGATCATTAAATCTTCAATTTAATAATTCTCCAAAAGGTACTTTTGTGTCTCTTCAAATTATGTCCAGATTCAATAAATCTACCAAGAGATGCATCCATCCATTCAAATTTCAAATGAATTTTGTCGCCAATGAGAAGTTAAGGAAGTTTAAACCAAAGGGTGCTTCAAAAACCCCTTCAAATTTACGCCAAAATTAATTTAATTCGTCACTTTTAACTGTGGCGCCTATGCGCAAGCCATCTACGCTTAAGCACCAGATTCCATATTTTGTACACTTCATGTTTTTGCTCCAAATTTGATTTTTTTTGCTCCTTTCATCATAATTAGTCATTTTAATTATACCTGCAAGAAAAACACAAAAATACCTTCCATTAAAGTGCAATATCATCAAAAATAGGTATAAAAATATGCATAAAAATATTATACATTTTAGGTGTATCAATTCTGACAAGTTGGTCTTAACCTTCTAAGCGTTAGAGGCTTATGACCATCCATATAGGGTTTCAAAAAGAGCCAGAAGGTGGGAATTTCTATATAGGTGAGTTTCATCTCTAGTTTTCTAGGATAGTAAAAAGGAAAATCCTATGGCTAGATTCTAAGCACTAAGAGGAAAGACCTCACCAAAAAGGATGTCAACACATACCATTGAAAATTATTGATAGTCGTCTCCTCAATTAATCAATAGGCCTCCTCAAATATGTTAAACATAAGAGACCCCCAACTGTAGCATCTATTACCAACCTCAACGATACCACTAACCTTATAAAAGGTTTGAATAATAAGCCAGACATGCACTTCTTAAGCAGTTCTTTGATTCTCCTCCAAGTTTTATAAATTGACCTACCATCTATTTGGGTAAATGATATGATATCATTCCTAAGTTTGATAGTTTTGGATGGAGTGAAATTTTTGGCCAGAAATTTTTGGGTTAGGTTGTTCCAGTTGGTACATCTTAGTTTATTCCTAAGTGATAAAGGAAAAAAGGACTTAACCTTATTACATCATTAGAAACACTATTTTACTTAAAGGTTTCCATAATTTCTAAGAAACTAGCTAAGTGAAGGTTAGGGCCTTTTATGGGCGATTGATGGGGATTTTTTATTAGATATGTGTGTCTACCATAGATTTCAAAAGATATCCACCTAAATGATAAGATATGACATTTAAAGAATAATATACCACTCGAAATTAAAATGGATATAATGATTTGGATGAAATTCTTTAAAATTATGGGTCTATATGAACCAAGAATTTTATCCATACCTTACAGGTAGGATTTATTTTATTTTGGGGTATAGTATCCCAATGGTGCAACTTTTTTAAATTGACAAAATTTATGAACTCGATATATATATATATATATATATATATATATATATATATATATATATACACATATATATATATATATACATATATATATATATATTGATTTAGTTTTCTATTGAGTCACACAATTAAACGCAAGTATACGTATCGCTTAAGCAATACAGGGCTCTAATGGAGTCCTCGTTATTGATCTCACAGGGAGGCAGTAAATTTTGTAATTTAGCACAGAAAGCACTTCACGAATCACAGCACGATTGCAACTATTTACGAATATTAAAAGAGAAACAAGCTGTTGCAGTTATTAATTCTACCAAAATATGTTCTAACTTTCTTGCAAGTCAAACTATTACAAGACTAAATTGATAACTAAGTTTAGTTGTAAGAGAGAATCTTCCTCCTCTCCAATAATAATGTGATTTTGTGACATTGATCAGTGATCCAAATGTATTGTGCCAAATAGGAGCATTCCTATTCTATACCCTTTTCCAAGCGTATAAAGATCATTGGCTCAGCCACCAAATCCGTGGTTAGGCTGGGAGGATGCTGGCTCTCACTCCAGAACTTCCACTTCCCTTCCCCTGAAGGATAACTCTCGCTTTAGTTTCCAAACCCTAGGACCAAATTGGGGATTTCAGCCTGTCACTCTGAAATCTCCAATTCTACACCCATCAAAATATATTTCCCTATTTATTTGCACTCAAGCCACATGAACTACATCATTCATTCATGGATATTGAATGTGACATTCGCTTTTGTTGTGGAACTCATAGTCCTTTTGGAACATATGTTTCTCAACAAGTTTTAAAAATTTAATTGGCCAGATAAAAAAGTAAATGAAGTACAAAGTGAAAAGATCATCACAAATTCTCCATAATAAATCGATGCATCATTTCCATATCACAACATCAAAACATCTCATGAAAAGGAGTAAGACAAAGAAATCTACTCGAGACTCATGAGGAAAGTATGACAAAACATGTATTATATATATATAATCAATGTCATACAAACAGAGTAACGAAAAGACAACTTATCTCAAACTCTTCCCCAAGCGAATCTCAAGGAATTCTTTTGACTCCTCTTCTTTCTTCACAATAACACACAATTCTCTCTTTAGATAAGTAAGAAATAAGAAATCTCTCACTTTCCCTCTCCTCCTACACTCCTTAGAAGAGAACACACAAACCCTAGATTTCCTAAACAAAATGAAAAGATACACTCACACTTCACTCCCTGACACTCTAAACTCTCTCCCTCTCTCTAAATTTGGCTCCAAAATAGTTTAAATCTGGACATAACTGATTTCCTAAGAGTTTCTTCAAGCATCCCCTAAAATCCGGCCAAATACATTGAATCTAGTTTGAAATCAGGATAGGGCGCGGTCCGACGCAAGATAGGGCGCCATCTTCCTCCTTCTGGTCCAAAAGTCTATGTAAATTGGTGCGGTCCGGTGCTGGCGACAGCGCTGTTTAGCGCTAGTTCAATAAATTACATTTTTCTCCATTTTGCTTCAAATTTGTTCCTTTTCGCTTCCTTTTGCTCCAAAGGCCTAAAATCATTGTACCTGCATGAAATCATGAAAAATAAATTTCTTTAGAGTGTAATATCATCAAAAATAGGTATGAAATGAACATTAAAAAGTTATCAAATTTTCAGTGGATCAAGATCCTCCAAACTTAACTATTACTTGTCCTCAAGTAATTTTAGTCAATACATAAAATAATGATCCACTGCAATGAACTTTCTTTCTAGAATACCATAATTTTGACTTAGATAAGTACAATAGTAAAATTTTCAGAAAGATCTTTAAATAATTCAAGTAAATTCTACAGGTGTAAGACTATCTAGTAATTAAGTCTAAGAGTTCTAGCGTTCTATTCATTTCAAAAATGACTGTAGATTGTCCTATTAAGGCACTTAAAAGGATTAAATGAAAAGAAATTTATGAGAACACTACTAGTAAAGATGTTAATCCATACATTTAAGTTCATAAAGAACATTGGTTAACTCTTGGTTTAGTCCATAAATCCGTGGTTAGGTTGGGAGTATACTGGCTCTCACTCTAGAGCTCCCACTTCCCTTCGCCTGAAGGCTAACTCTTGCTTTAATTTCCAAACACTAAGACTGAATTGGAGATTTTAGTCTGTCACCCTAAAATCTCCAATTCTACGTCCATCAAAGTATATTTCCTTGTTTATTAGCACTCAACCCCCATGAAATTCACCATCCATGAAATTTAAATGTGGTTCCACTTTGTTGAGAATTACATCGCCCTCTCGGATCATAGTGCAATTACAACAAATTTTAACACTACAACGAGCTCTTTTTGTAATGTAAATGAAGTGCAAGTAAAAACCATCACATTTATAATAAAACTTCTTTTAGCATGCATCTCAATATCCTAAACATTAATCATACTCATTACAAAAGAAAAGTAGAAGCAAAATAACGACACAATCTTCTCATGCCACTATTTCCTAAGAAGAAGAAAGAGTAAGAGAAAGACTTCACAAAGCACGAAGAAAACACAACGAAAAACCTCATTTCAAAGAAAATTCACAAAATAAGTGTTTACAAAATCATATGATAATGAAGAAAAAAATACTTAGCTTTTTCCCCTTAAAAGAAAGATGAAAATCTCTTTCATAAAGTCTTCTGCTGATCCATTTAATGCTAGAACGAAACACTTACAACTTCTCTTAAAATTCCCTCACCAATCTCTCCAAAAAGGTAGAAATCTACATTTCTACTACTATTCTAAGATCTTTAAGCATTCTCCATGTTTTCCCTAACATCTACCACCATGTTTTGGCTTCAAATTCACTTTAATATAGTGTAGGGATGAATTTCCTAAGAGGTGCTTGAAGAAACCTTCCAAAAAACATCCAGATTCGATATATATGGCCAATAACAGCTTCTGGCGCAGTCCGACGCTCTCTGGGCACTGTCCGACACTATATCCAATGATATTTTTGTGCTTTCTGGACTATGGCGTGATCCGAAGCTGGATAGGGCGCCGTCCAACGCCCTACTCTATGCAGCTCCATCGTTTTGCTTCGTTTGGCTCCGTTTCAGCTCCGATTCGCCCAGTTTTAGTTGCGTTGCGTTCCTAACAGATATCCCTACAAAATAAGCTTAAAAACAACCTTTCTTTAAAGTGCAATCTCATTTAAAAATATGCAAGAGACTTATCAAAATGTGTCAGGCCAAAATTTATTTTTTTGCTTGTATTTGTTCCAAATTGCACCATTTTTGTTTCCTTTTCTCCAAAAACACTTCATGTACCTAAAAAAAATACAAAGTACCTTCATTTGTAGTGCAATATCATCAAAAATAAGTATGAAATAGACATTAAAAAACTATCAAATTTTCATTGGATCAAGATCCCCCAAACTTAACTATTACTTGTCCTCAAGTAATTTAGTTAATACATAAAATAATGATCCCCTGCAATGAACTTTCTTTTTAGAATACCATGATTTTGTCTTAGATTAATACAGAAGTAAAATTTTCAGAAAGATCTTTAAATAATTCAAGTAAATTCTGCATGTGTAAGGCTATCTGGTCATCAAGTCTAAGAGTTCTAGCCTTCTATTCATTTCAAAAATAACTGTAGATTGTCCTATTAAGGCATTTAAAATGATTACATGAAAATAAGTTTATGAGAACACTACTAGTAAAGATGCTAATCCATACATATAAGTTCAGGAAAGTAATTAAGTTCTCCCCTTTAGGTAGATCCAAGTGAAGCCAATTTTGATTATGCATTTCCTCAAGCTTCTCCTCACTTTTTCTTTTCTTTTTCTTCTTTTTCACTTTTTTGTTCTTTTGCTTTTTTCTTTTTCAAGTGAGGATTACTATATCTGGATAACCTTTAAAAATTTTGAACTTCACCCTTCTCACCCTAAATTTGGAACTTACCACAATCCTTTACCTTATAGGCATTTTTTTAGCTTATTATTGATTCATCATAGAGTCCCAATCCTTTCCTTTCACTTAAAGTTTAAGATTCTTAATATTTCAAACATACAGTTTTTCTTACTTTGAATAGTTGACTATAGTCCTATTTTGTTATACCAAATATCTTAGCCTACAAATTACTTTTCATTACTAAAAACTTTCATTCAAGTCCACTAAAGTACTCAAATAAAATCAAAATACAGTTATCTCAAATTAAGCTATATCACAAGAAATCATGTTAATAATTTTGAAAATACTTTTAAATGAGAACAACTAACAGTTAATTATTTCTCTCCCCCAAACTTAAATTTTTAAATATTTTGCAATTAATTCCATAAAATGTAGCAGGAAGAAAAAGTAAAGGTTGAATCTACTTACTACTACAACCTCCTATCAAATTCATATACATGCATAATCAGGATAAAATGATTGCAGATGGAAGCAGATCTAGCTTAAAACATGCTTGCAATAAAATTACACTAAAAGGAAGTATTCTTACTTTAAACATTTATTATTCTTCCTACCCCCAAACTCAATTTTTAACATATATAGCATTCAGTTCAGATAATATAAGTAGGATGAAAATTAGTTCAGAAATTCTGTCTATCACAAATGTCTATCAAAACATCTACAATTATTCATCAGGATAAAACAATATGCAGCAGAAAGTAAATCTAAACTATGCATGCCAGAATGAAATTAACTAAACAAAAGTTTAACTAGTATAGTAGGTACCAACATGGGAATATAAAAATGTTCTTCAAGTCTTATATAAAATTGTAACACAAACACAAACATACATAATAAATGAGGTTAATTCTTCCTTTAACTCATCGCATCTCACTAATTTACCTCCAATTTCTAACGGAATCACTACACTAATAAATTAGGTACTTTTAAATGATTTTATAAATTATAATTCCATAGAAAAGATTATCCCTGATAAATTGCATCGCGAACACCAACCTCAGGTATCATCTAATCCCCTTAATTAAGCACCTATAATATTTATAAATCATAGTGTAAGATCATCCTAATGTTATTCATCAAATAGGTTCACGACTCCTACAAAATGAAAGGAAAGTTAGAGAAAGGAAGTAACAAAATTGAGTTGGATCTGCTACCGTTTAAATTCATGATCTCTCTTGTAAAACTCAAGTACGAGTAAGACCTGAGTTGCAGTGAACTCATCAATCCACCTACTATAAGAGAGCATACAAGTCTATCCATAATAAGAAGTTATGGAATCACCTCCCTCATGATACATAAAGATCATCAAACCAGTAAAATTCCAAACATTCACCAACAACAATCAAACTTGTCAATCCATAATGACACATAAAGATTAACTCAATCCACTAACAATCCAAACATTCACTGACCATTAA
>CM040426.1:38556036-38801394 GCA_022702705.1 Papilionanthe hookeriana x Papilionanthe teres | reverse complement strand
TGAACGGACATATCAGATGGAGTTGTATGAGGAGATGAATCAGTAAAGTTGGGACACGTGGTTATTAACTCAGATGGCAGCATCAAATGGGAGCGCGATACGCGGAGGCTTCGAAGCTGCCAAATATGACGTGGTGCCATGTGAATATGTAAGAAATTAAGCCTTTTGATTTAAAATAATTCAGAAACTTTAAAAAAATCATAAAAATAAAATAAGATTATCCTTATGCTCAGTGAATAAAGAAGATTAATGTGGACAAAATATCAAATAAAAAACTTTGTATTTTATTTTTAGTTAATTAAATACTCGAGAACCTATTGTAATCATAAATAATTAAATATTTACCACCATAACATTAAAATTGGTGGGCTTGTTCTTCGTGTTGTTAGATGCATTCTCTGATTTTTCCAGAGCTAGAGAACACTTCTAACCCCAAAAGCCTTAATTTTCCATATTATGTACCTTTATTAAAATCAAATAATTCATTAAATTTAAAATATAAAAAAAAATATAATGGTTGTTGTGATGGGTCCACAGTGATCAGAGGACCTTAGGAAAAATATAAATGAGGTTTAAATAATTAAAGGTAAAATTTCATATATTTAAATAACTAAAACTTATAAATAATTAGAAAAGTAAAATATAATCCAAAAAATCATAAAATCCGGTCCACAATGGAGATGATAAGTATATTAAACTCTGTAAAATTTTGAAACTCATTTTAATTGTCTTCAATATCAAAGTCTATTTTTCTAAGTAAATGAGATTTTGCATTAAAATAATTATAATAAATAAAATATAATTAAAAAATATATGAAAAGTGGTTTAGAGTAATCCTTGTGACAAGGGACACTCAAGAAAAATAAAATCAAGTTTTGGATAAAAAGTTCATTTTTCATTATTTTTCCTAAATTTTAACTAATTCAAAAATGATAAAAATCATGAAAATACAAAAATGCACCAAGTTATCGCAAATTGTTTCATAGTCACTTAGGACCACTTAAAATATTTTTCCTATTTTTTTAATATAGTTATGTCTTTTTAAAAGCCTAAAATGTATTTTTCATAATTTTGGCATTAAAATAATTATAATAAATAAAAGAAAAATAAAAAATGTAAAATTTGTTTCTCAGAGTTCTCTGAACTCAGAGGGACTAATGAAAAATATGAATTGTAATTTTCAAGATTAAAATATATTTATATTTAATTGATCACCAAAATCAACAAATAATTATAATAATTAAATAAGATCCAAAAATTCACAGAAATTATTCTTAGAGGCCCTCTGACCTAATTGAACCTATAATAATTTTATTAAGCACAAAATGTTTATTTTACTTAGTTATTATAATTATCTTCAAAAATCCCTATTTTAAGCTAAAATAACTATAAAAATTAAATATACATCGAAAAAATATAATTCATCTTCTGATATTTTAATTGACTCATGAGTGAGGTAACAATGAACTCTTAGAGTCATTTGATTTAAATTTAAAGACTTATGAATTAGGGGTAAAATGGTAATTATGGAGTTTTGAACTCTAATTAAAATTTAGAAAGAACCAAAGGAAATATGGGTACTGCCAATCCTAATTAACTCTCTTGGATGATTGGAATATAAGGGATTAAAAAGGTAGAAACCAATTCACCGTTTTTCTACAACAATGACAAATTTTTAATTTCTTAAATTATTATAATTCAACAGTCAACTTAATTGGATGAGTCTGATGTAGTGGGCTCGGTTAGGAAGATAATTACTCATTAATTTGAAGCCCCTAATTAATGATTAAACGATAAGTATAATCTTTTGATAAGAGTTCAATCCATTTAATTCAACATTGTTAATTATTACAAATTTACCCATGAGATCTTAAGGGCCTAGTAGTGAACTAGGCTTGATCTGGATTTGCTTAATGAGGTTTAGAAAAGGAAATATAGCCAATTATAAATACCCTTAAAACACTACAAGCCCAACTTAAATTAGGAGTGAAAAGACCATTAATAATTTGAATTGTCCTTAAGGGCGTCCACTCACATAATTCTTAAATAGAATGTCGAGTAAATGCTTAGTTACCCCGCTCATGGGATAATTAAAACATTGAGGTTCATTGAGCACAAATTAAAATATCATCACTAAGTCTTAACTTAATCTTGGATGAATTATTCAACAACATAGTAAGTTCAGATGAATTCGAAATCATGTAGAAGATTTTAAAAGTTGTTTAGGTTTATGCTCCGAAAACTTTTGCAATCTGTTGGATGTTTTGAAGGATGATTGAACTTATTATGCTTTGATGAAGAAAATCATCCTTAAAACATTAAGAACCCACCAAGTTATATCTCAGGACATGTTAATTCACCTAAATCAATAAAAATGCCCTAAACTACGTACCCTACATTTATAACACAATGCTCAAGGATTTAAGTCTTCTCTAAAATATTTAAGTCCTTGTGAGAAACTAGGGATATTTATTTTTGTCACATATGGATCATCGATTGTGTAAGTCAGAGGTTCAGGTGGCTAGGGCAATGATGATAATGCTAATGTGTGTTAAATTATGGTATACGAAGTTGGATTTTTTTTAGAAAAGTATCTCTTACCTCAAACATCTTTAATAAGGTAGAGGACAATGACCGATGATACTATTCACCGAATCTTGGTAGGATTATTTTTCTGACGTCTTAGGTTGCCAGTAGTCCTAGCTTGATTGGAGTGATTAACCTCTGGACTACAATACTTTACAAAAATAAAACAAAGTTTCTTTTTCTTATTAAAATGAACTCTGCATGAAAAGTTATAACAACAACTTTTGCTTGAAAAATTAAAGAATTTTGACGAAAAATTATAAAGGTCCATGGTTAATCATTTGGACCGAGGTTAGGACAGCCCTCCGTAGATTGTCAGGTTGGTAGCTCTTGCTCAAGGTCGAGAAGCACACAGTCTAGCTCTGAGTCCCCACCTTTACCGATTTCTTACACTTAGTCTTGATCTTTCATATGTGACTACGGGTTTTCTTTCACCTACTCATGTTTTTGTTTTCACCTAATAATGTTTTGGTACGTTCACTTTTTGATTTCTTCGTTTTAGGCTTTCCCGCTTTCTATTTCTGTAATTTAGTTAAATACCCTACAAATAATATTATGTTTAATGAACTAACCATGCAGTGGTAGCAGAATCCCACTCATTTTATTTTATGTATTACATTTCTTTTATTTAATTTACCACATTTCTTACTTGCATTTACTTACTCTACACGTAAAACTAAAACCAAAACTAAAAACACAAAAAACACTTTCAAAATTAAAAATACACTTTCAAATCAATAAACAAACATAGTACACTCCTTTTGGATTTACGAGGATCTCTCAGATGAAGTAACCTACGGTCGCTAACAAGAATTCTCCGGTTTAAGTGAGCCTAACAACTCATTCAGACTAAGTAAATTCAAAAGAAAATAGTGATGCCGGAATAAGGGAACCGTAGGATCCTAACATGTCACTTTAATTAAACTAATATTTTTCCAAAACGCTTGAACGACAAACAACAACAACAAAACCAAAATATTGAAACATACATGGTAAAACCTTTTGAACCTTAGACCTTAGAACTACTACTTCAACAAGGAGCCTAGAGAAAACACAGTGGGTAGCACGACGAGGACTTGCAGGAGAACATCTTCAAGTGAGCAAATAAGTCTACAACAATAAACCACATATTAGAATTAAAGAACAAGTCATAGGACTTTGAGGTAGTTCGTTTAGCACGACGTAAGTTCATCAATGCATCTTTAGACTCCTGCACACTCATGCTAAGCAGTATAAGTCCTAACTCTTTTCTCAGGCTTCACAATTGGCGTTCGATATGACGTAAATCCTCCTATCTTTGTAGGCTATTTGCATGATCAGTATCATGCAAGTATAAGTCCTAAATAATAAAATTGGCAATATGGACTATCTAATATTATCTCTTCAAAATTGAAGCCGAACAATAGGATAATTTGGGAAGTCACCGTGGCTCGCCTTAGGATCTATGATGTCCCCTAGCTTTCACTTCTTGGATTCTACAATACATGTTCCTATTTGATCCCTTCCCATTTGAAGTTTCTTTGTCCGACCTTGAAAATCCAAAATGTTGAATTTCTCGAAGATAAATACCTCTGATCTAAATCAAGAGTTTTCTTAAGTGACTTTGGTCATTTAAGATGTAACTAACTATAGGGGCTTCCCCTTATAGAAAGCTCTGAGACCACATCTTAATATAAACCATATCTAATCTTACATGTTAGATAGGGGAACCTGTTGATCCGAAAAAAAGGTTTCATAGACCAAAACGGATGTCATAAACTTTTTAGTTTACTTAATCGAGCCTCGTTGTCAAGCGATGTGTCTATTATTCAAAATAGGAGTATGTCTTATGGTGTTATGCTTGGGCATTTAAACTATTAAATGTATGAGATAGGTTTGGTCTTATATTTTTAAAAATTAAAATACTACTTTTCAAATATATATATATATATATATATATATATATATATATATTAAATTAAGCATATTTTCAAACCACCCAACGGGATTCCTAGTTCGACAGCCAACATGCTTTCAATATGGCAACTGACAGTAATAATGAGACCTACATGATGAAAAGAAGCACAAAACACTAATTTTAATGGTTAAGATGTGGTCATGACATGCTAATTAGACTTAAGGTGAAGCAGTGCAAATTTAGGCAATAGTGCCTATGCGCCACATTTGGGCACCTTGGCACTAGAGATTGCGCCCTGGCACCAAAAACTGGTGCTTAGGCGCCAAAGCCAAAATTTCAACTGGTGCATAGGCATCAATATTCGGCGTCTCAGCGCCTGAAATGAATTCCATATATTGGAGTCCCCTCCTTCATGAGGAAGTCACTCCTCTCCTTCCCAATTTTTTGTGTGGTATCTAAGGTGGTTTTAGAGCTTTTTAATCTTGGATTAAGAGGAGAAAAGATTCAACATCTTGGGAGAGTATGGCACTGAAAACCAAAAGAGTAAAGGATAAAGGTAAGGGTATTTATGACAAAAAGACGTTTATTAGTGTGAGGGCTCAAGATAAGTATTACGACATGCTTTAAATTAGAAAGCTTTCACTAGCATGGGAGGACCTGTAGAAAGTTTAATTGTTATGCGCAATTGGGAAGTATTCTGCTTCCATTGTTTGAAGATTTTATGCCAACCTTACTGATTGATCTGACGACGCTCTATTCGTGCACGAAAGAAAGGTAAATTTTTCTCCAAAAATAATTAACGCATGTTATTGCTTGGAAGATGTTCAAGATTGTTACAAATCTTCTTTCACACCATACAATACACAATTGGATGAAATAATTGCTTATCTAACTGATGGGAAAGGAGCTTGGAAAATCAGAAATGGTCACAAGGTAAAATTTTCATCCTCTAAGTTCAATGCAGCTTCAAAAGCATGACATTATTTCATATCTATCAGACCTTTACCTATAACTAATTTAAGTGAAGTTACAAGAGTGACAACTATTTTTAATTTTTGCATTCAAAGAATGAAGAGGATAAACATTGGAGCTTTCATTTATAGATCACTTATCAGTACTGCTAGAGGAAGTTCTTCCACGGGATTAGGGTACCCTTACCTTATCTTTGCCCTGTGTCAGCAGTTTGGACTTATGTATGAAAATTGAGAGGAATTATTACAAACTTTGAAGCGAATCATGAAGAAAAAGGTACAAGTTTATGAAAAACGATTCAAGACAGGATTCGGTGCGATCGGTGCCGATATCAAGCATCAACATCACGAGCCTCACATGGATCTGCCTCAAACCTAGAGCCTATTTTGGAATGTTTTGAAGATGCTTGAAAAAGATATGGCTTTTATGTAGAGCCAAACGTTTGAAAATGAAGAATTTAATGAACATCTAGACAGGCAGAAAAAAATTAAAACCGATTTAAGGCTCGATACTATGCATTCATGATAGAAATGCTTAAGCAAAATTAATGGGTTGGAAGAAGTACGAACATTGAATTTCTTGAATATCCTCAATATTAAACTGTTACTCTTTGTCAACCCATGGATGTGGATGACATAGAAGATGAAGAAGTTGAAAAAGACGATGATGATGATGATGATGATGGGAGTGAGTAGGTGCTTTTGCTTATGTGTCGAAATCTAATGTTTAGGTTTCTTAGTGTTTGTCTGTTTGTGTTGGATTGATATATGTGTGTTTTGATCATGTAGTAAACTATGTTTGTACTATAGTTTTTTTTATGAAATGTTGTTAGTGTTGTTTTTGTTAGAAGGACTTATCTTTATATTCATGCCTTGTTTATTATATAGTGATTCCGTCTAATAAATTATGAACTTGAAAAAAATTATACATGTCAACTTACACTTAGTACACATGCTAAAGTTTATGCTTCCTTTTTAGTTCAATTTAATTTTTTGCATGTATTTATCAGTTTTAATTTTTCTTCATGTCATATTTATCTGTACTAATTTTAAAATATTTAAAAAATTAAGTTTGGGGGGAAGGAAAAAAAATAATTTCAAAGCTATACTTTATTTGTCCTAAAAAAACTACAAATAAATTTTATTTAAAAAATGATTTTTGTTATGTGGACTTATCATAAGATTACTAAAATTTTAATCATAGAATTGCAATAGGAAAACATAGTAGAAACTTTAATAAAAAGGATGAAACTTTAGTTAAGATGTTTAGTAGAAAATAATAGGGAAATGATTTTACTATTTATTGTAGGAAAAATTGAATTTTTGAAAAATAAAGGATTTTTAGAATAGTACTTTTTTGAAGAATTTAGACTCGATTAAAATTCTTTTGATAATACTATATTTTAAGTTAAGGATAGAAAATAAGTTTAACTTCATAAAAGGGATAGTGAAATTCAAAATCATTAAAGCTATATTCAGATATAGTAATCTTTACATAAAATAATAAGGATTAAAAAGATCCTGAAAGAAAAGAAAAAGAAAAGAAAAAGCAAAGAATAAGAAAAGGAAAAGAATAGTAAAAAGAAAATATGTTGGGAGAAGCTTGAGGATTAAGACCTAATTAAAAAATAATTTTACTTGATTCTTCTAAGGAAGAAAGCTTAAGATCGATCCTAAGCTAAATTTCAGAAAGAATTCGTAAATTATCTTCAAAATAAAATTCGTAAATTCTAAAAGTAAAATTTTTCTAAGGATCCAACGGTTAGAAAAATTTCAATTATTTCTGAATTAATTAAAAAATCACGAATCCTAAGTTTAATACTAAATATTCTGATACCTTATATATCATCTAATTTACTGGAAATTCTTCTATGTTGGACTATAAAAATTCTAGAATAAAATTTTAGTTCATCTTAAAGAAACCCATTAACATAAATCAACATACTTTTAAAGTTGTAGTGTTACTTGAAGACATTTAATGTTTAAGTTTTGGGAAATTGACACGCCTAAAAATGTACTACTTTTTATATATATTTTATGCTCGTTTTTAATGATATTGCACTTTAAAGGAAGGTATTTTATGTGTTTTTGGTTTCACGTACAAGAAATGGAGTTTTTGAGAAAAAAGCGCAAAAATGGAACAAAACAGGGTCAAATGGAGCGAAGAAGTAAAAAGTGAATTGGTGCCTAGGCGCTAGCTTCTGGCTCCTGAACGCTATACCCTGTATGTGGAAACAGAGTGTCAAGCCATGGCATCAGGATCCAGCACCTAGATGCCAAGTAGTTATTTTGTGATTATATAAGGCTGGCGCCTAAGCGCTAGAATTAGTTTCTCTTAAAATTCATTGTATTTGGATGAATTTTGAAGGGGCATCTAAAGTGACTTTTAGGGATTTCGAGGGTTGGTCTCTCTTTAAGAGGGAGAGGAGGTGAGAGTGTATGTGAGTGAGTGTGTAGGTGTGTGTGTGTCGTGCGTGTGTGTGACTATTGGAGTGAAACTGTAATAAGAGTTAAGAATTTATCAAAGGAACTGCATAGGAATTGCTTGGCGAGAAGTTTAAGATAAGTACTTTATTTTTTTTGTTTGAGTTCTGTTTTACTGTGTAAACTTGAATTTTAATATAAGTCATGTTTTGTTGTATTATTCCCATGAAATTTGAGTATGTTTCTTTATCTTTCTCCTTGCAATAAGAAGTAATAAGCATGTGCAAGATTTGAATTGTTTAATATTTCTCTTATTTCATACTTGTGATGATTCATTACTTCGTACTTAATTTACATATTCAATCTGGCCAATTGGTATCTTAAAACTTATTGTGAATCCATAATGACACGGCAGGGCTATATATTCCTCAACTAGTAAGAATCACATTAACCTAGTGGGTGATAAGGTAGTACATAAGTTAGTGCAAATAGATAGAGAGATAAGTTTTGATGAGTGTAAATTGGTGACTCGAGGGTGACAGGCTAGAACCTTAACTAATTTGATCTAGATTTTGGAACTTAAGGGTACGTTAGTCCAAAATTGTGGCAAAGTAGGTAATATAGAGTGACAAAGTAGAACCTACCCAGCATAAACAATGATTTAGGAACTTAAACTCTTGGCTAGCCAATGTTCTTTATGCACACAGAAGAGGGTAAAGAATATGTATGCTCCTATTTGTCACAAAACCACATTTAATCATTTTAAACCTTTGATTCCTCCATTAATTATGATCTCATTGTGAGGGGAAAGTCTTTCATAGTTTAAACTCTTCTACATATAACTAGTTTTGAAATTTTTATCATTTACTTTAAGTTTGAAAATAGAATTAAAAAGTATTAGTTTCTTCTTTTTACACTTCAAATTTCGACCTTATTTCCTGGATAATTATTTGAGTTTAAGTAAAGTTTTACTAAGTATATAAAAAGAGTTTTCACCTTCCATGTGGGATCGATACGGGGGGTTTTAAAATAAAATCTTATATTTCTTGAACGATATGTATACTTGCGTAGAACCCCTAGTGTGTAAACTATAAATCAAATTATAATTTCTAAAACATATTCATTTTGCCCTTAAATAAATTGGGTCAAGTTTTTTGCCAGAAAATTATATATAGCTACGTATTTGCAGATTGGGTCAGATACATATCCACAAAACGTGTAAAGAAGCGAGATAGGGTGGTTGTAAGATCATTCAAGCGTTTCATCTCTTTGATGTTCCTTAGAGGCACCATGTGTCTCAGTGCCTTATGTTTTTTTTTTTTGCTTCAATTTCACAATGACTAAGCATGAATCTTAGGAACTTCACTAATGTGACTCCAAAGGAGCATTTATTTGGGATCAGTCACATGTCGTACTAACGAAGTGAGAAATGTGTTAGGGTGCTTCTAGGCTTTTTACAAACATATCATCAACGTACACCTCCATTATATGTCCTTAAAGGTCTTTGAAGACCTTATTCATGAGGCGTTGATAGATTGCACTGGTGTTCTTTAACCTGAATGACATAACTTAGTAGCAATAAAAATCCTTATTTTTCTGAAATGAGGTGTCTTCCTCATCTCTCATATACATCTTTATCTAGTTGTATCCCGAGTATGCATCCATGAAACTAAGCATCTGGTGTCTAGAAGTGGCATCCACGAGTTGATTTATGTGGGAGGGGGAAATTATCTTTCAAACAAGCCTTGTTGAGTTCGACATAGTCGATGCACCACTAGCTTTTTTGACCATGACAACGTTGGTTGGACACACGAGGTAGTTTACTTCCCATATAAACTTTGCCTCTAGAAGCTTGTTAACTGCTCGATGGCTTGTAAGTGATCTCGGCTGAAGTTGCACTTCTTTTAGATGATCGGTTTAAAGGTTGAATCAAACTTTAAAGAGCCCATGATTATTTATGGGTCGAATCTAGGCATGTCGAAGAGTATGAAACCAAGCTGCACTGTTCGTGAGTAGATCTACATATTACAACCTCTACGTAGTGAACTAAGTTGCACTGTTCATGAGGGTGTTCATTGGAAAGCGAGAAATGGATCAAGTCTTCTATGGGAGAAGCCCATTGAGATACACAGTCATCTCGAAGATGAAATTTCTCGATGCTAAGTGTCAACAATGGGTGTGGCTGGGCTTGCTCGAGGTAACATGATTGAGCTATCCATCGATCATATCATAAGACACCGATCTCTGCTAGTGTTGGGAACTTGAGCATCTTGTATGGCATAGAATTCACGATGCCAAAGATGGTTTGTGGGGGGTCTCTTGAAGATGGAATCGTATGTTGATTCTGACTTGATGACGATGAAATGGATTGAGTGGATTTTCTGTCGAGGAAAATCTTTCATGACAATTTGGAGATTTATTGTTCCCTTGACCCTTACCATTCGATTATTAAAACCGTATAATGGCCCGAATGCAGGTTAAAGTCTTTCCCTTGTCAGCCCCAAAATAAAGAAAGTTGAGTAGAATAAAACATTGATAGAGCTCCTATTGTTGATCAGGATCCTCTTAATATTGTAGGAGGTTTCGCTAATTTTTGCGCTAATGATGAGAGGGACTTGGTAAGGTACTTGGAGTCCTTCCAAATTGAAATAATCAAATGTGATAAGCTCGAGGTGCAATTTCTTCTACATTATTTCACCAGGTGCAGCGATACAGACTTTATTGGTAGCAATGGGCCTCGAACAATTGTCTGAATTTTGCCCACAAATGGGTGACCCTCATGTTGTTGCTTTTGTGTATGTTACCCATCAGTGGGAGCATTATTGGTACAAGCTAGTTTGTTTTGCATAAATTGGCTAAGATATCTCTATCGAATCAACCTTTCACTATCTTCCTTGAGCTACTCACATGCTTTAGTGGTGTGGCCACGATTTTGATGGAATGACATTACTGTTCCTGATTTCTTAAGTTGGGTTTTAAGACGTCATGCCACTTAATAGTTTTCTCATCTTTGATGGTCATTAGTGCATTAACACGTGACATGTTGAGTGGTATATACTCTTTGTTAGATCGATACTCACTTTGTTGGTCGATGATTGGGGAGGGAGGTCATGATTCCTCTGTTGTTTAGGCTTTCGTTATGAAGATTGATTATTGTGTCTGATGTTACTCTTGTGTTATCCTCTAAATTGCTATAATTGCTGCTTATGCATGTTGATGGCCTCATCCGCAATGATTTAGGCCTCAACACGGTGGATAAGGTTAGCATAAGAGCAAACTATCTCCCACAGCAATGATGAGTTGAAGGTCCTTAGGCGGAGCCCACCAAGGAAGACACATCTCAGTAAATCCGGATCCACTCCTGGAATCTGACGGGCTTCAGTACAAAACTAGCGAAAGTAGTTCTAGAGTGACTCTTCTTCACTTTGGTGAATTCCTGAGAGATGGGATGAATCCTTGATGATTTATCATTTTGCCATGAAATGCTCCGCGAATAGTCTGACAAACTTGTTATGGTTGTTTACAGTGCCCTCTGATAGAGAATAAAAGAAGGTACGAGCTTGTCCTCTAAGAGTAGTTAGGAACACTTAACACAGAAGTGCATCAGAGACATGTTGAATGTGCATGATGGTCCAGTAATCAATATGCTCATAGGGGTTAGCTATCCCTTCGTACGTGTCGATGTTCGAAAGCTTAAAGCACGTTGGGATGGGGTGTTGGAGGACTGCATCCACTAAGGAAGAGGTTTCATGGACGTTAAGGTGAGTGGGGAATTGATCCTTTTTCTATAGGGGGGACTCTTCCTAGACAAGGCATCATAGCTCGTTATGAATGACATCATTTAAAAAGGCTACAGGGCGTGGAGGTGATAGGTGAGCTACGTGAGGCGGTTGAGTGAAACATACAGTATCTAGGAGTGTTCTTTCTTGGGGAGATGGGCCGATATGAGTTCTTTTTAGCAATGTGTTTCTCGTAGGTATATGATTTAGTGGTAAATGAACTCCATTCAATGGTGTGGGTAGCGGCTCCTAAGCCCCATATAAGAGTTGTAAGATTCTAGTTGAGACTTCTCCATTCTAGGCATTTAGTCTTCTAGAAAAGGACCTGACACCCCCTTCATCATCTGGATAACATCTCTCACGGTGGGAAGATGAAGAGGCATGCAACTCTTGGCTTCGTGACTGCTCCCTGAAACGATGGTTATTGGAGAAGGATGCTTCGTTGTTACAAATATTATGTTCAGTGACTATGTAGTGAGCCTTACAAGTACTTTAGTGATGGGATTGATGTTCCCACATACGACACCAAACTGATGCGTACTGAAAAATTTGCGGCAGTAGAGTAGCAGATTATCTTCTTAGCATAGTACAAAGATGCAACATACACTCAGAAGAGAGAAAAAACAACTAGTAATGACACCATAAGCTTTTATGTGGAAAACACATAAAGGGAAAAACCACAAGGCCTGACCTAGCAGAAGATTTCCACTATAAATGATTACAATTACAACCACTTCTCACATAGACAGGAAATGGTTAAAAGATCTCAAAAGTTACAACATTGATGTACATATGAATTATTTGTATGGAATGTGTGACGGCTGATAGCAATCGGTGGCGACTGGCAGGTAGTGGTCGATGACGGTTGGCGATGGTTGATGACAGAATGAGACGCGCTAGACTTCTACTCGTTTTTAAAGCTTCAAGGTCCCCTTTCAAACTTCAAGCTCTCCTCCGACTTCAAGTTCCTTTCCCCCTGATGAAAGGGGTGGGGCTCTATTTATAGACTTATGGGTTCAATTAATACAAAAATGTGATCACTTTTAATGGATGGCTCAGAGGGCTTCCCTCGATCATACTACACTTTATGAACATTTGAGTAATTTAATGATGCCTGAATTGAGTGATCATGGGCTCATCCGATTCGTCTTGTGCTCGATTTGACTATAGACTCATCAAAATTGGCATTCGTTTGATCTTTTTAATATGTCCATAAAACTTTCAGAAGTGGTTTAATGATTTTATATGTGCATGATTTGGTTCGGATTGGACCAATTTTGGTAACATTGGTTTCTTCTCGTCTAGTCGGCCAGTTTGACAGTAAGTTTACTAAAATTAGATCTCTGGATGATTTTTATCGATATTTGAATATTTCTTGCTAAAAAAGTCACATCGAGATCCATGAAACATCTCGAAATTTGTGTCGAATGATGATAATTTATTAGAGTCCGAAGTTCTATCAATTTATTCTTTATGATAAATTAATGGAGGAGTTCTGATATGCATTTAATTTCTTACAAATTTTTACCTATGCTTTTTTATTATGCTGGCCAATAATTTCCCAAGAGGAAAACTAAAAATGCAAAAATAAAAATGCATATTATGGTTTTAAAATTCCTAAGCATTGGGCTTTTTTTATTAGTCCTTTTCTTTGGTCCATTGCTTGCGCTTTAGCCTTAACTTTTGTACTTGAAATTTTAGTTTGAAATTTTTGATCTACATTATGATACCAGAACTAGGAGGAAGAATATTGGAACTAAAAAAAGCAAATTTTTATTAATATAAAAATAAGATTACAACACGACTCATACAGAAAGAAAATACAATAATAGACTGATCCCCGGTTAGGGATGTAGGAAGAGATTCAATGGCGGTGGCGACGTCGGCGGGTGAGTGGATGTTTGGGTAGGTAGGGATTGTGTTTGGTTGTATGTATGTAGGTTGGACGGCGAGGGCGTGGAGGAGGTAGGGGTGGCGGTAGTGTGGGGGAGGAATTTGGGGAAGGTTGACAGCTAGGGTGATAGGTAGGAAACGGTGTCGGGGAGAGGAAGTGGAAGTGATTGGGAGTTTACAACCCAACATCAGAGCAGGATACAGCCGAAGCACCACCTATAATTGAATATTACCCTAACAAGAGGAAAGAGACTCCAGACAGAATATCAGAAGACCGTTCTACTAGAACTGACTCTCTACACATAGAAGACAATAATTTATAGACTCCCCTTAGACAAAGAAAATTTTTACACGAAAGAAGAGGGTGGGAAAGCAAGAAGGATATAGAAAAACCCAAAATTGCATAGTCGACGTTTACCTAGATCGCATCGGTTTTTGATCCCTCCCCAGCCCTGGCGCCGGTTCGTGATCCCGCTCGCTCCACTGTTCCCGCGAAGATTCACATGTCTTCTGCTCTGCGGAAACGAAGCACCGCATCGGGGCGCATTAAGTGCTAGCATTTGAGCGCTGATTCAGCACCTGTGTCAACCTCCCGGGTTGGGGAAGCTTCAAGCTCTTTTTTCGAAGTTCCAGGCTCTTCAAAGTATAGTGTCAAGTCAACGACTTTGAATGTGGCTGAAATGTTGTAGTCTTCAGGCAGGTCAATTTTATAAGCGTTATCGTTCAGTTTTTGAAGTACTCTAAAAGGTTCATCTGCTTTCGGCTTAATCTTCTCAAATGATCCTATGAGAAATCTTCCTTTTTTTTACCAAATCCATTCGAGGCCGTCTTTCTGAAATGTTACTTTGTTCCTGGATTTATTTGTATGTGCTTGATATTTGTAGTATGGCTAAGAGATTTCCTGGCCAACTTCTTCATGGAGATTTTGAATCTTGTGAACTCATTTTGTGGCATCCTTGTTGGTTTCCGAAGATGGTAGGAGCTGCACCAATTCTAGTGGTGTAAACAGATTGTGTCCGTACACAATCTCAAAGTAGTTCGTCCAATAATTTGATTGATGGATCAGTTATAGGCGAACTCAGCTTGGGCTAGGATAAAATTCCACTGTCTTATGTTTTTTCTTACTAGACATCTTAGGAGATTGCCGATGCTTCGGTTTACTATCTCTATTTGTCGGTCTACGGATGAACTACAGAGTTGAAATATAGTTTAGTACCAAGATTTCCCCATAATGTCCTCTAAAAGTGGATCAAGAATTTGACGTCTCTATCGGAGTTGATGGTCTTAAAGAATTCTGTGCAATCTTAGAATCTCTCTGAAGTATAGATCGACGATGTGAGCAGCGTCTAGTGTCCGGTGATAGAGTATAAAGTAGGCCATCTTGGAGAATCTGTCTGCTAAAACCATTGCGGAGTCCTTGCTCCTTTGAGTCTTTGGAAGTCCAAACATAAAATTCACGCTAACGTCCACTCACGGTGCCTTTGGTGTTGGACGTGGTGTGTATAATTCGACGTTTTGAGCTCTTGTCTTTGCCAGAAGACAACTTGACATGTCTTCCTACATATTTTATCAGTTTTGGCCAAAAAAAAAGCTCTCTTATGAGGGAGAGAGTCTTGTCCATGCCGAAATGATCTGCTAGTCTTCCGTGGTGGACTTCCTGAACATTGACTTCCCTTAGTGAACTCTTGGGAATGCATAGAACTGACTCTGGTGGAACAGGTATCCATCATTGTGGTAACATTATCCTTCTGGTTTCTCCTGACATTGCTCCCATATGTTTTTGAAATCTTCATTTGTTTCATATAGATCGCTTATGACCTCGAATCCCACAACTCGAGCCGACATGGATGTGCTCAATTGGTGTCGATGACTCAGTGCATCTGCTACACGGTTCTGGCTTCCCGCCTTTTGCTTTAGCACAAATTGGAATAAGGCTAGAAATTCCACCCAGGTGGCATGTCGTCCCTTTGTTTGCTCTGGTTGTTGAGGAATTTTAGGGCCTCGTGATTTAGAAGTAGTGTAAACTTGTTTGTCAATAGATAGTGACTCCAATATTCTAGAGCTCTTATAATGGCATAGAATTCTTTGTTATAATTGGAGTATTTCTACCTCGACTCGTTCAACTTCTCACTAAATAAAGCAATAGGGTCTTCCATGGCTTATTACTGCTTCGATCCCTACTACCTCGAAAAGTTGGTTGAAGTCAGGTAATGCCAGCACGGGTGTCTGAGTCACATTTTCTTTCAATGTGTCAAAACTAGCCTGGGTTGCTGCCCAAGTAAACTCCTTCCCTTTCAGAAGTCTAGTTAGAGGGGAGGTGATATGGCTGAAGTTTTTTATGAATCTTCGGTAGAAGGATGCCAACCCCAAAAATTACCTCAGCTCGGTGAATGATTGTGGTACAACCTTGCTGATATGGCCTCTATCTTTACAGGATCCATTTGAATATCTGCACAGATACGATACAACAACAACAACAATATCTTTATCCCACTAAGTGGGGTCGGCTACATGAATCCTTTTTCTCTATTACGTCCTATTAATTGTCATATTTTCATTTAAGTCTAATAAATTAAGATATGATGTTATCCCTGAAGTGACATTTCTTCAGATGGGCATATAGTTGCTTAGCTCGTACTACCTCGAATATTGCCTTCAGGTGACACAAATAATCCTCCTACGACTAACTGTATCCTAGAATGTCATCAAAGTAGACAACGACAAACTTTCCAATGTGAATTCGGAATAATTGGCTCATTAATCTAATGAAAATGCTAGGTATGTTCGACAGACCAAAATTCATAATGGTTTACTCATAAAGTTTGTCCTGCATCTTGAAGGTGATCTTCCACTCGTCTCTTGGCTTCATCCGTATCTGGTGATATCTGCTGTGCATGTCGATCTTGGAGAAGATAGTGGTTCCATGTAGCTGGTCATCGTCTAGTCGAGGTATGAGAAATTGGTACTTGATGGTGATCTTTTTGCTGGCTCAACTGTCCATACACATTCGCCACGATCCAACTTTTTTGGGCACCATCAGGGCAGGGATTGCACACGGGTCAGTGCTTTCTCTGACCAGCCCTTTTGCAATAAGATCGTGCACTTGTCGTTGTATTTTTTCTTCAAATGTTAATAAAAAAATAAATAAAACATAATATATGCATATGCATGTAGAGTCACCCTGGGATAATACTGAATGAGGATGCAATGTACCTGTGCATATAAAATAAAAATGGTAGTGGTTGCCTACCTTTGTGATGAGATTTGAAAAACATTAAATGTATATTCTTAGTATATATTTAGACGGCGATTCCCATTGACTAATATTGTAATTGAAATAAATAAAAGTAACTTAAAATTAATATTTTAACATTCTTTTTCCTGCTTACGGATTTTTTTATTTCAAATTTTTAATAAAAATTATTGTAATATAGAGATAATTTATGAGTAGTTTAACTCATACATTCAAATGCTAATATTTTTTCAAGAAAAACAGCTATGAAAGAAATGAATCCTAGAGAATATGTGTACAAACTAGACCTGGGCGTTGGGTGGGCCGGACTTGACATAGGTCAGGCTTATCTTGGCTTTCACTAGTCAAAAGCAGGCTCGGGCTGGGCTTAAACCCGAATTTTATTTATATTTTTCATAGTGAGGCCCGCCCACAAAATTGGTCAAGGCTGCTCGTGGGCCTCCATAGGCCTTAAAAGAAAAGTGATTTTTTATACAAAAAAAAAAACCCTTAACATTTTCTCTCGAATCATGTTGTTGATTTAAAATACTATATAGGTTTGAAACAGGAAAAGACGTGAGACAAGTTTTAAATTGATTTTATATGTATAAATTTTTCTTAAACGTTTAAGTGAATTTAATAACAAATGTATACACACGAAATACATAAAATTGTAAATTGAGAACATCTCGATGTGTAAAATAAAGAAGTTGAATGAAATAAAGCTATAAAAATAAGATTTACATGCATACTACTCATCACTTTCTATTTAATTACATTTCTAACACCTGAAATTTAATTTTTACATATTTTCCATCTTATGTATGCATAAAAGTTGAATTTCATTTAGAAAAGAAAAAAAAGGGATAATTTTTATGTTATGTAAAAGATTTGGTTTGTATTAATATAAAAATCAAAATTTATAGCTAGATAATGAAGAGAAATGATTACGAAATTAATCACATTATATATTTATAAGATTAGGCCGATGGGTGGGCTGAGCTTGGAGTTGGTCGGGCTCATGCGGGCTTTGACTAAGTCAAATCGTGCTTGGGCAGGGCCAGGCCACAAAATTTTAATTTTTTTCATTGCCTAGCCCGCCCATTTTAAGCGGGCTTATGACGAGCCAATGGGCCACCTGCCCAATGCAAAGGTCTAGTACAAACGCTGAGGAGCTTAGGGAGATTGGTATATTATTTTTAATTATTACTTTTTTTTAGTTGTAAAATTTTAAATCTGAACAAATTTTTGTAAATTAAAATTTTGTGAAATAGAATGACTTGTATGTTTTGGATGATTTTATTTAAGAAATGAAATTGTTTAGATAGTTTTTTCTCCGTTCAACTATCTCTTCCCACCTTTGTATTCCAAACTTTATAGTGGCTTTGTGACACTACTGGCTCTTAGTATGGAGTAGATTATTGAGTTACTAGTATGGTTGATGTTTCATAGATCCCAAAGCTTGTGAAATCTCTGAAATCACCACTATACTAAAGGGATAGAATGTATTAAAGTATACAATTATGCTCCTAGATTTAGTAGATCTATGATGAGATTTCTATATTGATGATAAATTTAGTATAGGAGTCCTAAATATTTCAAGAATTATCATATTCCTTAACCCATTCTTTTTGAGGCAACAATCAAAATAATCTTTAATTGTTAGATCTTTAGAGCTTTATACTTTGTATTTCTCAGTAATATCGTTTTTTCTTGGGCACCTTTTTTTTAAGGATAAATAAAAAACACAATACATAATAGGGTAAATTGCAGGATAAAATAAAAAATACAATACAGAATAAGGTAAATTCAATACCTCATAAAAACCTTCACGAAGAGAAAGCCACCAAGCTATAATCTTATTGTTCAACCAAACAACATTATTTTCTTTATTTTTTGAAAATCATTAGGGTTACAAGAAGCTTGTTTATTTAGAACTACAATTAAGAAATACATGAAATACTCCTACTCTACCATTTGGGGATGGCATGCATGGAAGATTTTTTACCAACTTCTTATAATTTTCACATCTTAATTATAGGGGCTCGAGTAGGAAAATTAGTTAGTAGAGCGGTACTGTGAATGCTCTTTGATCTTGTCTTCTTAAGGAAAGGCTGACCAAGTAGAAAAGAAAATGTAGCAAGAGTTTTCTTGATCGATGTTGTTCTTTGTATACTTTCTTTAAGTGAAAAGGCCGATAATGAAGAGAAACCTGCTTAAACTCAAACGTATGAAAAGCCCAACATATTGAGGTATGAGTTATATGTTATATCTTTTCTTTCTTCCCATCTTAATTGTATTGATATTCAAAAATCTAAGTTTGGGAGAGGGAAAGAATTAACTGTTAATTATTCTCATTTAAAAGTATATTCAAAATTATTAACATGATTTCCTGTAATAGAACTCAATTTCAGATAACTATATTTTAATTTTATTTAAGTATTTTGTAAAATTGAATGAAAGTATTTGATAATAAAAAGTAATTTTGTAGGGTAAGATATTTTGTATAAGAGAATATGACTATAGTCAACTATTCAAAGTAAGAAAAACTGTATGTTTGAAATATTATGAATTGAGACTCTATGATGAATCATTAATAAGCTAAAGAAATGCCAATAATGTAAAGGATTGTGGTAAGTTTCAAATTTAGGGTGAGAAGGGTGAAGTTAAAAATATTAAAGACTATCCAGATATAATAATTCTCACTTAAAAGAAATGAAATGAAATGAAAAGAAAGAAAAGAAAAGCAAAAGAAAACAAAAGAAAGAAAAGTGAGGAGAAGCTTGAGGAGATTCTTAATCAAAAATTGGCTTCACTTAGACCCACCTAAAGGAAAAAACATAATTACTTTCCTGAACTTATATATGTGGATTAGCATCCTTACTAGTAGTCTTCTCATAAACTTCTTTCCATGTAATTCTTTTAAGTGCCTTAATAGGACAATCTACAGTCTTTTTTGAAATGAATAGAAGGCTAGAACTCTTAGAATTGATTACTAGATAGTCTTACACCTGCAAAATTTACTTGAAATATTCAAAGATATTTTTGAAAATCTTACTATTGTACTTATCTAAATCAAAAGTATGAAATTCTAGAAAGAAAGTTCATTGCAGTGGATCATTATTTTATGTATTAACTAAAATTACTTGAGGACAAGTAATAGTTAAGTTTGGGGATCTTGATCTACTAAAAATTTGATAGTTTTTTACTATTCATTTCATACATGTTTTTGATGATATTGCACTTTAAAGAAATGTATTTTTCATGATTTCATGCAAGTACAATGATTTTAGGCCTTTGGAGCAAAATGAAGCGAAAAGGAGAAAATTTGGAGCAAAAATGGACAAAAGTGCATTTTATTGAACTAGCGTCGAACGACGCTGTCACCAGCACTAGACCACGCTATTTTATAGAGAGTTGCGACCGTATTGGCGGAATAATGCACCAAACGGCGCCCTATCCAGCGTCGGATCGTGTCCTATCCCGATTTCAAACTATATTCAATATATTTAGCCGAATTTTGGAGGGTTGCTTAGGAAACTCTTGGGAAATCAATTTTGGCTGAATTTAAACTCCTTTGGAGCCAAGTTTAGAGAAGAAAGAAGAGTTTAGAGTGTAGAGAGAGTTTTTGAGATAGTGTCTTTTCATTTAGTTTGGGAAATCTAGGTTTTGTGTTTTCTCTTCTAAGGAGTGTAAGATGAGAGGGAAAGTGAAAAATTTCTTCTTCCTTACTTATCTAAAGAGAGAATTGTGTATTGTTGTGAAGAAAGAAGATGAGTCAAAGGAATTCCTTGAGATTCGCTTGGGGAAGAGTTTGAGATAAGTTGTCTTTACTTTACTCTGTTTGTATGACGTTGTTTTTATATATAAAATCCATGTTTTGTCATCTTTTCCTCATGAGTCTTGAGTAGATTTCTTTGTCTTCCTCCTTTTCATGTGATGTGTTGATGTTGTGATATGAAAATGATGTGTCAATTTATTATGGAGAATTTGTGATGAACTTTTCACTTCGAACTTCATTTACTTTTTGATCTGGCCAATTGAATTATTAAAACTTGTTGGGAAATATATTTTCTGAAAGGATTATGAGTTCTACAACAAAAGTGAATGTCACATTCAATGTCCATGAATGAGAGACAAAGTTCATGGGCATTGAGTGCAAATAAATAACGAAATAAACTTTGATGGGCGTAGAATTGAAGATTTTAGAGTGACAGGCTGAAATCCTCAATTTGGTCCTAATGTTTGGAAACTAAAGCGAGAGTTAGCCTTTAGGCGAAGGGAAGTGGGAACTGGAGTGAGAGCCAATATCCTCCAAGCCTAACCACGTATTTGGGAACTGAACTTAGGATTAGCCAATATTCTTTATATGTTGAAATATGGGCAAAGAATATGAATGCTTCTATTGGGCACAATACATTTGCATCACTGATCTATGTGACAATAATCATCATATTAGAATTGAAAAGGAGGAAGTATATTTCTTACAACTGAACTTTGTTATAAATTTAGTTTTGTGTCAGTTTAACTTGCTAGAGTTTAAAACGTACTTTAGTAGAAATAGTGATTACAACTGTTTGTCTTTAATTTAAGAATTGAATTTACTTGAAATTGTGTTGTGATTCGATAAGTGATTTTTGTGCTACGCCATATAATTAACGCCTCCCTGTGGGATCGATATCCAGGACTCCACTAGAGCCCTGTATTACTTGAGTGATACGTATACTTGTGTTTAATTGTGTGATTCATTATAAAATTAAATCAATATATACATATATAAATCTGAGTTCATAAATTTTGGTAAATTAAAAAAGTCGCACCAGTCTGCAAAGAATCATGTAGATCCTGCACTAGATGATCTAGTTTACAATTAGGGGAACCTTCAATTTCCTCTTGTGATCTCCCCAAGTAAATTTTCTTTTTCTTCTTGTGCATGTGGGCTTCACATATTCCCCATCGCCTTTATCTATTATTTCCTTTATTTCACGAATGTCAGCCTTGAGCTCTCCAATCATCAACTCCATATCATTCAGATGATTATTTAGACTCTTTGAAATAAAAAAGAACTTTCTGCTTTTCCTGCAGCATTTGCACGATATCTTCTGTTGTCATGTTGTTATGTCCAAACGTCTCTGAATGTCTCGGTGGAGGAATACCTTCACTGGGGATCACCAAAATATCAGGATGAGAATCAGGGGACAGTGGTGCGGAGTGAGCTTAGGTTAGTGAGATTGGATGAGAGATTAAGTCACTTTCATGCATAAGTAAAACGTGCTCTTCGTATTTCAAATCTCCAAAATAATCCAAAACCTGCAATTAGATGCAAACTTCAACACAACTTAAGTAAAACTACTTATTTCCACAATCAATAGAACAAGCTACAAGAACCATAAACTCTTAACAAGAAATATATTACTGTCCTTAGTAGTGGTGAGCCACCGAAAGATAAGATGAATCTTGGTTGGGTTTAAGCCAACATTTCTTAGCCACCTCAGCATCCGAGGCTTGGCCTCGGGAACCGCAGAGAGTACCAAAGAGGTATGCTCATAAAACCACAGCTGCACAAACACATATAATACAAGAAATTAATATGAGGACAATAGAAGAAATAAATTTTACAAAATATTTGATAATACTCTTGCCGTTAAAAGAAAGACAAATCCATTTAGGTAGCTCAATGGCTGACCCATCTTTATTTTAATGGCACATGCATTGACTTGCTCAATCAGGTGGTCACATATAGTTGTCGGCTAATTAAATGAACTAAAAGAAACCAAATCATCAACAAAATTTGAAAGCCCTTCGAGCACATCAAAATGGCTTGACGGGAAAAATAAATTTGACAACAAGAACTTGATAAATAATTTTTTAAAGGCAGTGGTACCTTCCAGCGACACCTTCAGTAGTTCAGTCTTCACCTTCCTATCATCCATAATGGTGCGGGTTGCTGCTTCTAGCTTGCTTTTGGTCCTTTGTTGGGCATTCTAATCAGCAAAGCAACCTGATCTGCATCAATACTAACCTCATTTCCGCCGAATATGAAAAGAAAATAATCAATATCCCAACAATTCAATATGTGCATGGTTAGAATGTGATCTTGAGTATATGGAGGGAGTTCAAAGAAATGATGCATGTTCATTTCTCTCAGTCTTCTCCAGTTTTCCTCGGACACTGTTGCTCGAACCTTCTCTAGTACATCTCTAAATGTTGAAGGGTGGCATATGCAATTTATACCCTTCTTGTTCATCAACCTACATGAGTACGAGACAATTAATTAACAAACCCTAGATTAAAATTACCAAAATATAACCGAAGAATAACCCTATATTAAATCAAAATAACCAACCCTAAACCTTAAATAATCCACGAATACCCATGCAATAAACCAATAATAAGCATACACTAACGGACAAAAAACCCGTAAATAACCTCCGTAATAACCTTAAAATAGCCTAAACAATGCAAACAACAGTAACCCTTGAAACACCCAATATTGGTCTGACAATAACTCCCAGGAAACGCGTATACTCTATCAAAGATGAACTCATTAGGTACACCACCAAAACCCAAATATAACCCCAAAAATAAACAGCTAATAGCTGCCTCTATAAACCCAAAACAAATTGCATACCCCCACAAAAACCCAATAAAATACACATATATAAATCTTCAATAACCAAATAATAACTCGATAATAAACTAATAATAATCCAGAAGAAATCGTAAACTGAATCCAGCAGTCAGAATAGCCTAAAAATGAACTCCCAGATAAACCCTAATAACCTCAACTACCTATAACAAATAATAACCTCGTAATAAACTAAATATAACCTAATAATAATCTCTCTCAGCAACCCTTAATAACCCGATAATAACCTCAACCCTAAACACAAAATAAAATGACTTTAACACTTAAATAACCTAATAATAACCCAATAATAATCTCACATAATCCGAATACACTAAATAACCAATAATAACCCAAAAATAACCCACGAATTAATCGCTAATACATGTTATTTTAGAGCAAAAACTTAATCTCAGAATAACCTAAGAGTAAACCGAATATAACAGAATGAAACGATCAATCTTACCAGGACAGCTTCTCAGCATCATTGGTCCTCCTCTTCACCTCCTTCTTCTTCCTTTCTTTCTTCTTCTTCGCATGTTCCTCCTTCTTAACCGCTAATACATGTTATTTTAGAACAAAAATTAATCTCAGAATAACCCAAGAGTAAACCGAAAATAACATAATGAAACGATCAATCATACCAGGACAACTTCTCAGCATCATTGGTCCTCCTCTTCACCTCCTTCTTCTTCCTTTCTTTCTTCTTCTTCGCCCGTTCCTCCTCAAGTTTGCTGCCCTCTTCCGCTCTAATCAACTCTTCCAACTACGTATTCTACGGATGATCCAAATGCGTTTTCTTTGCAACTTCTTTCAACTGCATATTTTTTGGGTCCTCCATCTCCATCTTAATTTTCTTACTACGACGTCACTCACCTTCGAAACCTAGCACAACAGCGAAAGCCCACTGGAATGATGCTTGGAAGTGTTTAAAGCCGGTCTCGAGGAAGCCGAAAGGCTATACGCCAACAATATTTCTCGTCCCTCTAAAAGTCGGGATACTCCATAATGCAGAACAGCAACGGGCCGGGTCAGGCCAAATAAAATTTTCGTTTTTTTAAATATTTTAGTCAGTGGGACCCGCCATTACAGGTGGCGGGTTTTGATTGGACTCCGGACGCTCCTCTGCGTCCGCAGTCCAGATCGAAAATGTGTCACGTGCGCAGAGTGGCGGGAGTACTGTACGGGTTTTAGATGATTTTTTTTTAAAGTCCCGCTTTATACATTATTTGTCCGTGCACGAAACTATATTAACTTGTGTGTCTTTCCAAGGTAAATTGGATGTTCCGGACGAGCTATCTCGGTCTGTTTCATCATTCAGAGACATCCGTACAAGTTTGTTAATGATCACACTAATTTAAGTCCGACCTGCGTGACGTGGCAGACAACGTTCGTCAATCCAATCGGTGTCGTTCGACAAGCAAAATGCCGACCGATTTTCATCTTTAGCGACGACCAAAGTCTGACAGAACGGTTCCAGTAGTGAGTCGTTAGCACGTACCAAGAGATCGCAAGTTCACGTCGCGAGGGCTTCCATTTTAATTTAAATTTGATTTTTACATTGGCTAGTGAATTGTATGTGAATCTTGGTGTTTTGTGTATGTGAATTTGTGAATTGTGGTGTTGGTGTTTTTAATATGAATTGTAGTGTTTCAAAGAATGAAAACCCATAAGTCCAAAATATCTTCTTAAGACATTATCAATTCTTATAGGAACTCAATCTGAGTATCAATATATTGGTTTCAATCGACTCAACTAAATGTTTAAGATTTAAAATCACACATATCAGATTGCAATGAGTCAAGATGTGACTAGAATTTCTAAGTTGTGTGAGTCCCAATACTAAATATCTAGAAAAGTAAATAAGAAAGTTCTATGACTAGATGCATACGTTCAAATACTCAGTCCCCTGATTATTTAGTTAAGAGTTACAATCAGTTTAATGTTATAGTAATTTTTGATTAAACATAAATTTTCAGATATTTATTTCTAAGTAGTAATAACATTCTATTTATCAATTAAACTCTATATAAAATCAAATTTGCCGAATAAAAATGACATCTCCCTGGGCGACGCCACTAAAAACGTCCTTGAGCGCCGACCCTCGTGCTGTCGGCCGTCGGAGAGCGACGGTGGCACGTTCAAGAGACCACTCCCAATCCTGGAACAGACGATTCAGTTCGCCGCTCCATTGTCTCTACCTCTCCTTTCGTTCCAATTTTTGCCGCATTTTTTGTCCATCGCGCTCCTCGTGCCCGTTCGTCAACGTGGAATGTATACTGTGTCATCGACTTCCCCCGTTCTTGATCGGAAGTTTACGAAGGCCACGAAGAGTTGAGCATTGAAATAGGGACCGTTATTATACAGGATTTTAGGTCCGTGGCAGATACATTTCAAGAATGTGGATGTTTTAGTTGATTTGGATTTCTTATGGAATTTGGATCCAGGTAAGAAGATGAGTTTATTTCTATAATTATTCAGTTCCAGGGATTTTGATTCTTAACTTAGGGTTGATTTTTCTTTGTGGCGGCTAGAAGTTTGCTGGTGTAGGATTCTCACAAAGTTGTGATTGGTTTAATCAGGGATGCCTATGGGTTTGCGGTGCGGCCACAACACTTGCAAAGATATGGTGAATATGCTAAAATTTACAAGGCAATTCCTTAGCCCCTTCCATTCTTTTTACTTTCTGGAGACATGCATAAAGCAAGCACATACATTTTGTTATCAATTGCTTACATTGTTTTTTGATCATAATGATTTTAGGAGGAGGAGGAAGAGAGATGCCAACGATGGAAAGTCTTCCTGAAAGGGCTGGTTGAACCTGAAGTAATTTTGGTACAGGAAAGTGGCCTCACGACATCTGCATGTGTTTTGGGAGAAGATGGTCATCCGGCCAATGTTAGCAAGCCTGGTGATTCGGAAGAAAGTTTTACAATAAGGAATGGCATGCAAGAGAACCTCAGCAAATATGAGGGCTCGGAAGGATATTTGAAGAGAGGCGACGTGATTGACAAGGATGATGGCAACTTGGAAACCTTAGGAGCGGGTGTTCTTAGGGAGGATAGTGATCATACCAAGCTCTGCACATTAAAAGATTCAGAGGCAGTACTTTGTACTGCTGCAAATCCAGCGATACCATGTCTAAGTTTATCTAAATATTTTATATGGGCTGACATTATTCCCTGCTTAAGTGTCATTGAGCAAATGATGACCCATCGGGTGAAGAGAAAGGCCTTACCAATCACCCAACAAAACTTAGGGAGTGGTAGCAAACGCCTCGCTCCTATTGAAGAGGGAACACCCATGAAAGGGTTTTCAAGAGAGGATTCTGACAAGTTTTATAACATTGATCAGGCAAACATAGTTCAAGTTGGGCCTTCTAACAACGATGAAATTACAAACATGGCAATCAATCACCTTTCTAAGGAGCCCACATATACTTGGAAAGAAGAGATAGAATGTATGGTTCGTGGTGGGGTGCCTATGGGTCTTAGAGGAGAGGTGCATTGTGTAAAGTTATGTAATTAAACTTTTTCTAATTTGTAATGATTCTCTAAACTTTGCCTATATTCTTGTTTGGTAACAGCTATGGCAAGCTTTTGTTGGTGTGCGATTACGGAAGGTGGATGGATATTATGTGAGACTTTTAGTTTCAAAAGCGAGTTGCTATGATAAGGAACTTGAAGATAGTGGAGGCCTGTCAATAAAACCTCAAATTGAGAAATGGAAAGGGCAGATTGAGAAGGTATCTTGGAGGAATGTTTATGAATGCCACAACAAAACTACTATTGTACTTAGAATATCTGTTAATGCAAATTTTCTATTGCTATTTTTTGTCCTCACAGGATTTGCCTAGAACATTTCCAGGGCATCCTGCTCTGAATGAGGATGGAAGAAATGCTTTGAGGCGAATTCTTACTGCATATGCTCGACATAATCCATCAGTTGGCTATTGTCAGGTATTTTGTAGTGATTTGAAGGTAGTCGAGTATTTTCAACCTACCGTGATATCTTGAATGTTTCTCCTGTTTTCTCTGCCCTCATCGAATGACCGAAGGCTTCTCATAGAACATTCCAATTTACTTTTATTTGACTTCATATTTTGTTTTCTGGTGATATTTACCATCCATGGTTCATTTTTTGACCTTGGAGTATGGAACTCCTCTTCTAAAAACTAAGTAAATACTTCCTTCAAAGTCCAGAACTTGAAATTAATTCGCCATTATTTGTGCTTCTTAAATTGTTGGTGCTATGTAAAAAGATCAAGAAATAGGTATAACTATTTTTTTTTTCAATCCGAATTATAGGATGAAATGTATGGGAGTGGGGTGGATTCACAATATTGTGTTATTTTGTATGATAAACTACTATAACAATAAGGCAATAATTTGATTGGATGCTGGTTATAAGAATTGAACCTAGACTGTGATTTTTTTTGCAAACATTCAACCCTTTGTGAGGTTGAAAAAGGGAAGCATGCTTTTCTTATTGTAGTGCATGACCCTCATGTTTCTTTTAACTAATAAACGTACCCTTTAAATCTTGTTTTTCTTCCTAACACTTTTTCTAACTGGACCATTTGTCTTTTTGATAGATTGAATTTTTTTTCTTAAATATGAATTTCTTCAAGTTTGAAACATTCATTTATGATCATGACAACTTGATTAGCCTTATACGAACTTGAGTTTTCTATTTATCTTGCAGAATATTACAAGGGGTGTTAGTACTAATTTATATGACTAAATGCAACTTATATTTTTTTTACTTTCTTATACCAACAATATTGAATTGGGCTTAGTGATGGTGGTGGGATATCTTATGACTGGATTGGTGATGTCAATGATTATGGATGCTTACTTTTGGATGTGTATATCTGATATGGAGTTAATGATGGGATGTTAGGGTCTTTAGAGGGGTGTGGTGGTATACCAAGACTAGCTTTGTTTAGGCTGATTTTGTTTAGCACTCTAAGGACTGCATTTTTATAAAGGCTAAATGGAGGATAACTGATACAGAGGATTAGATATGATAAGGCTTTATTATTTAGTGCTTCATAAGTTTTAAGGGCTTATGGAGAGATGCAAAAGAATACTAATTATGGGCTCACCTAGTGTTGGCCGACTGCTTCTAAGATTGGTTTGATATGGTTTTGATGGCTTGGGTTATGGATGGCTGTTTTAGGGAGATGGCTGGGATACAGAGGAAGATATTAGGAAGTATTGGAAAATGATATGAGAGGAGTAACAAAAGCATAAAGATAACTAACTAATTTTTATCAATGATGATCAAGTTATGCCATCAAGCTTTAGCCACAAGTGAATCAATTTATCTGAAGTTTTTTTATCGTTCAAAGTTAAAATTTTTCATCGTGTTGCAACGTCATATATAATCATTACAATGACTCTTGGAATACCATCATTTTAAAACAAACGATGGAAAATTTAGAGGGAAGAAGTTGGGCCAGCTACTTAATCGAGGAGTTCCGACATGCATTTAATTTCTTACAAATTTTCACCAATGCTCTTTTATTATGCTGGCCAATAGTTTCCCAAGAGGAAAACTAACAATGCAAAAAAAAAAAAAAAGAAAAGCATATAATGGTTTTAAAATTCCTAGTATTGGGCTTTTGTGATTAGTCCTTTTCTTTGGTCCACAGCTTGAGCTTTAGCCTTAACTTTTATACTTGAACTTTTAGCTTGAATATTTTGATCTACATTATGATACCAAAACAAGGAGGAAGAACAATAGAACTAAAAAAAAAAAAAAAACTTTTATTAATATAAAAATAAAGATACAACACAACTCATACAGAAAGAAAAAACAATAATAGACTAATCGCCAGTTAGGGATGTAGAAAGAGATTCAATGGCGGTGGCGGTGTTAGCGGGTGAGTGGCTGTTTGGGTAGTTAGGGATTGTGTTTGGTTGTATGTATGTATGTAGGTTGGACGGCGAGGGCGTGGAGGAAGTAGGGGTTGCGGTAGTGTGGTGCGAGGAATTTGGGGGTGGTTGACAGCTAGGGTGATAGGTAGGAAACGGTGTCGAGGAGAGGAAGTGAAAGAGATTGGGAGTTTACAACTCCACCTCGGAGCAGGATACAACCGAAACACCACCTATCGTTAGATACTGCCCTAACAAGAAGGAAGATACTCGACACAATAGATCAGAAGACCATTCTACTAGAAATGACTCCCTACACATAGAAGACAATAATTTATAGACTTCCGTTGGACAACAAAATTTTTTACACAAAAGAAGAGGGTGGGAAAGTAAGAAGAATCCAGAAAAACCCAAATTGCATGGTCGACATCTTTCTAGATTGCGTAGGTTTGTGATCCCTCCCTAGCCCTCGCATGGGTTCGTGATCCCGCTCGCTCCACTATTCCCGCAAAGATTTGCAGCTCTTCTGTCCCGCGGAAACAAAGCACCACGCATCGGGGCGCATTCAGTGTTCGCACTTGAGCGCTGATTCAGTACCTGCGTCAACCTCCTGGGATTGGGGAAGCTTCGACCTCTTTTGTCGATGCTCCAGGCTCTTCAAAGTATGTTGTCAAGTTGCCAACGTTGAATGTTGTAGTCCTCAGGCAGCTCGATCTTATAAGCGTTATCATTCAGTTTCTGAATTACTCTAAAAGGTTAATATGCTTTCGTCTTAAGCTTCTCGAATGATCCTATGGAAAATCTTCATTTTTTAATCGAACTCATACGAGGCCGCCTTCCTGAAATTTTAGTTTCTTTTTGGATTTATTTGCCTGTGTTTGATATTTGCAGTATTGCTTAGCGATTTTCTTGCCAACTTCTTGATGGAGATTTTGAATCTCTCGAACTCGTTCCTGGCATCCTTGTTGGTTTTCGAAGGTGGTAGGAGCTGCACCAATTTTAGTGGTGTTAGCAGATTGTGTTCGTACACAATCTCAAAAGAGTTCATTCAATAGTTTGACTGATGGATCAGTTATAGGCAAACTCAGCTTGATGCTAGGATAAGATTCCACTGTCTTATGTCTTTTCTCACGAGACATTTTAGGAGATTGCCGAGGCTTCGGTTTACTACCTCTGTTTGTCTGTCTGCGGATGAGCTGCCGTGCTGAAATGGAGTTTGGCACCAAGTTTTCCTCACAATGTCCTCCAAAAGTGGCTTTGACGTATCTGTCGAAGGTGAAGTTCTTTAGAAATTTTGTGCAATCTTAGAATGTCTCTGAAGTATAGATCGAAAATGTGAGAAACGTCTAGTGTTTGGTGGCAAGGTATAAAGTGGGCCATCTTGGAGAATCTGTCTACTACAATCATTGCGGAGTCCTTGCTCCTTTGGCTCTTTGGAAGTCCTAACATAAAATTCATGCTGACATCCACTCACGGTGCCAGTGGTATTGGACGTGGTGTGTATAATTCGACATTCTGAGCTCTTGTCTTTGCCAGATGACAACTTCACATGTCCTATATCTTTTATCAATTTTGGCTAAAAAATGCTCTCTTATGAGGAAGAGGGTATTGTCCCTGCCAAGATGACCTTCTAGTCCTCCGCTGTGGCCTTCCTGAACAATGACTTCCCTTAGTGAACTCCTGGGAGTGCACATAACTGACTCTGGTGGAACATGTATGCATCAGTGCGGTAATATTATCCTGTTGGCTTCTCCCGACATTGCTCCCATATGTTTTTGAAATTTTCGTTTATTTCATATAGATCCCTTATGACCTCGAAGCCCACAACTCGAGCCGGCATTGATGTGATCAATTGTTGTCGATGACTCAGTGCATCTGCTACACGTTTCTGGCTTCCCGCCTTATGCTTTAGCACAAATTGGAATAAGGTTAGAAATTCTACCCAGGTGGCATGTCATCACTTTTTTTTGCTCTGGCTGTTAAAGAATTTTAGGGCCTCGTGATCTGTAAGTAGTGTAAACTCGTTTGTCAATAGATAGCCACTCAAATATTCTAGAGTTTTTATAATGACATAGAATTCTTTATTATAAGTGGGGTATTTCCTCCCAGATTCATTCAACTTCATACTGAAGAAAGCAATGGGGTGTCTTCCCTGGCTTATACTGCTCCGATCCCTACCACCTCGAAAAGTTGATTGAAGTCAGGTAGTGCTAGCACGGGTGCCTGAGTCACCTTTTCTTTTAGTGTGTCAAAACTGGTTTGGGCTGCTACAGTCCAAGTAAACTCCTTCCCTTTCAAAAGCCAGTTAGAGGGGAGGTGATATGGCTAAAGTTTTGATGAATCTTCGATATAAGGATGCCAGCCCCAAAAATTACATCAGCTTGGTGAATGATTGTGGTACAACCTTACTGATAATGGCCTTTATCTTTACAGGATCCATCTGAATGCCTACACAGATACTATACAACAACAAGAACAACAACAACAACAACAACAACAAAACCTTTATTCCACTAAGTGTGGTCGGCTACATGAATCTTTTTTCTCTATTGCGTCCTATTTAGTGTCATATTTTCATTTTAGTCTAATAAATTAAGATACATTGTTATCCATAAATCTTACATGGCTTGTCATGAAGTAACATTTCTTCAGATGGGCATATAGCTGCTCAGTTTGCACTAACTCGAATACTGTCTTTAATTGACACAATTGATCCTTGTACGATTGACTGTATATTAGAATGTCGTCAAAGCAGACGATGACAAACTTTCCAATGTGAAGTCGGAAAACCTGGTTCATTTATCTCATGAAAGTGATAGGTATGTTCGACAGACCGAAATGCATAATGGTATACTCATAAAGTTTGTCTCGCATCTTGAAGGCGATCTTCCACTCGTCTCTTGGCCTCATCCTTATCTGGTGATATCCGCCGTGCAAGTCAATCTTGGAGAAGATAGTTGCTTCATGTAGCTCGTCTAACAGATCATCTAGACGAGGTATGAGAAATTGGTACCTGATGGTTCGAAGATGCAAACCAAAAAAGTAACAATCAAAGAGAGTTCACTAAAAACAAACTAGTCTTCTTCTTTCTTCTTCTTAAGAGTAATGATAAGATAATCAACCATTTTTTATATAACTTGAATGACCTTCACAACTTGCAGATACTAATTTGGTAAAGAATAAATCGAATCGAAGCTATAGCATCATCGTTGACCGGAATAGAAATATCTGCAAGATCTGGATCACAATTTGTATCGATGAAACAAATCGTCGGGATCTTTTTGATGGCTCGACTGTCGATGCACATTCGCCACGATCTATACTTTTTGGGCACAATCATGGCAGGGACTGCAAACGGGCTGATGCTTTCTCTGACCAGCCCTCTTGCAATGAGATCCTGCACTTTTCGCTGTAGTTTTTCATACTCCGCATGTCTTAATCTGTAGGCTGGTTGATTTGGTAATACAGATCCTGGTATAAGGTCTGTCGTGCTAGATGCCTCGTAATGGTGATAATTCTTTTGGTAAGTTTTTGGTCAAATTATTCTGAAAGTCCTGTAGCAATGGGTGTAGTAGTGCTGGTACCTCTCTTTCCTCCTCCCTTCCTTCGAGGACTAATTCTGTTGTTATAGAGGCATCTGTGATTGACAGCAAGAAAGTAGTACGAGGAACTAATACTAACTCTATATTGCTCCCGCGTTTTGCATCTTTAGCAGGTAGTAAAACGATACTTTTCTCATTCTTCTTGAAAGAATATGTGTTCTTGAACCTGTCGTGTCGAGCCTTGTGATCGAATTTTCGAGGCCTTTCTAATAGAATGTGGCAGGAGTCCATAGGAACCACATCGCGTCATAGTTGTTTGTGTAGCTAGTCTTCGATGGAGAAATCAACTAGGCACTGTTGATCCACACATATCTCGTTTCCTTTCTTCAACAGGTAAGACAATATGACTGGGAATGCTTATATGTGTCCAATTCTAATTTTTCACCATGAGCGTGGACACCATGTTCTTGCAGCTCCCACTGTCGATGATAAGGTTGCAGACCTTCTCATTGACTTTGCACTTGGTACGAAAAATGTTGTGCCTTAGCCAGGATTGATCTTGCTCTGGCTCAGACTGCAGTATTAGCCGAATGACTAATGCTTCTCATTCGTCTTCGTGGAGCTGAAGCTCTTCTTTTAGACTCTCCTCTGATTCGTCATCGACTTCCTTGATGGCGCTTTGATCTGTGACTGTGACGACTCGACTTGTTGGGCAGTTGTAGGTTATGTGACCGTAGCTGTGGCATTTGAACACTATCTAGCTTGCATTGTGTTGGAGGATCTACCTTTCTCTGGCTTCTTCCTGCTCTGATCTGCCTTATTAGTTTCTTGTCCAATTCTGTTATTTACTCCTGAGGCGTTCTTGTCGACTGTAGAAGTTGCAGGTGACTGCTTGGTTGAAGATGGCGGTCCGAAGGACGACTGTTGCTTGGTTTGCTTCTGCTGCCTTCCCACCTTCAGGGCTAGTGTCTGGCCATCCCTCAATGTTCAATGTGGCTGTAGCAGTACCACATTGCTAATTACGGGCTTTAGGCCCCGAAGATATCTGGTGATCGTGTGCTCCTTTGGCTCTGTCAGCTCGTACTTTAACTGTATGTGGTCGAACTAGGCCGTGAACTTCTCAACTGAAAGGTCCCTCTGTTGCAAGTTGTGGAGTTTCATAAATATATCTTGGCAATAGTGGGGTAGGAGGTACTTTTTATGCATTGCTTTCTTCATTCTCTCCCACTTAGTTATCTTCTCAATGTCTTCACTTTTCCTCTGATTTTATAGATTTCCTCATCATAAGGAAGCATTTTTCTTTAGTTTAATGGCAGCTAGCTTGACTCGTTTGTCCTCTGATACTTCTTTATATTTGAAAATTCGTTCAACTGATTGCAGCCAGTCGATAAACTCATTAGGATCCATACCTTCGTCAAATTCTGTGAGGTCCATCTTAATGCCAAAGTCTCGCTGACCTCCATAAACGACCTCCTCTCTGGTCATCTTTTGATATTTGATACCAAAACGACATGGTCGATATTTTCATCATTGTGATCTTTGTTGTAGAACGGATTCATCTCATCGTCCCTGTCTTCTATTTGACTCTCTCGATCAAGGTCAAAGGTAACATTTTCTTGGTTCCGGTCATTTAGCTTTGCAAGTCTTCATTGTAGGCGACGGATTTCTCATTGAATTTCTTCCCGGATCAAGTCCGGTGCATCTGTTCGCAGTGGCATGACTAGGGTTGGAAATCAGAAGAAAAAATTCGGTGGAGGTGGCTTGGGTAGGTGCGGATGCGAGGAAACCCTAGGATGGGGACTAGGGTTGAACTTGACTTTGATACCAAATGGTACCGAAACTAGGAGGAAGAATTGTAACTTAAAGAAAAGCAAACTTTCATTAATATATAAATAATGTTACGATATGACTCAATCAGAAAGAAATACAATAATAGACGAATCTTCGATTAGGGATGTAGGAAGAGATTCGAAGGCAATGACGGTGTCGACGAGTGAGTGGCTGTTGGGGTAGGTATGGATTGTGTTTTGTTGGATGTATCTTGGTTGGATTTCGTGGTTGTGGAGGAAGTAGGGGTGGCGGTAGTGTGGTGGAGGAATATGTGAGTGGTTGGCAGCTAGGGTAAGAGATAGGAAAAGCTGTCGGGGAGAAGAATTGAAGGAGAATAGGAGTTTACAACACCATTTCGGAGCAGAATACGATTGAAGCATCACCTATTGTCGGATACAACTTTAACAAGTGGGAAGAGACTCCACTCAGGAAATCAGAAGATCACTCTACTAGAACTGACTCGTACACACATAGGATTACAATTATAGACTCCTACCAAACAAAGGAAACTTCTACACAAAGGAAGAGGGTGGGAAAATAAGAAGAATCCATAAAATCCCAAAATTCCATAGTCGGAGGCTTCCTGGATCGCGTAGGTTCGCAATCCCTCCCCAACCCTCGTGCGGGTTCATCATCCCACCAGCTCCACTGTTCCTGCGAAGATTTGCGGGTCTTCTGTCCCACGGAAACTAAGCGACCACTCTCGGGCACTGATTCAACGCCTGTGTCAAGGTTATCTTGCTAAAATTAAAGTAATCTTCTACCAATTGGCTGGCCAATTTTTCTAGTTTTGCACGTCATCCAAATAATATTTGGAAGAGATTTATTCGTCCTTATAACAAAAAACTTGTGAATGCAAGCTGGATCTTTGACACTTCTTCAATGATGGTGGACTTAACTTCTGCGAAGATGAATGGCAAGGGATTTTGCATGTGGGGGATATGGTCTCTTGATAAAGTGTTAGCTTGAATATTCGGATGTACGTTAACTCATTCATACTATTGAAAAAACTCAATGTTAATAATCGGATGGATATAAATATCATGACAAATTAAGGTGATAAATATTATTATCAAGTCTTTTGAGAATGTTGAAATGATTACAAGCTTTAGCATGTTATTTATTTTGTTTGGTGATTTGATAATAGTTTGCTTTGATGCGGATCAAAATATAGTTATACTTTTAAAGTTCTTTTGTAGAATAATTATGATTTGTTGTATCAACGTTCTTATCATTACTGATGATGATTTGCTTTCTTATTTTTCAATCGAGGCTTTGAAAACTCTTGACAAATAATAATTATTGCACTAGAAAAATACATGAGAAGAGATATTAGCTACATGATCTTGTCGTTTAGAGTTTGACTATGCTATCTCAGAAGTTGTTTTTCTAGTTGAGACAATATCATTATAAGAAATTCTAATGTAGGTGAATGCAAGTCTCCATTGCATGAACTCATGCCTACTAAAAAGCTAGGTAGATTTAAAAAGTATAGATTTTTCAAAACGCATCTATTTACTTAAATTGATCCAAGGCTTTTTAAGCTATAGAGGTCCATCAATATTATTTATTTTCAAGAGATTAATCATATGAGTCAGTACTAAATTTCTTAATGAATCTCCTATAAAAGTGACTAAGCAATGAAAACTCCAAAGCTCAATACATTCTTTGGTGAATGCTAGTATATATTTTTTTTTAAATGAAAGTTTTAGGCCATTGGTGGAGACATTGAATCTTAGAAAAATTGCTTTAGAGTGAAGGAAGAAATAATTTTTTTTATGTACAGCTCTAAGATGCTTTAGCTGTTCCCTTTTAGTAGTACTTTAGGTCAGTATGCCATTAAAATATATCAGTAAAAACTTTTTATTATAGGGCTTTCAAAATGTATTTATTAATCTCATAAAGATGTTGTGGGAGCAAGAGAAGGCCCAAATTATAAGACTAGCGATTCATTTAGTCATCCACAGTTTCGAAAACATTTTTCATTCATCTATGCTCTTAATTCTAATGTGGTGTAAGCACTCTTGAGATCAATTTTGGAAAAATAATTTGCTTTTGAAATATACTTGACCGTGCCTTTACTTATTGCTGAACTATATCTTGTTCTCCATGTTCTATCCCTCTTAGAAATCAGCAAGATTGTTAATGCACATGGATTAAGCCTTATTTGATTATAATTTTTTCTTAGCAATTCCTCAATTGTCTTTTTAGGTCTGTGTTTATTAATAAATTGTACAGTGTATGGCATAGTAAAATTGAATTCTAGAAAATTTTGAATTTTTTTATCGCTAACAAACTAGTAAAAAGGATGATAAAAATTTTTCTTAATGGTTTTTTAAAGTTTAAAGCAATTTGTTGAAGTCATTGTGCTCTTATCTTGGTTTAGGCTTGATATTTAATTTGATGGTTTTGGGAGGCCTTATGAATGAATTGGTAGCTTGAGATGGCAATGGAAGGTTAGTTTAAGATGTGAAGTGCGATATATTGTTTATAGTTGAATAGAGGGATGTGGTAAAGGGAGAATCAAGACTAGTCCAATTTGATTTGATTTGGTACAAAGGCTAAATGGAGAAAAATGGATGTGAAGCATTATACTGGAGTAGAATGTTGTGATCTGGAATTTTTGTTGGATTGTTGTAAGGTTTAAGGGCTTATGAAAGGTGTAGAACCAAAATAAGTGTAGGTGCACCTGTTATTTTCAAAGCAGTTCTTGGAAGTTTTTGATGTGGTTTTTATTGGCAGGTTGAGGTTGGCTGGCTTGGGAGATGGCTAGGATGTACAGGAAGATGTTAGGAAGGCTTGAAAGATGATTTGAGAAGAGTAACAGTAAACATAAAATAAGTAACCAATTTCCATTGAAGTAATCCTGTTTGGGTACTAAGCACTAATCATAAGAGAATTAGTTTCTGTAAGCTTTTTAATCATTCAGAAGTAACAAAATTTCAGTACATAGCAAACACTATATATAGATGTTATTTTAACACCTGGATTTCTCTCATTTCAAAGCAAATGATGGAAAATTTGGAGGGAGATAGTGTGGCCGGCCACTTAATGGTGAAGTTCCAACTTACTCTTATTTTCTTATAACTTTCCACCAATGTTCTATCATGAAGCTAGCTGTTGTCCCAAGACGAAATAAATAAAAAAATTAAGTAAAAGTGCAAATTATAATTTAAAACATTTAATTTTGAGTATTTATAATTGTAGTTCTTCAGAGGGGAAATATAATTATTCCTCCTCCATGTCATAGAAAGCTGTTACAAGATAAATTTAGGGGATGACCTGTCATATTTGGAAAATAATAAATTCAGCCATAACTACTCATGATAATGACCTTTAAATATTTTTCGAGGCCTCCGATGATGATTGTGTTGATTGAAAATTTCAACATGAGGGTTCAATCTCTTAAATTAAAATTTTCGAAGTTATCAATTAAAATACTAAAATTAAATTAAATCACTTGAGACTTGAAAGCTGACTACAATCATCTTCAGCAACAGTTTGTCGGGAGTGACAAATTTCTTACTGAGTTCAACCTACAAAAAGCTAATGTCACATCGAATGTACCAATATATTCACAATCAAAGCAATTGCACTCCAGTAAGAATGCTGCACGAGTCATTTGTCGGCGTGATTCTGCCGCCAAATGATACAACAAAATAGTAGTTACGACCAAAGTCCTCTGACCTGGTGGTTGTCGCCAAATGACATTATTATATTACGGTCATAGCTGTAGCCCATATATTCCCTAATAGCTTTTAATTATTTGAGTTGCAAATCATAAGTGTACAATTGATTGACATAAAACTTTATGTTAGCTAAGATCAATTTAAATTTGTCCCTTTAAATAAATATTTACCATAGATCTACAGAGATCTCTTTAAAGACGTAACTCTTGACTATTGACAAAAATTCTTCTGTCAGGTTGGATCGACTAGCTCTTCCCACTATGTAGATCTTGGATCATGATGACTCACGATGACGGAACTATGGGTTCTGGATTGGGATTCGTTTTCATTCCCCACCATTCGTAAAATGAGTGCGAAGTTTCTGAGCGGTATCTTATTTATAATCCAATATTTCTTCTGAAAATTTAACCCTTCAAAGCTCTAACATAACAAAAAATAAAATAAAATGCACTCCGTGGAGCGCCAAAATTTTTGGAGCCCATAGATTTTTCACAACTTTTATGGGGAAAGTTTTTCTTTCCATTCTTGACTAGTTATAATTGTAATATAATTGCAGTAAGACTATACTAAAATCAAAATCTAAAGTTCTAATAAAATAGTCAATGTCTATGTTATTCTTTATTATGTCTCTATATTTTTGAAAGTATGAGGCATAATTTTACATTATTGAATAACTAATTCCCCTCGTTCATTTATGCATGATGGATCTTCAGAACACTGCTTTCACTATTTAGCTCGGACGGTGAAGCTAATATCCGCCTAGCTAATGATGTTATAACCACTGAGAATACTGGATCGATCATTCATTTCGGTAGCCTAGATATCGCTATCGAAGCCGCTGTGGCTTCCGTACTTGTTCACGACATTTCTGCACATGGTCATCTTGAGAGACCTCATTCTATAATTACTCCTGCACATCGAGTCCACCAGCCTGTGCATAGGTCGAAGTCAATGGAGATCACAACTATTAGTAAAGAGGCTCCCCATATGTGAGTCTCGATATTTGAAAGGTTTGCTAGTCCTGAAGCTCCAGCCTTAAAAAGAACTATCATAGGGCATAAAGTTTCTGACACCTGTTGATGCGCCTACTCTGTCCGTCAAACCGTATGCAACAAGAAGGCATGATGGTTAAGCTTCCTTATCTGGAGGAAAGCTATCAAGGAGATAGAGAAGAATAAGAAATATGGAGAGAATAACTCAACAATTACTATTGGAACAAGTTGCAGTCCAACCGATTCGACAACCAAAAGTGAGTATTTCGGCCCTTACCAAATTTATAACTTGAAAAAAGGAATAGTTTTACTGGTGAAGTAAAGCATTCTTTCGGGAACCAACGACGTCAACCTTCTTTTGAAGGAAAGAGAACTTGAAATTCTGCTCGTGTTCTTAAAGTTTTGAAGTTTGTTAAACAAAAGGGATTAATAAAAAGGAAGCATAAAAGACTTGTTGTAGTTCTGATAGATAAATTCAGCCAAGTTTTGCTCGGTGAATATTAGAGCAGGACAATTGGATTGTGAGCCCCGGAATCCACTGTCGAAAGGTCTCGACAAAAAGGTAATTAAATTTGAAGACCCAAGCCTCGAGAAGAGAAAAGTACGAGAGAAGCAGGTATGACATTTAGTGTGTGCTTCCGTAAATCAGTCATTGATAAAATACGGTACGAATGGGTCCCCAAGGAACATCCCAGTGAGAAACTTCATGATAGTCGACACCCTAGGAGATCCTATCGCCAGCTGCATATCTCGAGACAATAATATCAGGTTGAAGAGTACTGGAGGATTCTCCATGGAATTCCATTGTCAGGCGCCCACGCCCTTGAAAAAAGAAAGTAACTTCGATCATAGTCATCCGATTGAAGAGTTAGTCGCTTTAAATATTGAATTGGAGATTCATTGGAAACAATGCTCAGAAATCCGAGTTCAAGAAGAAAATGAAGAAGAATGCGATCAAGAGCCATAGGAGTTGAGGTACGCTATTTGGCAGACCATGGTAACGACCGACTCGACACCCGATATTATCGAAAACAACTTCTTATCGCTATTCCCGAGGAACCTCATGAAAATCAAGTAGAGAGTGACCAATGTTCTTCTTCAAGCGATGAACAAGAAGCAATACGTAAAGAAGAAAAAGATGAAGAAGAGCCACTATTCATTAATATTGCCACACTGGCTATGCAACAAAAACAAATGCAACGTCAATTAAGAGCCATGAATAAATAAATATTTAAGCTCAACAGTAAAATGATTGAAATGATGATGCAGATGTCTTCCATGATGGAATTGATGCAAAGAAATGCTACGACGAACCCTACACCTTCCCTGCCAAACAACCATCAAGCATCTATCAGCGCGGTCGCCAATCCTGCTATCAATGCAGTGCCACAAATTTCGGGTCTATCTGATAGAGAAATGAGATGAATCAGGTGGCCCATCAGCCTACATATCAAAATGTTGTCAGTATGTTTGAGCCCGTTACAGCGGCATAGCTCGAGACATTGATCAATGAAAAGATCAAGGCTGTTATAGTGTCAGAAGAGACCGAGAAGGTGGGTAAAAGCCGTCCTTATCCTTCTGAGTATGATCAAGTCCCTTATCTAAAAGGGATATTCAGTACCAAAATTTAATGATTGCATTGCCAATGGAAATTCCAATCAACATCTAGCCCAATTTAAGATATCATGTAACAATACCGGGGCCCAAATGAATTTCTATTTCATCAGTTTATTAGTAGTTTGACAGGAACTGCTTTTGAATGGTATGCAGAAATGCTAAATAATTCTTGTAAAAATGTTCGCAGAGCTAAAAAATAATGTTTATTGAAAGATTTGTCAACGCTACAGAGAAGACAACGATTGCTGATCTCGCTCAGGAGAAACAGAATAAGAGTCGGTGACAATTTATCACTTGTTGGCATAATCTGAGCATGAAATGCGAACAACAGTTAGAAGATGAGCATTCCATTCAATTATTAATAGACAACATCAATGATAAGATTGTACCCTATTTTTGCATGATTTCTATCACATCTTTTCAAGAATTGGACAGGGTAACCAAATTTTATAAATTGAATTTCGTAGTCATAATCATTTTGACAAGGCTAGAAGAAATTGAGATTTAGACTCCAGAAGAAGCGAAACACATTTCACTTCTTTAAACTCTGGTAAAGAAAATTCACCCGCCCAGGAGAAGGAAAGAAAAAGCAACCAATCAATTCGAATTCTCAACAAAAGTTAGATTTGGGAGGAAATGAAAAGCCATGGGCCTTTGATGGGGTAAAACGTCCAAATTAAAAGCTAAATGCAAGAGCGAACATGTCGTCTTTTAAAGAAAAGATGAATAAAGAATCTTCATATAAAAGAGATAGCGTGGTAAAATTATTACGTCAAGCTCTCAAAACAAGTCTTAAATTGCCATAATGCAAAAGGCCTAAAAAATTAGGTCAAACCAATGATCCAAATTACTGCTCATATCACTAGGCAGTTAGCCACTCTATTGAAGACTATTATATTTTTAAATATTGTCTTGAAATAAATTTTAGAAACGGAGAATTCACTTTGTCCAACAATGTTCTAATTCACCCGAGAAGAGTGTCAACAAAGATGGTTTCGTTGATGAACATTGATTTTATCTTTTCTTTTGTTGATGATATGGAAGAGAACATAATCATCTTTGTTGGCTCTCATGAGTTAAAAATTCATGCATACTATTATACATCAGATTGATCAATTCAACATGTAGAATTTTATAAAATTACTTTGATTAAATTCCGGGGGATGTGAAATTTGGGCTGTATTTTAAAATTATCATATTTTTTCTGTAATTGACAAAGTTTGGGTATTATAATACTCCCTTATAAAATTTTCAATTTCGATATTTTGAGTTTACTTAAACAAAAAGAGATATTTGGGTCACTTGCACAGAAAGGGTACATATTCATATGAGTCATCAATTTAATCATTCGAATGTCACTTGTAATTGTATAGACCTCAATTATTCTCATGCTATGTCATATCGTTGGGTCGTCACGTAGCCCAAAGGCCACATTAAATATTGATAAAAGTTGACTCTTAAATATAACAATTATTAATAGCACTCATGGTACCAATAATTCCCTACTTTCCATCGTTGTCTGATCCCAATTGTTTCCGGAGTTGTGTCATCGCCTGAATATCAAGAGTCTTGAATCCCACCGTTCCCAATCATCTGTACTTACAAGTAATCATATAATAGCCTATCTACAACATCATTTTCATAAATCATAATTCGTGTAACAAACGTTCGTTATAAGCATTTTATATATCATATGCATGAATCATAGCTACTGAATACATGCAGATAATGATTTCATAAGCATGTTGATTAGATTGTTAACATAACAATATCTTAGGTATCGTAATTGAGAAATTTGCATTCATACAATTTATGTAGATATTCATCCTGAATATGCAGGAAATTTTAGCTGTAATACATAATCACATGGACCTACAAAGAGTTATTCTTTTTAAGTTAACACATATTATTTCACCTGAATGGCGGAGCAGCCATACGATAAGTTTCTCGAAGTTTGCCTTGAGCTCACCGCCTAGCGAAACAACATAAAATTCGTAAAAAATTTAGAATTTCATGAAATCTTGGCTTATCTCATGATTTAACCATGATAATTTATTTACAAATTATTATCTCAAACTGACTTATCTGCATAACCTGCTCTTCTCCGATACATGCTATTCTTCTTCCACTTTCCTCCTATTCCTTAATCCTCTCTTTACTTCGCTGATTTCCTCCTAAAGACCCATCCAAAAATCAAAATTCGCGGTCATAATCTCCGACACCAGCTTGACTCTCGCTATGGTGACCAGAAATTAAAATTACACTGATTCAAGATGAACGTTAAAATGAAAACAAAAGGAAGGAATGAAATGTGTGGAATATCATGAAAGAAAGATTTTTACTCACTATTACCTCTCCAGAATCCTGTATCACAACTTGCAGCTCCTTGCTTGTTGTTCGCCCTGTCTGTTCGCGCTCTGCTACAAGAACTAGTTGCAGCTCCCCTCAGACACAACAAAGACTAAGGTGGGAGAAGAAGAAATGAGGTAATTTAAGAATATAAACGTGATCCCCGTAACTCTCAACCGTTTGACCAAATCAAGCCAACGCACGCGTAGATAAGTGCGGGAGAGTCGGTTGGGAGAAGCGACGAGATTGGGGAGAATAATTAAGGGATAATTAAGTTTAATTAAACTATAACTTTATAATTTTATATCTTCTAATTCGTTAAAAATTCATTTATATTGCTATACATCAAGTTGATCAATTCAACGCATAAAATTTTATAAAACTAATTTGATTGAATTCCGAGTGATGTTAATTTTAGGATATATTTTAAAATTTTCAAAATTTACCTCTAATTGCTAAAATTTGGGTATTACAACCATGGCGTAAAAGTTTTTAAATTATTTCCACCTTAGATTTTTCTTTTATTAAAAAGTCGCAACTTAATCTTGTGTGATTAAATTGATTGTAACAAATCATTTTTTTCTAGTGTATGTAAGATGTTTACAAGAATCCCATATGTTACTATGAATTAGAATAAAATGCATAGTTGGTTTGTAAATTTGGGTAAGAAAATACGTACAATGATGTTTGATAAACTAATAGATTTCACATTGGGAAGATGATATTTTAATTTTGAAATAAACTGTAAAAGAAGAATTTTAAATATTGAAGATTAAACTTACCTAAATTATAATGCCATAACATAATATTAGTAAGTTTGGAAATAAAATTAGAATTTTGCATATACATTGATATTATTTATTCGTGTCAAGTTCATCATCAAAATAATTGAATCCATTATTTTTCTTAGCACTAGTAATCAACCTCCCAGTAGTCAGTTCCCGAAACTCACAACTAGAAAATTATAAATTAACTTGACACTGATAATTAATAGTAATTTTAGTAATGAAAAATAGATTACAAGACAAATTGAGAACATAAAACACATCACAAAGGGTTAAAAATAAGGTGAATTTGACAGTTTCTATCCCGACAATTACCGAGAGGGAACCATCTACAATTTTGACATCTTTATTGTCTGCAAAACCATTTAAAATGAGAATAGTTTTGAATAATCAATTATATGATCAATTGCACCCGAATCAATTATCTATAAATGAATAAAAGTTGATGTTAACACTTAACAATGCAGTGGAAAGAGAGTTACTCTTCTGTGTTGACGTGCGAAACAGAGTCAGTGATAACTTTGGAGATAAAATAACTTGTGCAGGTGCTCTTGAGGTTCATCAAGAGTGGCTTGATTGACGTAACCTTCATGTTTAGAGTTTGGTTTTCAATTTGCTAGTTTGTCATGAAGTTTCCAACATGCCTCTTTCATATGCCATGGTTTTTTGCAATGCTTGTATCACCATGGGTAGGGTGAATTAGTTTTGGAATAATTGGAATTAGTATAAATGGTAGAATTTCTTGGCACCAATCATTGCCGACTTATATGATATTATCAGAGGAGAAAAAAGGGCGAGTCTAAAAATCCGACTCGATTTTGTTCACGAGTTATTTCAACGTTTAAAGTTGAGTAGAGTAGAAGTTATTGGAGACAACTCTAGCGGAGAAGCTGGAGGAGATGAAATAAATTGAGTATTTGATGGGCCTACATCCGATTCAGTTCGATTGTTCGTTTCATGGTACTTAGGAACGAAAACCTTCTTTGTGAAAACAAGAAGAGCTAAAATAAGAATTCCTCTTTCACCCAAATTACAAATTCTAATAGCGTCGGAGATCGAGAAGAAACCAGAGGAGAAGTATGGCGTCGAGAAGCTCGCTGTTGAAAACAAAAAATATGGCGGAAGAGAAAGAAAAGAAAGCAGAGGTGGCAGAGAAAGCCCCGGTTGGAAAGAAGGTTGTCGTCGAGAACTCAATCTGCACAGTTTTGATACCAGAGGAAAAATAACAAATGTTGTGTGAAGTCGGGTCTCTAAAAGCCAATATCCAGATGTTGCCTTCCCAGTTGGATCTAATCGTGATTATATTGCGAGTGGTCTGCTGCGATCCAGTCGTTCTTCCTACGATCCAGTTATTATCTTCTCAACATGCTCTAATCGTGACTGTATTGGGAGAGGTCTGCCGCGATCCAGTTGTTGTCTTCCTAACGAGCTCTAATTGCTACTGTATCACAACCCAAAAGGGGCATAGAACCCATGGAGGATGTCTGGACAACATTAGGATGCCGTTTTGAAGATACCATGTAGTTTTCGGGAGTGGAAAATTGTTATTCATGTTCCATTTTATAGAAAATGATTAAAAGATAAATAGTAGAGGATGACTCCCACATTAAAAAATAAATAAACTTAGCCATAACTTGCCATGATAAAGGAAGCAAACATGAGTTATGACATATCGATAATTCTAACTTTTAGAAATTGAAAAATGCTAATAATAGAGTATATTGAAAATAAAATCTTACTAAAACTCCAATAATAATTTAGTATTTTCTTTAGTCGCTTTCTTAAGACTTCTGTAATTGAACCTTTAGCTTGCTTTCTTGATCAGATTAAATTATTTGATGAGATGGGCTAAGCCACTGCTAATTTTGGTTTAGTCACCTGGGCCCAGCGCTAAACTAATTGATTTATTGAATTAAATTGTCTATGAGAAGTTGTTTGAGAAAAGTCTTCAACTGCAAGTTTCTCTAGAAGCATTGAAGAAGTTGAATAAGGTTAATTGATCAAGTCAAGTCATTACTTGGTACCCATTAATAATACTTACTAGTATCCATGAAAAGTAGGATTCTTGCTTTTTTACCCGAGAAATATACCTTGTTCGATACTCATTTGTCATACTATAATAGTATCCTGCTTTAAAATAATCTTCTTGAGAGAAATTTACCTTACTAGGAGGTATTCATTCAAGCAAGGTTATAAGTCTGGCTATTAAGACTTCTGAGTGCTTAGATAGTAATGCTTTCTTATATAGGCAAGCCTAAAGTACTCATCTTTAGCATGCTCCTATAAAAATGTGAGTTGATATTCAGGCGTCAAATCATTTTTCAAATTTCATTTTAGAATCTATTTTTTCAGTTTTTCCCCCAAACTCTAAAAAATTCTCTTTTCATTTGTTATCATGTGGTTTGCCCTTAGAAGCAAGGGGCCGCATGCCTCCTGTATTTAGTTCAATTAGAGATCAAATGAGACCCTAACTCAGGGGCCAAGTCAGTTTTTTTTTTTTCAATTGGGGCACAACATAATAATTTTAAAAATAGTTTTAATTTTTTTATCCAATCATACGATTGATATTGATGATTTTATTTTACTTTTAAATTTTTAATATAAAATTGATAAAAAATGTTGACAAAAAAGTATAAACAAGAATATTACTTGAAAAAGTTGTATAATCCTTTTATTATCAATACTATGATAATTTTATTAATTATTATAACATAAAGATTCTTTAATATTTTTTAGAAAAATTTACTTCAATGCTACTCAATTAGCAAAACCAAATAAAAATAAACAATTCCATTTAAAATTCATTGATAAGCTTGTTAAGATTCTGAATATAAACTCTACGTTAATTTTAAAAAACTTTAAATGATAATTGAAAATTAAATTAATTTAAATTAAATAAGATTAAAAATTGATATAATTTTTATATTGTTAATTAAAATAATAAATTTTTTCATATTTTTTCAAAAATATATAACATTTTTCTTTAATACAAACATATTTTGGGAGAGGGCAAAACTTAAAAGTGTGAATAAACAAAAAATGAAAAAAGTAAATGCTGAGCTGGCCCACTTTCAAGTACAAGATTTTCTTATATCATTAGTCCCACATCGGGATATAACTAAACTTTAGTGTTGTCTAAATTCAAAAGCGCAATCCTTCTGCTTGAGCAAATAAAGCACCACATGTGCATTCGTTAAAATGATAGGATTTTGATGTGTTAGAAAGTTGTATAATATGGAAATAGAAGTTCTTGATCTCAAATTTACTATTTGATTTGTTAAGGTTACAACTTAAAAATATATGCATTATGTTAAATCTAATTTAGTTGATTGGGTGGGCTTGGTCAGTGGGCACCCTCTGTAGCTCCACCCATGCCTTAACTCATTAGCGAGTTCTTGGGCTCCACCCATGCCTTAACTCATTAGCGAGTTCTTGGGCTCTTCAACTCAATTATTCTTTATATGCTTTATGATCCTAGTGGGCCCTAGTAGGGTTTGGTTAATTTTCACTAGAAAGATTAGGTCGTAAAATAACCTTTGTTTACTACTTTTTCTTCTTATTGTTATATACGATTAAGACCATTTGAGCCTATTTTTCATTGGCTTATCTTGTTTTAAGTGCTACAACTACTTTTTCTGATTTAATACTTTTTAGTTTTATTACTTTTAGTTTTACCATGCTTCTTTATTTCTTCATTTCTGCCGCACTGATTTTTCCCTTAATAGGGGAATGAATCAACCACTTCAGTTCATCAACCAAAACTCCAGTTAACATTTCATGAACTTTATGCTCCTAACTTTTTATTTACAATTTGGTACAGAAAAAAAATTAATGTATAGATTTATCAAGAAAACAAGCCTTTTAGGTTTAAAGTCAAATATAAAAGTTATGCGTATAAAACTTTTTTGTCTTTTGCTTTGCACATAAAGTATATTGGCCATGACAGTAATATTGTTTAACTTTGTTAACTTTTGCTTAATTGATTTTTAATTGTTGTATTTATGAATCATTTGTCCAATCTGGTTTAATCTATGCAACTTTTGAGAATACGAGTATTATATTTTTTGTGCTTTAATTTTACGTTTTTATTGTCACGATCTTGCATGGGGCTTGGATTAACCAAGATGGTACAAACTGTATAAATAATTTTTCTATATTCATTTGCTATAACTAACATTTAACAAATGAAAAAACTACTATAGAAAATAAAGTAATTTAAAACAGTTATAAATTTAGCTTAGGTCAGGTTGTCTGCAACTTCTATAAATATTTTTTCTTATATTAGTTATCTATTATTGAATGATTAAACATGTAATATTAATTTAAAACAACAGTAAGCTAAAAATGCAGTGAGTACATCTACTTCTAAACAAAAATAACATAATGAAAGCTAAACAATAATCTTGTTAGTTAAATTTTAATAAATCAACTTAAAAGTATTTAATAATTTATGAATATGATCACGATATTTCATAGCATTTAATTTGTTATGCTATATCAATAACATTTCTATATCATTTTATATATGTACAACCATCGTATGAGCACTGTTTATAATTGTGTTATTTAAGGCACATTAATATCAATATCTTTTTTTCAATTATGTGCACAGGTACTTTAGCTTTCTCCTGTTAGTACCATAAAGAAGCGAACATCATAACCAAGCATGCACATGCAAGTATAGTATAAATCATTTTATTTACATTCTAAATATCATTTAATATCTTCTCTTTATATTATGTATATGTAATAAATATGTATAACTATGCAAATCATTTACATTCATTTCTAGGTGATCAATTTGAATAATAAGAAAATAATCATATTTCGCTTCTAGTACTAAGGTATCTTGATTGATATCATTCTAATACAAGTGATTTAATTGAAATCCAACATTATTGCCATAATTTAAAAGTAAAAGTATTCACTTCATTCAACTGGCTTGCCCTAATCATTCAAACACGCTTAATGTGTCTCCAATAGTTAGCTACATATAAAATAAAAAAAAAAATTTTAAGCATATTATTTAATTATGTTTAATTAATCTTTTGATTAAGTATTTTTTTTGAACTTTTAAAATCTTTTATTTTAAGTATTTATGTCACTTCAATTTGATTATTAATTCTACAATTTTAATCAATATCTATGATTTGTAATAAAATTTTATTGAATATTCAATTAATGTCCACTCTGAATTCAAAGTATATACCTTCGCTAGCTCCTGAAGATCGGTTCAACTTGCCATTGCTAAATGCTCGCTCGACTTTTGCTTATGTTGTGCTCCAATTATGGCATGAAAATCTCATATCATATCGCCAAGTTGTATGTTTTCACGGGTTAAAGCTCAAAGCCTGCTACTCATGTGCGGGATCGCTAATCTCCATTTTACCCAATCGAATACCTTGCATGTTCCATTTAAGTGCAAGGCTCGTTCGCTCTTCTCTTTCAATTCAAAGAGGTTGCTGTAAAGCTTTTGTGTGCAATCAATGCTAAGCTCTACGTCTTTTCTGCCTCCATCTTCTCAAGAAGTCAAAGTCATTTGGCTACAAGAAGGGGTTTGCGGTCTCTCGTCATTGTTCTCATTCCAACGCTCGATCTCCTTCCTTCGGTTCACACGCTAGGGCTTGAGAGTTTTTGTTTGCATTGATCGAGCTGCTCGTTGTTTCTAGAGTTCACAAATGCTCGAAGGTTCGTTTGAGCCATCAGTTGGAGATGCCGCTTGTCCTTCCTCTTCATCATCATCATCTTGTTCTTCACCTCTCCCCGTCTCTCGTTTTGGTTCAAATGAGATATCTGATAGTTAAAAAATCTTTCAAAATGCTTCGTGCAAAGCTACACAATTAGTTAGAATTCCTTTCTTTATTTTTGGGTTATTACAATCTCTCCACCTTATAGAGATTTTTTCCTTAAAATTTGAATATCATTACTTTCATTTTGATTTTATAATTTATTGAAAATTTCTTAAATTTTATATTAAGGTTTTATGTTAATTATCTTGTTGACTCTTTCGATAAATTAATTATTAAATTCTAAACTTTAATTTGATACCATTTTTATTACAATCTGACCCAGGGTTTGTAATTAGTCAAGAAAGGTATAGATTGTCGGATCGTGGAAAACTAATTTCTCTTTATTTATTTTCTATAACTAAAATTTAACAAATAAAAGAGTCACTACAGAAAAGATATTAAATTAAAACAATTATACATTACCTTAGGTTAGATTATCCGCTTCTTCTATAAATATTTTCTTTTATTTTGCTCATCTTTTAATAAAATTATTAAACATGTAATATTAATTTAAAATAACAGTAAGCTAAAAATGCTAGTTAATACACCTACTTCTAAATTATTGAAACGCAACGAAAATTAAATAGTATGCATGCTATTTAAACTATTAATAAATCGATATAAAAGAATTTGATAACTTATGATTATGATCTATCAAGATATTTGTTGACATTCATTGCATTTTACTGTATCAATAACATGCTCTATATATATATATATATATATATATATATAACCGTCATAGGAGCATCATTTAAAATTGTATCATTTAATACACATCAATATCCATATTCTTTTTCATTTAAGTGCATGGGTATCTTAGTGTTCTCCCGCTAGTACGATAGATGGGTGAACTGCGTCATAGATAAGCATGCACATGCAAGTCTACTGTAAATTATTTCATTTGTATTTTAAATATCATCAAATATCTTTCTTTTATAATATACATACATAATAAATAAATTTAACTATACAAATCATTTACATTCATTTCTCTATAATCATTTTGAATAACAAGACAATAATCATATTCTACTTGTAGTATTAATGTTTTTTGACTAATATCATTCTAAAGCAAATGATTTTGAAGAAATACAATATTATTACCATAATTTAGAAGTAAATGTACTCATCTTATTGAACTGGCTTGTCTTAATCCTTCAAACACTCTTAACCTGTCTCCAATAGTTAGCTGTGTATAACATAACATATATTTTAAGCATATTATTTAATTTTGTTTAATTAATTTTTAATTAATTATGTTATTTCAATTGTTAGTTAGAATATTTTATTTTAAGTTTTCGTTTCACTTTAATTTGACTGTCAACGTGATGACTTTAATCAATATCTATGATCTGTAATAAATTTTTATTCAATATCCGATTAATGTCCACTCTAAATCAAACTATATACCTTATCTAGCTCCTGAACACAGGTTTAGCTTGCCATTGCTAAACGCTCGTTTGACTTCTGCTCCTGCTCTACTTCGATTCTGGCATGACAAACTCGTCTCATTGCCCAGTCGTATGTTTTCACGTGCTAAAGCTCGAAGACTGCTACTCAAATGTGGGATTTCTGATCTCTTATTTACCCAATCAAACATCTTGCATGTTCAATTCCAGCGCAAGGCTCGTTTGCTCTTCTCTCCCGATTCAACGACGTTGTTGCAAAACTCTTGCGTGCAGTGAACACTAAGTCCTATGTCTTCTCCGCCTCCATTTTCTCAGGAAGTCAAAGTTATTCGTCTATGAAAGGGGTTTACAGTCAGTTGTCATTGTTCTCTTTTATGTACTAGTTTTACAGTCAGTTGTCTTTACCGTCATAGACTTCGATCGTCTTTGGTTTCGATCGATTCATTTGATGCTTCGGCCTGCAATTACTGGCATGATCCCACGCTCGATCTTCCTTCGATTTGCATGCTTAGAGGTGGAGAGCTTCTGTTTTCGTCGATCGAGCTGCTTGTTGTTTTTCAGAGTTCACATACGCTCAAAGAATTGTCTCGCTTGAGCCATGCGTTGGAGATGCTGCTTCTCCTTTTCTTCTTCTTTTTCTTCTTGTTGGTGTTCTTCTTATTTGCCTCACCTCATCTCTATTTCATGCTTTCTATTTCATACCTCTGGTTCAAACGAGATATCTGATACTTAAATAAACTGTCAAATGCTTTGTTCGAACCAACACAACCAGTTAGAATTCCTTTATTTATTTATTTATTTTTCAGTTATTACATTTATAATCTTTCATACCACAATTTTTTTGTTAATAAAGTGTCTGCTCTTTTAGCTTTATTCTATAACTGATTTTTTTTATAACCCATTTCTCTTTATGTGCATAACCAATATTAACAGGCTATGAATTTCTTTGCTGGCTTGTTACTCTTGCTGATGCCCGAGGAAAATGCATTCTGGTAGGTCCCAAGAACAAAGACAAACGCCTTGTTAATTGCTTGAGATGAATGATCTGTAAAGCACTTAAATTTTCTGTTCAAAATGAATTTGTTACTCTAACGAAGCCTTGATAGTAGAGTCTGTATTTTTATTTCTAAGATTTGGTGGAATCCATCAGGACCTTGCTGGGCATTATGGATGATTATTTTGAAGGATACTACTCTGAGGAAATGATTGAATCTCAGGTAACTCTTTTCACTTTTTGGATCAGTTTTATCTGTGGCATTCATATTTCATTCTTTTTTCTTCTTTTGAAATATTTCTCTTGTTTTGGTTATAGCACAACTAGCTGAATGATTATTTACAGACTTATGTCCCAAATTACCCTTTCAAGCATCTTCATTTTGAAACCCTTTACTTCAGGTGGATCAGCTTGTTTTAGAGGATATAATTCGTGAAAGATTCCCAAAACTTGGTTGCTACTTTACTTCACATTTTATTGTTTTTATATCATTAATGTATAATGCTGTTTAATTATTTATCTTCAATTTGCAGTTAATCATTTAGACTCCCTTGGGGTACAAGTGGCATGTGTGACTGGACCTTGGTTCCTTTCAATTTTTTTAAATGTGATTCCCTGGGAAAGTGGTCAGGTTTTACTTTTCTCATAATTTAGTTTTCTTGGAGAATCGCTGCATGTCTCAACTTCTGTATCCATTTGTAATTGTTTCCCTCAATATTCCACCAAATATCCATTACTACTTTTTTCGATGGCTCTTTTTTTATTACCTCTCAAGGCTGTATGCTATAATAATGTTATCCGAGTTAATCATATCTTTTTTGATATGGTTAAATAACTCCAGCTCTTCGCGTTTGGGACGTGCTTCTTTTTGATGGAAATCGTGTGATGTTGTTCCAGACGGCTCTTGCATTACTGGAGTTATATGGTACTGGTTAAGTCTGTCCTAATTTTTATGCTTTCATTGGTATCCCACTTTTGTTTGTTATTATAGTTAAACTGTTGTATCTTTTGCATGTGCTTCATAGGTTCTGCGTTGGTGACTACAAAGGATGCAGGAGATGCAATAATGTTACTTCAGTCACTTGCTGGTTCAACCTTTGACAGCAGTCAGCTTGTTCTGACTGCTTGTGTGGGTTATCAGTCTGTCAATGAAGTAAAATTGCAGGAGCTTAGGGAGAAATATAGGCCTGAAGTTGTTGATGCTATGAAAGAGCGGTCAAGAGGTCTAAAAGGTTCTAAATGTTTAGCTTCTCAGCTATATAGCTTTAAATATGATCTTGGCTCCCTGCCTTTTGAAAGAAAATCTATAGAAGGATTATGCAACCGACATATGGTTGGGAATGAACCAAAGCTAGAAGAACCAAGTAGGGGTGATGCCAAGTTAAATCTTAAGGAGCAGGTAAATTTTATGTTGTTTGGCAGCGTGTGCAATTACATTGTGGAAGTGACTAAGTTTATGTTGTTAGTGTGTTTTTGAATGACAATAGGCAATACGAACTGCTTAAATTTCTTTGTTTTGAAATGACTATTGAAAATGAAAGTAGTAAAGTGCAATGAGTTCTACAAATCTGTCATTTTCATGCTACTTGACCTAGGATGATTCTCGAGGATCCCAACGTTATTTATTTCTTGGATTTTTGGGAGTATTCAAAGTTGATTTAGATTATGCTAGAAAAGTGATATAATTTTCTACAAGGTCCCTAGAGTTTCTAGATGAAATTGAACCAATTTCAATTTCAAAATAGTCCATGGAAGGGATGCACCAAGCTAAGGAATTTTCATATGAAATTGTTCAAAGAAGGCCTGTATAGTGGAGTCCAGCTACAGTAGAGCAACTAACTCCTATGTAGGGAACAATCATCCAAATTGAAAAATTCAATGGTTTTAAACATGTTTCTATTATTTTATTATTATTATTCTTTTTTGTAAAAGATAGTTTTGCATCTTTCGGCATATTTCTAGTTTGTAGGTGCTTTTTAGCAACATTTGAGAAAGTTGTTCCTATCTTATAGTTAATTGAAATTTTAATATTATTGTTGATATTTCTATGAGTCCCCCTCTATAGATAGAGATCAATTGCAATTATTGGAGAAGTTTGGAATTGCATGAATGACAGGTTTCTTGATCCCAACCTCTTACATATTTAATGGTAGTGATAAATGCCTAGATGGATGGCTAGTCATTCACCAAAACACCAATTTTAGTAGTACTTTCTTCTTTATCCCTCCAGAGATCAAAAACTAGATTTAGTAGGTTTAATTGCCTTTAGTGAAACTTTTCAATATTTTAAAGTTAAACTGATATTGAATGCTATTTATTAAGAGTAGACTTATGATGGTATGTTATTTTTTTTATGTATAATGTCTTGAGATTTAAGATATCAAATTTAAACTCAACCTGAAATCTAGAAGAAATGAGCATTACCTGGCCCCAGGGCTTGAATTATGAAGACTGGAATACATTAAAATCAATGATAAAATAATATAGCTTGCTCTAGTGTTGCTTCGTCTATGATAAACAATATCTTGTTTTTCACTCATTTATTGCTTGATTAACGACAACATAATGAGTTTTCCAAATAAATCCAGTGGAATAATTATAATTCTAAATCATAGTATTCAAAAAAATAAAGATATCATGTATGCTAGTTATTAAGTTACGATATGTATCATATCCTGTATTAAATCTATAAACGATAATAATGTATGATGGATTAAATATGTTATTTATCTTTTCATTTATATTTATATTAGCTTACTCATGTTCTCCTTTCTATAATTTTAATACATTTGTCTCAGGAACACCATTTAAATGTAATATAACACACATTTGATATATATATATATATCCCGTTGACACAACTAGGCGTAGCACAAATTTACTATTGTTTGAGATGGAAAGACACATAGTCACATCTGGTTGATAAATATCTTATCGGCACAACGGTGCATGGTCTTAACAACATTATTTGCTGATGTAGTGGCCAAATCATCTACTCGTGATGATATATTGGCGTCCCCAACAAGTACCTTAATAGGGTGAACTTAATCTATTATTATACACTTGTGTGATGATGTATCTTTTTCTGATAGATATTGTATGATTTTTAACCAATGAATAAATATTCTCCTGATAAAATCTAAAGCTATGCTATAATTATTTTATATTTTTCTAGAAAAAATTATTGTGTAGTTATTCAGGCAGTAATATTGATATGTATGTATAATGCTTAATAATATGTAGAATCAATAGTTTTACCATCAATAGTTGTAATACATCTCATTGGTATGTTACATAAACATGAATTTGAATCATAATTATATTCATTAGTAAGCAACAATACTGTAATTTAGAAACATATTTATTCATCTTAAATTTATTTTGAAATTCTAATTTTCACAAAAAAAGTTTGTTCTTGATAACTTCTACTCACTGCGATACTAACAACGTATAAAATATACCATTCAATTTTTTGCATCATTTTATGATTAATTTGATTCTTAAATTTTTTTGACATATATTAATATTCTTTTAAAAGCATTTTCTTAACTTTTTTATAATCTTTTCATATATATATATATATATATATATATATATATATATATATATGTTTATTATTTCCTTTTTTCTTCTTATTAGTAATTAAATTTAGTTAATTCATAACTCTTCAACTTAATAAATTCAAGCCATGTGATTGTATTGGTTGTGATTGCATCTTAACAATAAGTTACTTTTACAAACTAAAATCGTATATTTTCTTATATTAAATTGTAGATATAATTCTAATAATAAGACATAACTTTACAATACTACTTTTCTATTAATTTGCATGCTAGAGATGTAAATTACTACTGCTTTTTAATGTAGTATTCTCCCAAGTAAAATAAAAAAATTCATTAAATTTATTTCCCTAATTATTATTTTTATCTTTATTTGATTTTGTTTTCTAATAAAATGTTGTACAATATATCAAATTGCATTAAACATTCAATTAAAACTGTTGTTGTTTCAATGGTACATTAGGGTTAGGATTTACCTTTAAGCATAAATAACATATGCATGATAAACTCTCGCTGAGGTTGACTCCAAATTGTTCGATTGCTACTCGATCTCTTGATGTCACTCAGAATTGATCAACATAAGTTTAAAAGCTCTTTGTTGATCGTTTCTATGCACAGTTTGTGCGATCAACGACCTGCTGTGGCTCGTGCGATTGCTAGGGCATAAAATGATTGCAATCCGAGTCTGTGCTGCCACTCTTGTTAGTGATCGATTGGCCATGTGAGCCGTCCGCACTGCTCATGCTTGCTCTTCGTTTTCGATCGAACATAGGGATTAACTATTTATCTTTTCCACTTCATCTGCTTTATGCTTTGCTCACGAGACCATTCAAGCCTCTTCATCTTAATCGGATCACTTTCTTAGCTTTGTGCCTTTGCTTGCCCCTTCTCTAACTCTTTGTCTCTGTCCGGCTTTCCCCTTTTACTTTTTATCTTCCAAAATATTCAAGTTTGTTACCTTGTGTCATCTCCTTCCTTATGTGTTCGCATAGAGGAAGAAACCATTTGGTTTCAATAAAAGTGGTGTTACAGAAAGTTAAATCCAATTTGTAAGAAAGATTTATGGCCTTCTACTTGAAATAATGATGAAACTTAATGGTAAAGAAAGTCACACACATGATTGAAATTTCATGCAATCAATATAAATCTAAAATTATGCAAATCTATCTAAGTTACAAAAAAATAAAATAAAAAAAACCAAGTGAAGAAAAAGGAAGGGAAAGAAATCACTTGTTGAGTAAGCCTCAAACTTGAATGAACATCTGACCTTTTTCAAATCCATAACTTGGGAAGGAAGCTCTAGCAGCATTTCCCACAGCCACGTGAGCATGCAGAGCTTGCCCACATTCGAGAGAAAGCTTGAGTGGCTTCCTTCAGTCGAGCAGCTAGTAGAAGTCACTTTCCTGTCTTCAAGAGGTACTTGTGGGGCCCCTATAAGGTTCAATTGAAGGAAAAGTAATAAAACATAGAAAGAGAAGGGAGTTTGCGGCTTAAGTAAAAAATCTGAAATCTGATTTTAAGATTAATGTTTAATTCTTTTTCAATTTTGCTAAAAACATTTATCCATAATTAATTGAGATGAAATTTTAGAAACTTTTCATTGAATTAACATAAATTTTGTTAAATCTTGTTTTGTGAATTTGTTGAGATGGCTAAGGCAGAAAAAGGGAGAGGAAAATTTCAGATATGAAAGCATGATTGAGCAATAAGTTTGCTTATTTTGTTTGTGAACCCTAGGTTAAAATATATAATGATAAAAAGATAGATTTTAAGCATTTATTTTAGAAAATAATTTGAAAGAATTCTTTATGAATATTATTATATTGTGCTATAATTATAATAATATTTCAAAAACAAAATAAAACTACTTGGTTGGATTGCAAATAAGGGTGAATTAGCAATAACAATTATTGATTGGATGGGGATAAGAAACATAAGATGTAAATGCTTGAATTTAAAATGATTTAAAATATTAAAGATGAGAGGATACATTTAAATATAGAGCAATAAATAATACCAAGTTAGAATTAATATGAAAGAATGACAAAATTGATAAAAGCTAATTAAGTTTAATGTGTTATTATAGGTGCACCAAAGGAATAAACTAACCGATGAAAAGATACCAGACAATATTAAACAGGTGGATAAATAGTTTTTTATTTAATCATAGTTATTTTTATTTTTGAAATTTATTGCAACTATTTTTATTGCTTTTAACATTTTATTTTAAAAATGCAAGTTTCATTTTCTTCAAATGTTAATAAAAACATAAATAAAATATAATATATGCATATGCATGTGGAGTCACCCTCGGATGATACTGAATGGGGATGCAATGTACCTGTGCATATAAAATAAAAATGGTAGTGATTGCCTACCTTTGTGATGAGATTTGAAACACAATTAAATGTATATTCTTAGTATATATTTAGACGGTGACTCCCATTGACTAATATTGTAATTGAAATAAATAAAAGTAACTTAAAATTAATTTTTTAACACTCTTATTTTTATTGCTTACGGATTTTTTTATTTCAATTTTTAATAAAAATTATTGTAATATAGAGATAATTTACATACTGAGTAGTTTAACTCATACGTTCAAATGATAATATTTTTTCAAGAAAACCAGCTATAAAAGAAATGAATCCTAAAGAATATGTGTACAAACCAGGCCTAGGCGTTGGGTGGGCCGAATTTGGCATAGGTCGGGCTTATCTTGGCTTTGACTAGTCAAAAGCAGGCTCGGGTTGGGCTTAAGCCCGAATTTTATTTATATTTTCGTAGTGAGGCCCACCCACTAAATTGGTCAGGGCTGCTCGTGGGCCGCCATAGGCCTTAAAAGAAAAGTGATCTTTTATACCAAAAGGAAAAAAAAAACCCTTAACATTTTCTCTCGAATCATGTTGTTGATTTAAAATACTATATAGGTTTGAAACATGAAAAGACGTGAGACAAGAGTTTTAAATTGATTTTATATGTACAAATTTTTTTTATACGTTTAAGTGAATTTAATAACAAATGTATACACACGAAATACATAAAATTGTAAATTGAGAACATCTCGATGTGTAAATACAAATAAGTTGAATGAAATACCGCTATAAAAATAAGATTTACATGCATACTACTCATCACTTATTTAATTACATTTCTAACACCTGGACTTTAGTTTTTACATATTTTCCATCTTATGTATGCATGAAAGTTGTATTTCATTTAAAAAAGAAATAAAAAATGATAATTTTTATGTTATGTAAAAGATTTGGTTTGTATTAATATAAAAATCAAAATTTATAGCTAGATAACGAAGAGAAATGATTAGGAAATTAATCGCCTCAAAAGTTTGCCATCACATTATATATTTATAAGACTAGGCCAATGGGTGGGCTGAGCTTGGAGTTGGCCGGTCTCATGCGGGCTTTGACTAAGTCAAAGCATGCTTGGGCCGTGCCAGGTCACAAAATTTTAATTTTTTTCATTGCCTAGCCCGCCCATTTTAAGCGGGCTTATGACAAGCCAATCGGGCCATCTGCCCAATGCACAGGTCTAGCACAAACGCTGATGAGCTTAGGGAGATAGGTATATTATTTTTAATTTTTACTTTTGTTTTTAGTTGTAAAATTTTAAATCTGAACAACTTGTTGTAAATTGAAATTTTGTGAAATAGAATGACTATTGTATTTTTTGGATGATTTTATTTAAGAAATGAAACTGTTTAGATAGTTTTTCCTCCGTTCAATTATCCGTTCCCACCTTTGTATTCCAAACTTCTGGGTGGTTTTGTGACACTACTGGCTCTTAGCATGGAGTAGATTATTGAGTTACTAGTATGGTTGATGTTGCATAGATCCCAAAGCTTGTGAAATCTCTGAAATCACCACTATACTAAAGGGATAGAACATATTAAAGTATACAACTATGCTCCTAGATTTAGTAGATCTATGACATGAGATTTCTATATTGACGATAAATTCAGTTTAGGAGTCCTAAATATTTCAAGAATTATTCAATCATATGCCTTAACCCATTCTTTTTGAGGCAAGAATCAAAATAATCTTCAATTGTTAGATCTTTAGAGCTTTATACTTTGTATTTCTCAGTAATATCTTTTTTCTTGGTCACCTTTGTTTTTTTAAAGGATAAATAAAAAACACAATACATAATAGGGTAAATTGCAGGATAAAATAAAAATCACAATGCATAATAAGGTAAATTGAAGATCTCATAAAAACCTTCAAGAAGAGAAAGCCACCAAGCTACAACCTTATTGTGCAACCAAATAACATTATTTTCTTTATTTCTTGAAAATCATTAGGGCTACAAGAAGCTTGTTTATTTAGAACTACAATCAAGAAATACATGGAATACTCCTACTCTACCATTTGGGGATGTCATGCATGGAAGATTTTTGACCAGCTTCTTATAATTGTCACGTCTTAATTATAGGGGCTCGGCCAAGAAAATTAGTAAGTAGAGTGGTACTGTGAATGCTCTTTGATCTTGTCTTCTTAAGGAAGGGCTGACCAAGCAGAAAAGAAAATGTAGCAAGAGTTTTCTTGATCGATGTTGTTGTTTGTATACTTTCGTTATGTGAAAAGGCCGACAATGCAAAGAAACGAGAATTGCTCCATTGGCATAGATTTGCTTTACCTTACCTTGAAAAGGAGAGAGGGTCAGCATGGCTTGAAAGGGCTATTGAGTAGGAGTGCTAAGCTTAGGAATGACCACCTTTGTTTTAGACTTTCTGAAATAATGAATGCCCAATTGCATGCTTGAAGATGGGTTCATGGTCTACATCAAAGTCATGCTTAATTTATTTTTTAAAATCTATAATGAAACAAACATTTATAACGCAATATTCATCTGACAAATTTTTTTTGGTTACAAAATCAGTAAACCTATGAAAACAATCAAACTCATTGTACTTATTTTCTTAAGTTTTAAATTATTATGCAATTAATCTTTATAGTATAAGAATGGTAAATGTTATTCTTTATATCTAGTTTTAATTTTATCTCAAGTAGGTGTTGTTTTAGCAACAACACTTCTTCAAAATATTTGAGCAAATTCCACAATGTTTTTATTATATATATATCGGGAAACCAGATATGTTGTAATGTTCAAAGAATACATTAGGTTAGCTATCCAGTTTAAAAGTACCATAGGATTACCTCCCATATACTCATTTAGGGTTGCACATAAATTGACTTTAGCCGAGTAGGAGCTTTGCTCAAGTTCTTACTATTAAACTTTGCTCAAGTTTGCAATTATGTTTTATTTGAATGCTTATAGTAGTGTTCAACTTATAAATTTTTGAGCTAGTTTGAGCTTGACTCTTTAACACACCAAATAATCCTTATGAAGCTTCTTAACAGGCACCATTATCAAATAACTAAAAGTTAAAGAGTTTTATCAAGCTTATTAATGAGCAATTTCTTAAGCTAAGAAAATGAAATTTTAATTTGAATGATCTGTTAAATAAATATTTTAGCGAGCATAAACAAATTGCTTGCGTTCATTAAAAAAATAGTTTTGATATAGAGAAAATATGACAGATAATAACATATAAAATAAATTTGTTACTGAGTATTAAATGTGTATATTATTGAGCCTTATTCAAGCTTCTTAATGAGATTATTCATGAGTTAAAAATGATATTGCTCATGATTAAAATAAATCAAACACTATGTAGTTCAAGCTTGTTCATTTATTAATTTGTTAATTAAAAATGCTTTAATTAAAAATATGTTCAATGTTGTTTGATTAGTTAGTTAAATGATCAGGAATGAGCTCTAATTGAATTGGGCCATGAGTAGCTTGCTGAACGTGTTGGTTCATTTATAGTCTTACGCACACGATATAATGTCTCTATCACTAAGACATTGTGGTATAATCTTAAATGCTAGTGTTAAATTTGATGTAGGGCACCTTAGGGGCCATTTAATATTACTTTTTATTTTGTTTTTTCTTTTAATTTTTATTTGTTTTATATTTTGATATGAAATAAAAATATATGTTTTTTTTATTTTTATGGAACATCACATAAGTAGATTTATTTAGCAATGGTGGTGGTGTTGGCCTTGATATAATGATGATGGTGGTTGTGGCCATGAATATCAAATAAGTTGATTTATGTAACAATGGTGGTGACGATGGCCATGCTATAATGATGGTGATGAGTGTTGTTGGTTGACGGGCTAGTTGATTTACATTAGCGGCGGTTGGGCAACCAGAGTGACCGACGTTTATGGTAGCAATGATGATGGGGTGGCGGCGGCGATGGCGGCATTGGTGGTAGTGTCGATAGTGGCTTGGTGTCCGACATAGGGTGTTGACAGTTCATGTTTTGTTAATAGTTATTTTTTAGCATTTTAAAAAATAAATTGATTTTTTTTAAATTAAAAAACAAGAATTGTTACAAATTATTAGCCAATTATATTCTTAAAAGTAAAATTATTAAGTTATGCAACCATGCCCTAAATGTTTAGGTTTTCTATACTAGATCCATCATCGTTATTTTTCTCCCATTTATTTACAATATATTTTTATCAATCTTAATTTTTCATTCATTTCTATAGGTTGTTGCTTGACATGTAAACATGTTCTTTGTAGATTCTTTTGAGTGATATGTATCTATGTTTTCTTAGTTGTATTGCTTTCCTTAATCTTCTATTAATACCTTTTTTACAGTCTAAGGGTTAGTTTTTATCTTCAGTAATATACCACTTAGTCTATTTTTAATCATCTTATCTTCAATAATTTTTATAATATAATCATTCCTTAATTTATTCATCATAGGTTTACTACTCTTCCAACTTATATTCTTATTTAAGACATTCTACTTGATATCGAAGAATTATTTTCTCAACACTTGGATACATACAACATTTGTTGGTTTAATTATGTGTCTGTAGATTGATTGATCTCTAGGTCTTTATAATAATCTCTTATCACGTATAGTCTCCAAACGCTTCTCCATTTTAACCGTTACCTAAACTCTAAAAGTTATATACTCATATACATTTCTATTTTTGGTGTAATAGATTTCAAACACTTCTATCATTATTAGGTATCGTTTTATCATCTAATATTATTTATTGTTAATATTATTATCACATCAATTAATATTTTGTATCATATACCTAGTTTTTAATCTATTGATTCTATACTGTTTATATTTTTATCATTTTTTCTATTATTTTAAATTTACTTATTTTAATGGTTCTCACTCATTATAAATATTTTATTTTATTTTCAAAAGGCATACACCAAGAAACATCACTTTGAATATCGTTTGTAAGCATCTTCATGACCAACATTAGAATTTATGAATTTGATATTGATCCTTGATGAAATTCTTTATAATTTGTATATTTTTATCTCTTTTATTATCTAGTGTTTTATTATACATCTATTTAATAACTCATCATACCTTTAAAAAGAACTTTTCTTCCTTTTATTGCTTACCGAAGCAATTCTTATAGTACTCAATTATATACCACTTTAAGCTTAATAAAGTTTATATGAAGATATAAAGATCCTTTTTGTGTTTGCTTTTTATATTTTTTCATAAATATCTTAAACACTACCACACTAGATCTTTTTGGCATGAAACTAAAGGTTTTTTTGGGGCAGTTGTTGCGCATAAGTTATTACATGGAAGCTATGTGTCTGTTTGTTTTGTACAGTTGTACATCAATTTTGCTGTAGATGATAAATTGATTTTTTGCCCCTGTATTGTTGTGCTGTTTGTAAGAGAATCAATCCATGTTGTATAACTCATACTTGAAAATAGAAATTACATTCAAAATGTCGAAAAACTCATAAGTTCAAATATTATATCTTGAGCTGACATCTCATTTCACAGTAATACAACAATCAAACTAAAATATAAAATTATTAAAATAACAATTAACATTATCATAATATTTATTTAAAATGCAAATGATTAATTTTACGGGATAACTTGTTCTCTAAAGAATCTCTCAACGCTTGATCACTATCTAAGGTGGAATTGTCTAAATGATCCGCCCACTTGAAAAAGTCTGTTCTTTACTGATCTATTTCTTGGACACGTATAAAATTTTTTCTATAGATATTTGCCTTTCGTGATTTATGCAGAGAACATTGCAATCCACAGTTGTTGTACAAAACTCTAATGACACCGAAAGTCTACGAACTCATATTTTTTGAATGTTTAAAATCACAAACCACAAACAATTAAATGAAACATTAACTAATAAGAATAATATACATACGTATTTAAAGATTTATAAAGTTGTATTGTCTCAGAGCAAATGATAAACTGACGAATAATCTATCACTATGAAAAGATTGAAGACCTTAAAAAAAGGGGAGCTTGGTTGCCTTTAAATCATGTAATACCGAGCTTTTATGTGCCAAGAAGCATATAATCACAAAGACTATTTAGAAGAACCCCAACAATCATATGACTGAGAAAGAAGGAGATCTTGGTTGTCTTGATGACAATTTCATATATGACAAAATACATAACATATAAGCCATCAGGAACCCCTAAGGAGATCTTGGTTGCCCTGTTGTCCATTCATGATCACAGGGGGTCCAACTTTTCTTCAAGCTCAGTGTCAATGCCACTAAACTTAAACTTCTTGGCAGTTTACACAATCTACAAATTAATTGATTGTTGATATATTGATGTAATTGAAATGACACAAAAAGAAAGCACTAATCATATAATAAATTTTTGCCAGTCTATCATTCTTTTAAAGTATAAATAGTTCGCTTTATGAGATTCCAATCTAAGCCTGCTGATTCCCACTTTAACTCTTTCTATATTTTCCAATCTTTTTTAGCTGATCCTATTTATTTCAGTTGTATTATATCATATTCTCTTTCAGTACTTTCCTTAAACATTTTGATAATATTATGTCACCCTTCTTTGTTAAAATAAGTGGTTAGTCTATTTCCCAATTCCACCTCCTTTAGGTAGAGATTGCAAAAGATTACCTCAAATCTTTATCCCACATGGTAGACGATCAAATTTTTTTTTGTCTTACCCATCACTACTTCTAGCATGAAAAGAATTAATCAACATAAATTTTTACAGTCAATAAGTTTAACTCTTCAGAACATAAATTAACATATAAAAATCCACAATTAGCAAGATAACATGAAATAAACATATAAAATCTATTAGAATAGTATGTCTTGGGACAACTATTTTTTCTAAACTCAAATGTAACTAGCCCCATATTTTCCAATTGAGTCAATTCAGAGCATTTTCATACATACAACCAATGGATACCGTTAAAGTTTTATTAGAACGAAATTGTAGAATACTTGTGAGCGACGTCGGCATAAAGAGGACAGTGCATTTAATTAAAAATGTCCCACCATATGTATAATAATCACATCTAGCGGATGAGCTCGAACTCATGTTTTCAAAAATCATGTACCACATATACATCTACATATATTCATTTGTTCATTATGTAGTAGATTTGTAAATATGCATGAATTTAATGGCATGTGCATATTTTACCCGTTTTTATAACCACCCATGAACTTGGAAAGAGAAGTAGAATGACTCCTATTAACTTATACATAACCAAATAAACAACTATTTGTTCACCAAACTTTAGCATTTGCTTCATTAATGATGTTTTAATTGGCACTTCAATTCAACCATATAGATCCCACTCGGAAACTCATGAAAATGAGAAAAAAAATCAAATAATGTAATCAATGTGTTCATCCAAATTTCTCAAATTTCGATGACCTAGGCTTGCCTTGATCAACTCAAATACACATAATAAATTAACAAAGATTGATATGAACTTACCAAAATTAATCAGAGTCATGAACCCCTGATCAACTCAAAATCTAAGAGAGTATTATCCAAAGCTCAAGCATATTTATCCAAGCTCATGCACTACTTGCCAAGCTAATGACTTCATGAAAAATCTCAATTAGTTCTTCTTAGCAGCTCAGAAAAAAGTCAAAGTATTCAATACTAATAAAATCAGGCTACAAGTCTTACCCTTTTATAACAAGCAAAAAATTAATCAAACAATTTCATAGTAAAAATGAAGGCTCCAATTTTCATCAAAAATTTTTGCACGTAGGTTCATATCGAAGACCCTCAGAAGAACCCCAAACCACAAAGAGCAACCCCCAAATTCATTGAGCACAGACAGAGGCAGTAAACAATAAGAATAACCAACCAAAATAGATTCATCAAACACATAATTAGGTTCTCCCATTCATGAAACAACATGTAACATAGTTATTCTCCAAAATTTAATGAGCATATACAAAGCAACCCAACTGAGATAGAGAGCAACCTAACCGAGACAGAGAACAATCCAACTGAGACAGAGTGAATACGAAAATGAGGCAAAGAGCAAATCACAAAGAGCAATCTCACCGACACAGAAAAAACAAACCACACAGAATCAAGTCGTCAAAAAAGAATTCTCCAAATGATTTCTGTGAATAAATGAAAGTCAATAAACAAATGTCATTCTTCCATGTAATAATTTCTCAAAATAACTTCATAGAAAAATCGATCGAAAGCAATAGGGTGTCTCCACAAACCACGACTCACAAAGAACAAAGCCACCGAGATAGAGACCACATACCACTGAGAAAAACCTTTAAATTTAAAGGATAGAAGGTACAAACAAAGGAATGTAAAGGAAGAAAAGATCCTAGGAAGCAAACCGAAGGAGGATCACTTTAATAGATACGCGATGCGGGACAGCATGGCAATATCAAAGAAACAAAAACACAGAATGCGGGTCGTAGACGACGTCACATAACCCCATATGCTTTTAAACAAACTCACCCACGCCGCAGAAACCAAACACACACTAAAGTGCATTTTCGTGCCGCGTCGCAACAAGTAAGCTACTCCGAACGCACCCAAATTAATTATTTGAATTGATATAACTTTTTTATGATTGCTCCATTCTTCTTTCTTGTAGATTCATTTAATGATTAGTAAGTTAAATTACGTTTTAGTATGCAAAATTTTGATTGTACCCATTATTCTTTAATATTGGTACTAAAATATTTTTCAATCATTTGACATTTTGTTAAATATCCTATATTCTTCAAAATCTCACGACACATCTCATTTATATTAGAAGACTTAATTGTATGGATGATTAGGTTGTCATGTGATTGTCAAAAGTATGATGTCGCAAATCTTAGGTGTGTTTACATAAATTTACCTACACCGCAGAAACCAAACGCACACCAAAGTGAGTTTTCGTGCCGTGCCGCAGCAAATATGATGCCCCGTGCCGCGTCGTAGCAAATATGCTGCCTCGAACGCACCCAATATTGATTGTTTGAAATTTATATAAATTTTTTAAGAATATGCTTCATTCTTCTTTCTTGTAGATTCATTTAATGATTAGTAAGTTTAATCATTTTTTAGTAAGCAAAATTTTGATTGCATCCATTACTTTAATATCGGTAATAAAATATTTTTCAATCATTTGGCATTTTCTTAATCCTCAAATTTTTATTGTAAAGATTTGTTAACTTAACCACTATAATTTCCTGTACTACTTTCCAAATCCCAATACACATGCCATTTATTTCAGAAGCCTTAATTGTATGCATTATTAGGTTGTAGTGTGATTGTCACAAGTATGATACCGCAAAGCTAGGTGACATGCCATGAGATACCAAAGAATCTAAGCGTTCTTGCTGTTATTGCAGAAAGAGATGTTCTCGGCTTCTTACGATGTGATGTATTTGGAATTCACCCGATTTGGGCAAATTCCACATAGAATCAAGATGAAGTAAAAGAAGAATTTTAAATATATCAGCAAAATTAATTTGAATTTATTTTTCATCCATCCAATTAACTTAAATGTTAAAACCCTTGCATTTCGTTTACTCTATACTCAAATACTCCAAACCAAAGAATTAAAGTACGAGTTCGCTATTACAAATGTGAAATTAAGCATATCTACTATCACTTTATTTCTTTCTTTTATTTTATAATTGTCAAGAATCTTCTCATAGGACATCCTGTTTGAACATATATTTCATTTTAAATAACCTCCAATAATTAGACGCTCTGCCTCATGTGCTGTAGTGGTTCATCTATCTCTTTCTGAAATTATAGATCTAATAAGCAATGGAAAAAATCATAGAGCACAAACTTTTAATCTTTTGGCAATAACTACTTTGATTAAAAAAAATCAGTTCCGACAAGATTTATGATAGATCATAAATTAATGACCAGCTTTAAGCAAATAAACAAAGAAGAAGCTTCCTTAATATGTCCGATGAAAAAACCTGTCCTCATGTATTCCTCTTATTCCAAATGAGAATCATAGATGAGTATGTCGCGTAATATCAGACAAACATGTGATTACTTATCCACAGAAGCCCACTTTTATTAACTTTTAGTAGTTTCTTGCGTAAGTTGGGGGCAAGCAATACTGTGTCCTCACTTGAAGTGAAAAAATGGCACATGGCTTTGCTTTACGATGTTTTTGAAATCCTGTTTGCAGCGTCAATTTAGCAATATTTGGATATACTGCCGCGATTGCTTTTGTTGAGATGAGTAGAAATAACTAGTTTGTTAATTAACATTGTTTTTACTACTTAGGTTTTATTAATGTTTAAAACAGTTTTAGACTGACTTAATTTTGTATTACATTGTCATTAATAGGAACTACTAATGCACTATAGTTTTACATTTTATACAATTTATTTCGGTTGACATGCGTCACTGCCTTGTTACACCATTATTGAAAGAAATTATTATTTTCACATGCCTAGCTATGGTTGCTACTGTTATGTTTTTTACTAAATTTAATAGAAGAATTTTTGGCTAGGTGACGTGGCTGAAGGCTGAGGTGTTAAGGTTATTAGAGGAAAAAAGATCCGCATCTCTCAGGTTGGTCAGTTCTAGTGTTATGCTCTCTCACCTTCTATGTACATATTTGTTTATATTTTTGCATGAATGGATGCTACTTGCATCATTTTTGCTTGCACGTTGAATCTTTTAGTCCATTGTGTGTGCATGCTATCATGCATTGCCAGCCATGTCGGCTAGTTGAAATTAATTTATGTATCGCATTATGTGAGAAAAAGAAACACCAGGACATTGAGATCTAAAATCATATTATGCAAGAGGCGTGAGCAGAGGCTCATACTTTGTGGAACTATAAACAGTTATTTTTTTAATTAGCATCATAAATGCAACCTTACTGAGGATTTTCCTGCATAACTTAACCATTCATCTTTGAGAATACACAAATACCATGAATTGATTGCATTTCCTTTAATGAGCTTTCTTCAAATAAATCCCACATAGTTCATCTTTTTATCAGAAATTGTGACTTATATCCCCAATTAGTGATGCTAAATGCGCTTGTCCAATTATTGCATATTTTCTGGTTAATAAAATGCCATCATATGCAAGGTGGAATTTTTCATTTTGAATGAAACTACAGATAAGATTGTATAATTTATTAAAGTATATAATTCCTTAATTATGCAAACAAACCTTCTATTTTTAAAGTGCTGTACTTCTTTATCAAATCAAAGAATATAATAAAAGAATATCATATGACTTTTGTAGATTCATGTATTACCGTAGTAATTGTAAGATCCGATAAAAAAAAATTACCTTAATTCTTCCCTCACGATTTATTTCCTTGATCAATGCCCACTTGCCAAACTCCGACTTTTCCTTTTTGCTTCTCCGGCTCGAACTTGTCGCCTTTTTCTTCGCTCGGTTACCGCCTCCCTCAGCTATATAGAGAGGGTTGAGAGCGTGGGCTAGGACATTGATCTCCACCTCTCCTCTCCCTTATCTCCTACCAATCTCTCTTCTCCCGATCTTCCTCTCTCTCTCTCTTCGCTCAAAACCATCACCTTCGTGACTAAACTCGTGTGGAAGACAGTGGCGGTAGCATGACCTATAGAGACCCGAAACTCTCGTCTTCTCCTCCCTTTCGCTCCTACCTGAAGTCCTTGAGGAAGGTAACCCTTGCCTTCCCCTTTCCTCCCTGTCACCTTCGCATGCATCATATTCTCTGATCTCGTAAATCCTTTTTAACAGGTTACTTAAACCTAGGATTTAAGGTAAACCGAAGGAAAAATGGGTTTAATTGAGTTTTCATGTTGCTATAGGTATGTAAATCTCTCAAAATTTTATTTAGAAATCAATTTTTCTTATTTCCCCTTCAAGAGATTAATATTCATAACCACTTACTTATAAATATATATATTTATATATACATATAATGATAATAATAATATTAATTTAATAAATAACAATAGTTTAATAGTAACTGATAATAAGGGCCGATTTGATTGCATATAATTTAGTAAATAAATAAGGCTAATTTCATAACTATTTAAATTGTTTAGGATCGCTCATTACGCATCGAATTTGTAGAAATATCGTGATTGTTGTGCCGAGGTAAGTAATTGTTGTTTATTGGAGGATAAACTTACTCTTCCAAGTTAGGGGCGTTAAGCCTTGCTAATTGTTGTAAATGCATAGATTGCCAGTCATGTCCTTATTATTTCAACTTGTACTTGTCATAAGTGCTAATTGTTCATGATGATGCCACTAGCCGTCTTAAATTATTGCTGTAAAGCTTCTACATATTTATATTAAGCCCGCAGTATGATGTTTTTTTTTTTGCACTTGTATGCATTTGCATATGTCATATTACAAGTCTGCATGAAATGTTCTAATTTTAACATTTACTTGTGATATTTGGTGTGCTTGTGTGTGATGGTAGTATAAGCTGACGAGCCAACTAAGGCCCTGTTTGGAACCCGCGTTATCGCGACTGCGCTGTACCGTGCCGTGATTTCTTCGCGAAGCTGCGTGAAAAGGGAAGGGATTCGCGGCAGTATGCCGCGAAGCCGCGTGAGAGCCGGCCGCGGGATAAACCCCGCGGCCGGGACTTTCAATCCGCTTCGAAGAAATTTTTTCCTAGGTTTGCCCTCGTTCGCTCGTCGCGCCCCTCCCGAACTCCTTCTCCGCCCTGCAGCCTTCTCGCACCCCCGAACTCCTTTTCTCATCTTCCTCCTCGACCGCGAAAGAATCCAAGGTAACTTCTTCCGATCTATACTCTACGGAGACCCCGTCCCCTCTCCTTCTCTATTTCTCGTTCTGCAGCTAGTGATCCGATGGAAAAATCGCCATTTTCTTCCTATCTTTGCCCTCAATCTGGGGCGAGAGAAACGATCTTGTGAGAAATGGAAAATCGAAGTCATTGCAAGGATCGCCATTTTCTTCCTATCTTGATTTTGGAACTTTGGTTTACTGGATTTGGAAACCTATGATCTCCGATTTTCGTTTGATAGCCTTACGATATTGCTATGGATTGGTTTATTAGCTTTCGAAACTTTCATGATATTTCAATTTTCAAGTTAAATCAATCGGGATATTTTCTTTCCCACTTGTTCAAACTTTGGAAATATTGTTTATAGAGAATTTAGAAGCATTGCTAGTGAATTTGAAAATATATACATGATAAATTCTCATGTTAGATCGGTGATGGCAGTTCCCTCTACTCTACTTAAACATTTGCAAGGATTGTGTGTAGGGGATTTAGAGCAAGCACTTATGATTTGAAAGATATATGTGAAAGAAGTTGGTTTTCTCGCTATCGCATATATTACACTTTTATGTTTCGATCAGTCATGACATGTTTTTTCTTGTTGTTCAAAATTGATAAGTGCTCTTTGGAGAGAATTTATAAGTTGTGCTCTTCTTAGATTTCGCAACGGTTGTATGGAGGGGATTTAGAGCGTTGCTTCATTTTTTTTTTAAATATATATCAATACGAATTTGGTTTGGTGCTATTGCAAATATTTTCATTTTATGTCGGGTCGGTTTTGACATTTAGGAGCACTACTAGTTAATTTGAAAATATATACATGAGAATTGGGCTTTCGGCTATTCCAAATATCTTGGAATTTTAGAAGCAAGTGCATATATTTATGTTTACTAGTTAAATTAAGGACAAGGTTTGTTGAGCAAATACAAATATCAACATTTTTTGATGTTGGGTAGCTAGAAATGCCTTTCGGGAATGTTTCAATGCTTTGATATGGTTGGGTTGCAAATATCTATGTATGAGAATAGGGCATTCAAATGTATATATGAGCGGATTTTCGAAGCCCCATTGGTTAAGAAGAACTTTAAACGAGGGTACTGCAAGCTCGAATTGAACTTTAAACGAGGTGCCGCTAGCTAATGTGCATTATTTTTGGGTCCTGAACTTATGCTGAACAATTATTATTTGTATGGCTTATGGAATGCGGAGGATCGTCGTTATTCCCGTTATCGATCTCGTGGATTTGAACTCGTTTCACTTATATCTATTAATGCTTTGATCGTTAGTTACAATTCCGCTTTATACCGAAAGTTTTATGCTTAGTTTGTCATTATCCAATGGTTCATGCATTTTGTGTATACCATGATTCCCGGCTACCGTTTTCATAGTTAAGCAATTTTTAGAAGTGACTCTTTGGGTGATTCTATGTGATTGAGTGGGGTCTTGGTGAATGATATATAATGACCTTATATAATGACCTCACGGATGCTCGTTCTTGGTGGTCGCTTCCTATGGTGGTCGCTCTATGATTATAAAGCTATGATTGTCTCGTCGCTGCGATCTTTTAGCACCATTTTTTGTTGGCTCATCGGTGTTCTTATTGCTTTAGAAATTGTATCTTCATATGTTCCGTAACATCCGGTATAATCGGTGTGTAACTCTAGGTAAACTAGAGTTGAGTGTTTATGGCACTTTGAAATTCTTTGTACATGTTCTCTATTTCAGCAATAAAGAAATATCATTTCTTTCCCGTGGATGTAGGTCAGTTAAACCGAACCACGTAAATTGTTCTATTCTTTCTGTTTACATGTACTGCTTCGTTAATTGCAATTTTTATTTGTCAATGCTAATATGAGTAAAGATATAACTAATATTTCGTGCTTATTCATAAGTATGGCTAATAAGAACAAAGAACTTGCTACTCCCAGCACTTTGGGAGAAGGATATAAAAATAATTTTCGCGATCTATGCGTAGCGGAAGTCGAGAAAGGAATAGCCAAATTCTTTTTCAACGAAAGAAGGTTGACGAAAACATTGTCACAAATTTTAAGGATGTCACGAGCAGAGATTATGACAGTGCTACAACTAAAAAATAAATGGGACCAACTCAAGAAAGAGTGGAAACTTTGGAAGGACCTAAAACAAGGATCGACTGGCTCGGTTGGGATCCATCGAAGCGAACGATTGTCGCATCGGATACATGGTGAATGAAAGACTTGCGGTAAGCTATCATTCAATTAATAATTGCAATGTAAATCATTTTTTTGTTTTTAGCCCCACTAATGAAATATAATTTGATGTTACGCATTTTTCCTACGACCAAAAAGTTCGGAACAATTGGGATAGAACCAGAATCGGAGGACAAACTAGATAGAATGTTTGGTGGCGTGGTAGCTACGGGGAAATTTTCAGCTGCACCAAGCCAAATAATGATTGAAACAACCCCTGAAGAGGTCGCCGTAGAATTATCAAACGATTCAGCAGAACTCCGCGTGTACGAACAAACTGAAATGCAATCAACAAATCGTACGAAGCGGCCCCGGATCGAAAAGAGGAAGAAAAATACTGTTGCAACTATGAAAGAGCGACTCTCACTACTCGGTGGAATCAACAAATGATGCTCCACACAGAGTTCGAAAACCGACGTCCAAGCAGGTTGTTAGTCTTCTACAGGAAGACCTGGACATTATAGGGGATCGTGATCTTTTCTTCTTTGCTATCGACCTCCTTCGGGACTCTCTCCACCGAGACTTCTTCATCTGCAATTGACAGAGAGCTACGAGTCGAATACATACGCTATTATTATAACCGTCGCACATTGTGATTTGATTTGGAACCGATGATTTTATTTCATCTATCATTAAGTATCGTTAGTGATGTTGTTTGGACAATTTCTATTTGAATTGTGGAATGCTTGAGTTATTCGTTTCTAAATATAGTTTATTCATTTGCTTCTTTTAGTTAATTGTTGATTTCTATAGAAAGTAACTTGTTTATTCTGAAGGTGCAGTTTATACCATCATGAATCCGGAGGAAGTCCGACGGCGTAGGAGAAATGCAGCGATAAATATAATGCTGCAATATTATAATACGTACGTCGATCGTGAACCTTGTTACACTTCATCCCAGATTGGAGAAAAATGGATGGGTGAAATGATATCAGGACACCCAACTAGATTTCGTAACATCTTCCGCATGTCACATGATATTTTCAGAGATCTGCTAGTAGACCTAACAACATCTCATGGACTTCATGGGTCTTCAAGGACAACATGCCGTGAAGTATTGGGCATCACACTCTACATACTATCACAGAATGAGTCAATGCGGGGAGCCATGGAACGATTCCAACATTCGTCAGAAACAATAAGCCGATATTTCTCGATTGGTTTGAGCTTCTCTTGTCGATCTAGCAAAAGACATAATAAAACCAACCGATCCGACTTTTGCAGGATCCTAACAGAGATTCTGACGATGACCGATATATGCTATATTTCGACGTACACATGTTTACTTAGAATAAATTATTAATGGATCGCATTTTGAAATAATTTTTTTTGTTTCTAAAGGATTGCATCGGCGCAATCGATGGAACACACGTTCATGCTATAGTGACGGATAACGAGAAAGTTGCTTTTATCGGCCGTTCTAGGAGGACAACTCAAAATATAATGGCAGTTTGTGATTTCAACATGTGTTTTACATTTGCATTGGTCTGGATGGGAGGGCGACGCACATGACGATGAGACTCTTTAAAATCGCAACAAGAAAGCCTGACTATAATTTTCCTCACCCACCGCACTGTAAGGTCATTTGTAATATAAAAAGTTGATGTTTGTCGTCACATAGCTTACTAAATTTTATATCATTACGGCAAGTATTATTTAGTAGATCTTGACTACACCATACGAGAGGGTATCTTAAACCATATCCCGATACAAGATATCATATTCCAGGATTTCGAAAGAAGCTAAGTAATCGAACGAGAACGAGAAAGGAGTTGTTTAATAAGAGACATTCATCCTCATGCAGGCGTTATTGAAGAACATTTGGAGTTCGAAGAAGAAATGGGTCATTCTTCGAGATATGCCACCCTATCCGTTCCCAAACAAGTGCGGATAGTGTTGGCAACTATGGCCCCGCATAACTATATCGAGCGGCATCCAACTCGAACCGATGTTGATTTTGACTATCGCCGATCAAAACGACGAGGTTGCTACGATCGAAGGTTTTGAGGACCGCATTGAACCGTCTCAACCACATGAAGAGAACAATAGTGCACCAATCAGTACTGAAAGAAGGGGAGGGTGCAAACGAAATGGCGACCCTCCGAGAAGACATTACTTGGATTGTTAGTTCGAGAGTGATTTTGTCGAAGCAATGCAATGTTCGTCTTTTACACTCTCTTTGAGTAGTTTACTTCACATTAATTACAATTCTACACTCTAGCTTGATTCTTTTCATTTTGTTTGACAATTTCATACTCAAATTAATTAAGCTGCATATCTTCTTCCATTTCAGGTAAACATGAGCTCCAACGACGTCGGCTACCTCTCGCCGATTACTATGTCACGTGATCAGTAGACATCTCTTTTAGCATCACGTCACCAGCATAGCTTTTCGTCGAAAGTTTTATGCCCGTCCTCGGAACATTCCGGATCGGTGCGGTTTCTTCGATGGGCGGATAGTTACCGAGATTCTCACGAGTCCGACGCTGGGGAGTGTACGACCACAACGGAAGACAGAGTGACACGGGAGTTACAACATCTCAAAACTAAAGTGAACATTATTATATTGTTGGTTGTTGTTGGAATAGTCCTACAGTTTTTTTTCACTCTACTGCTGCTACTACGTGCTTGAGAGGACTATATGTTTTGCTGTAGAAATCTGACTTTTTTGAGATATGTAATCGTTCTCTTGATGTGTTTTCGTTTCAGATCTTGTGTAGACATGTGATTTAAAAATAAAAAATTTTAAATGCTCTTAATATATATACATATCTAAACAATATGAAACTAAAAGAGCTCTTTTATAGATTAAAAAAATTTAATACTTTTAAAATATGTCGATATATTATTTACTTACATATTTTTTAAAGCTCCTATATGTGTCATAAATTGGAACAATCTATATAAAAAATAAAAATTTCGAAATATATATTTTATTAAAAATATGATATAATCAAACTCGTAAATATTTTATTATTAAATTAAACTAAGTTATGATAAAGCTCGTAAATAGTTTATTAATATACTTAAATAATTTCATTTATATAGTGAATTATTGCGTTGAAGCAATAATTCACTACATAATCTAGATACAAGAAAGCTCGTAAATATATATTTTAAATATAAAATTTAAAAAGTATAATTAAAATTTATTAGTTTGTACATTTTAAAATATAAAATTTTTAAAAAAATTTCATTTCAGAATATCGTATACTATATAAATATATCAAAATTTTAAAATGAGTTTTAATAAACAAGTGTAGCGTCAGTCATTTTTCGCCTATAGATGTATTTCCTACGACTGACAACTAAACAGTAGAACTACATATTTCCTCACACCGTTCTCACTGCTTCTAAGAAGATACAGCAAGCTACGAAGCTGGGAAGCTGCAGCCCTACCAAACAGGCCCTAAGTGACGACTCTACAGTAAATTGCTGTGTTTCCCTGGTATTTGACCTTCTTGGATTTAGGGTGTCTATTAAAACCGACTATATAAATATATATGAAAAATACATTAATAAGAAACTTTATGGAAAATGATTGCATGTTTTCGTGTGATATGTATATTTGATATTTACCCCCCCTTTTGTTGGTCTTACAGTGTTACATTTGCACGTAGTGATTCTTTCTTACTTTTCATATTACATGTCCGATTAAATTTGTTGTTTATGCTTTAATGAGTTTGTTCAACTCTTTTGATATTTAATGAGTTTGTTCAACTCTTTTGATATTTTTGCATAACAGGTTCTATTGAGCCATTAGTTGGACCGTCTCCACCGGAGCAAACAATTTTTATTGTCCAGTTTGCGTATTTTTTCTCGGTAGTATTTGTTTTAGCTATTGTATTTTCTTTGTTAGGTCTGCGTAGTTTTTTTATGTTTCCTGTATGTTTTGATTTAGCTAAATTTTTTCTTTAGTCTAAGTTGTATCATTGAGCTTTCAATATTAATTTTTTAGTTCTCTTTATTTGCAATGCAAGTTTTTGTTTGAAATTACAAAATAGATTCAAATCATTTCCTCATACACTGTGTTGCTGGCGTGTATCGTCTTCTGGACCCGGTGTGTGGTAGAGTGGTATCAGAGTTTGTGTTTTGTATTTGAACCTTCCTTGCCTTTGCAGCTCGTATCCCTTGATTTCTTAATATAGGGTTGGGGATAGGTTATTCTTGTAAGTCGGTAATTGGTTTTGATTTTTCGTATCTTTTAATAGTTTAGAATGGCTCCGAAAAGAAGAGACGCTGCAGCTGCTTGTGGAAGAGGAGTCCAGAGGGCTACTATAAATGAGGTACATGTTCCTAGGGGTCTTTGCTCCCCTAGTTGCCGTCGTGCTGATTCTGCTAAAATCGCCAAGATTGCTGGAGCAAAAAATCCCAACTTGGCGACTATCGTTGAGGTGGTAACATAAAATGTTACCCAAGCATTACATTCTAACTTTGAAGCCCAAATTGCACAAGCGGTCCAGGCTATCTAGTAAGCTATGCAACCAGCGGTACAAGCCACTCATCTAGTTCCACCAGTGGCTGTCATGGAGGCGCAGCCCAATCAATCAATGAAGATGACCAATGGGAGTACTATGGATTGAGTGATGGACCAGTTTCTGAAGACACATCCTCCTACCTCAATGACAGGGTAGACCCAATCGAGGTTGACGCATGGCTTCATGATATTCAAAAGAGGCTTCGAGGAATAAAATGTCCTGAAAATGGTAAGGTGGACATTGCGACGTTCCAGTTGCTTGAAGGAGCTGATGATTGGTGGGAAAGTCACCGTCACATCACTTTTGAACCAGTAGTATCCTGGGTTGATTTTAAAAGATTATTCCTGGAGCAATATTTCTCTATGGCGGACCAGCCCAAGCTCATGAATGATTTGAGGAAACTGGAGCAATGGATAAAGTTCGTTCGGGAGTATTCGGGAGTACAAGATGCAATTTTCCAGGGTCGTTCATTTCATCCCCTACTGCCTTTATAGATTTGATGAACAGAGTTTTTAAGCCCCACTTGGATCGATTTGTTATTATCTTCATCTAGGATATTTTGGTCTACTCGATAATGAAGAGGAGCATGCCTAACATCTCAGAGTAGCACTGAATACTCTTCGAGAGTAAACTTTATGCCAAATTCTCTAGGTATGAATTTTAGCTTCATGAATTGGCAATTTTTGGATACACTGTTAGAAAAGCTAGAATTTTTGTGGATCCTACTATGATTAAGGCAATAATGGATTGGCCGAGGCCAAGCACCGTCACCAAGATTCGTAGTTTTCTCAGATTAGGTGGATATTATTAGAGACTCGTTGCATGTTTCTTTCACATTGTTGCACCTTTGCCAATGTTGACTCAGAAGGATGTTAAGTTTGAATGACCAATGCTTTTGAGCAGAGTTTCCATAAACTTAAGAATTACTTGGTAGCAGCCCCAATTCTCACCATTCCCTTTGACACCGATGGATTTCAAATCTACAAGGTTGCTTCACATCAATGATTGGGATATGTTTTAATGCAGTTTGACAAGGTTGTAGCTTATGCCTCAAGGTAATTTAAGGTGCATGAAAGGAATTATCCTACTCATGACTTGGAGCTAGTTGCAGTTATTTTTTCACTGAAGATTTGGAGGCACTACCTTTATAGCGTTCGTTGTGAAGTCTTCACCGATCATAAGGGCTTGAAGTATATTTTCGCCCAAAAGGAATTGAACTTGAGACAAAGACGCTGACTCACGTTGATGAATGACTATGACTTGGAGATTCAGTATCACCCTGGTAACGCAAACGTGGTCGCAGATTCTTTAAGTAGAAAGTCTTTTACGTCTGCAGCTTGGATAGTCACTCAGGAGCAGGAGTTAGCAGAGGAGATGGAGAGACTTCAACTCGAGATAGTTCCAACATGAGCTATTTCTAACATTTATCAACTATTAGTTCAACTTACACTTGTGGATTGTGTTCGTGCAGCTCAAATGATGGTTGCAGACTTACTATAGTTTTGAGAGCAAACAAAGAATGGATCGAAGCTTGAGTTTAGTATCGATCAGGATGACACTTTGAGATTTCTGGATTGGCTGTGTGTTCCAGATCAAGAAGGACTTTGACAGAAGATACTCCATGAGGCACATTCTACTCCATATTCTGCTCATCCGGGAAGTACTAAGATGTATCAGGATCTTAGAAAGTTATTTTGGTGGTTGGGTATGAAAAGCGATATAGTTAGGTTCATAGCTAAGTGTTTGACTTGTTAGATGGTTAAGGCGGAACATCAGACACTTGGTGGTCTATTGCAGCCCCTTCCCATTCCGGAGTTGAAATAGGAGGTGATTTCCATGGATTTTGTGGTTGGCTTGCCGAGATCGAAACAAAAACTCGATACTATTTGGGTATTGGTCGATAGACTAAGTCAACTCATTTTCTACCAATCAAACAAAACTATTCAATGGATAAATTAGCCAAGATCAACATAAACAACATTCTTTGGTTGCATAGAATTCCAATTGTTATTGTGTCAAACCGAGATTGAAGATTTACTTCCAGGCTATGCATATAAGTGCAAGAAGTCACGGGCACGAGATTAGACTTAAAGTACTACTTTTCTTACTCAAACAGATGGACAGTCAGAGCGTACCATTCATACCTTAGAAGAATTGTTGAGAGCTTGCATTTTGGACTTCAGAGGAAACTTAGATGACTATATTCAATTGGTAGAATTTTCTTGCAACAATAGCTTTCAAGCTAGTATCAGAATGGTGCCATATGAAGGGATTAATGGAAGAAAGTGTAGATCCCCACTGTGTTGGTTAGCGGTCGAATAGTTGGACAACTAGTGGATCAAGCTACCAAGAGAGTCGTCAAATCTAAGATTGACTACGTGCGGCCAGGATCGTTAGAAGTATTCCATCCCAAAGCATAGGGAGATTAAATTCAAAGTCGAGGGATCACATTTTTCTGAAGGTTTCACCTATGTGCGGAATCACACGATTTGCCTAGATTGGAAAGCTTCAACATCGTTTCATTGGTCCTTTCGAGGTGATCAAGAAAGTCGGTAAAGTTTCATACCATTTTGGCTCTTCCTCATAGTACAAAATGTTTTTCACATCTTTCTACTTCGACGTTATATGCATGATGATTTTCATATTATTCGATACGAGTCATTGGTAATTTGATGAGACTTTAGTTATGAAGAAGTACCGGATCGTATCTTAGAGTGTGAAGTTCAACTACTTCGTCGTCGATCAATTCCTTTTGTTAGAGTGCTTTGGAAGAACCAGTCGGAATTGGAAGTAACTTGGGTGATTGAAGAAGAGATGATCGTGAAGTACACGTAGCTATTCTGAAATTGAAAATAAATTTGGGGACCAATTTTTTTAAGGAGGGTAGTATGTAGGATCCGAAAGAAAAAAAAATTCTCATCTTATTTTCTTCTCACATAATTTATTTCCTTAATCGATGTCGACTTACCAAACTTCGACCTTTCCTTTTTTCTTCTCCCGCTCGAACTTGCTGCCTTCCTTTTTCTTCGGCCGGTTACTGCCTTCCTTTTTCTTCGCCTATATAGAGAGGGTCGAGAGCATGGGCTAGGACATCGATCTCCACCTCTCCTCTCCTTTATCTCCTACCGATCTCTCTTCTCCTGATCTTCCTCTCTCTCTGTTCGCTCAAAACCATCGCCTTCGTGACTGAACCAGTGCCATACATTCACTATTAGAACTAGCTAGGATGGCAGCGACGGTAGCATGACCTACAGAGACCCGAAACTCTCGTCTTCTCCTCCTTCCGTTCATTCCTACCTAAAATCCTCGAGGAAGGTACCCCTCGCCATCCACTTTCCTCCCTGTCAACTTCACACGCATCAACTTCTCTGATCCTGTAAATCCTTTTTATCGGGTTTCTTAAACTAGGATCTAAGGCAAACCGAAAGAAAAAAGGGATTTACGAACATATAGGGTTTAATTGAGTTTTCATGTTGCTATAGTTATATAAATCTCTCAAAATTTCATTTAGAAATCAATTCTTCTTTCTCCCCCTTCAAAACAAACAAGACATTATTTTATATTAAAATTCATAACCTCTTACTTTCAAATCTATATTTAAAAAAAAAATTGCATACTTTCAAATCTATATATATATATATATAGATATATATATATTGCCAAAATAAAAACTCATTGATAGAAAATCAATATAAAGGTTTTAGTGAGGAGGTGCTAGGAACCAACTCACAAGGCATACAAATAAAAAAAAGTCAAGAAGTACAAGTACACCTCAAAATTAGACTAGAATTTATGAAAACATAGAAGTGCCGCTCAAGATAGAGTAATCAATCACGATGGGATCTCCCCTCACCCTGGTTTTAGGAATGAACTCCAGCAACAAACTGTGAAGGGGGCTTCCCCCCGAGACGATCAAACTGTTAGCTTGAGATTCTGGGGGTGAGACATTCCTTTTTTTTCTTCCTCTTGTATTTTTGAATGTGTCATTCATCTTCCACTTGCTGTTCCGACTGATCATTTATTGGATCAGGGGGGAACTCACCTTGATCTTGGCATTCTTCCAATGTATGAGTGCCTTCCTCAACGACAACGAGTGGTGTCAACACATTTAGGTGAACATCTATGACAACCAAATGGGAGGGAATAGGAGTCTCAGTATGGTTGTTTAGAGGTTGGTTGTCATTAGGTTTACTGAGAGCAGGTTCAGGCTGTGTAGGAATGTATCTATTGTTAGGAATTGGGAGAGCAGACAACCCATATTGTTGGTTAACATTAGTAACAGCAGGTTCCAATAAATTTGCAGGATCTAAAATTGCCTCTTGGGTAGCTCTGGCAGAAATAACATGTCTCTGTGTTTGAATATTATGTTTCAACTTTGGGTGTAATCTGAAACATTTCTCATGCGTGTGGCTAAACATATTGCAGTGATTGCAGTAGTAAAATCTTTGTTCCATAATGATTTGTTGCCAATAACCATTGTGAACAGTGTCAAGTCAGACATCTTCTACATCTGGAAGTGTAATATCCTCTCTATTAAAATCCTTGTAATAGAAGGTCTTGACAGATTAACATTAGATATGTCTAACTTCATTGGTTTACCAAGGATAGTCCCAATAGTATATAGTACAAGATAATCTAAAAAGTGAAGCTTGAGTCCAGGTGATGAGAACCAAATAGACACAATGAGAGGTTCTTGACTTGGATAAAAGTTAGGGGTTCATTTATGCAATTTCATTGCCCTCAATTATGATGAATTTCTTTTAGAATATCCTTATATAGTCTTCTTCTTTGCTCGGCTGCCGTCAAAAAGGCCCATCTTCTTTGCCCAACTAGTTTGAAATATTTAAAAACCTTTATGATAGTCTCCATCTTTGGGTGAGCTAATTGGAACTTTCCAATCAGTATAAATTTATAATTTTTTGTAAGGGTTAAAATTTCAGCATCAGAAAAAAATATTACTAGTTTGCCCCTCTTTTTATCTTTTTTTTATGAAGTTGCAATCTCTGTGTCCTGCAAAAGAATCGTGGTACATCTGTGGAAATACCAGGCTATCTCTAAGGTGGAAAGGAGCGTTGTGTTTGTCAACCATTGTAGCATAGGAGGGTTTGCCCATATTCGGAGTAGGTTCAGTCCCAAGTGAGGATGAGGTAGCTACCATGAAATCAAAAACTCAAGGCATCGCAAAAAAACCAAGCAGAGCATCAGACGGGCTAAATTGACGAGCAATCGAATCAGTCGAGCTATCAGAAGAGATCAGCCTAAGTAGACGAAGAGTGCTACCGGAGCTCTCGTGCGTGCAATTTGAGAGCAGAGGAGGAGGCGGGTACAAATGGTCAATCCTGAGCAGTCGAGTTGAAGGAGTCGAAGATGAGTCCTCGTGCAGATAGGGCTCAGCGATAGCGACGAGAAAATTACATGAAATCCATGAACGTATAATGATGATAATAATAATAATAATAATTTAGTAGTAACAATGATAATAATAAGGATCGATTTGATTGCACTTAGTAAATAAATAAGGCTAATTCCATAATTATTTAAATTGTGTAGGATCGCTCGTTGCGCCATCGAATTTTAGAAGTATTGCGATTGTCGTCTCAAGGTTAGTAACTACTGTTTATTTGAGGATAAACGTACCCTTTCAAGTTAAGGGCATTAATCCATGTTAATTGTAGTAGATGCATAGATTGTCAGTTATGCCCTTGTTATTTCAACTTGTACTTGTCATACGTGTTATTTGTTTTTCATGATGATACCACTAGCCGCCTTAAATTATTGCTGCAAAGTTCTTACATATTTATATTAATTATGCAGTATGATGTTTTCTTTTTCTGCAAGTGTTTGAATTTGGATATGTTATATCATGAGCCTGCATGAAATGTTAAAATTTTAACATGTACCTTCTAAAACAATCTGGTGTGCTTGTGTGTGATGACATGTTGGTCGGTAGAAGTCTTTTAGATTTTGGCTAGCCGGGCCGACGGGCCCACAAATTGACGACTCTGCATGAAATGTTATAATTTTAACACGTACTCGATCACACCCCGGGTGTGGAAGGCGATACACCCAGGCAACACAGAGTATGAGAAAATGATTTGAATCTGTTTTGTATTTTCAAAGAAAGATTTTCATTGCAAATAAGGAGGAAAAGTAAACTTTATAAATATTGAAAGTTTAACGATACAACTTAGACTGAAAATAAAAATCTTGCTGAAGCAAAACATATAGGAAACACAGAACAACTACTCAGACCCTACAAAGAAAATGTAACAGCTAATACAAATACTACGGAAAAAAATACCAAAACTAGGCTACTAAAACTGGAAAACTTGCTCCGGTGGAGGCGGTCCTATTGGTGGACTAATAGAACCGGTTATGCAAAAATATCAAAGTGTGAGATTGATAAACTTAGTAAATAACAACTATCTATTAAAACATAAACGACAAGGGCAATGCGGCATGCTGTTTGAACAAAGAAGAATCACTAGGTGCAATTGTAACATTGTAAGACCAACAAAAAAGTCTGTAAATATCAAATATGCGTATCATATGAAAATGCAATTTTTTTCCATCTAGTTTCTTATTATTATGTTTTTCATTTATATTATTATACTCGATTTTAATAGACACCTGAAATCGAGAATGTCAAAAACCAATCTAAGGAAACCCGCGATTTTCTGTAGAGTCGTCATTCTGTGGGCTCGTAGTCTCGGTTTTCCAAAATAAAAAGGGTTCTACCGACCTACATACTATTACACAAGCACGCCGGATTGTTTCTATAGGTACAAAATGTTAAAGTTGTAATATTTCATGCAGGCTCGTGATATGACATATGAAAATTCATACAAGTGCAGAAAAAGAAAACATATACTGCATGATTAACATAAATATGTAAGAAATTTGCAGTTATAATTTAAGATAGCTAGTGATATCTCATAAACAACAATTAACACTTATGACAACTACAAGTTGAAATAAGAAAGGCATGACTAAAATTTATGCATCTACTACAATTAATAAGGATTAATGCCCCTAACTAGGAAAAGTACGTTTATCCTCTAATAATCAACAATTACTTACATCGAGACGACAATCACGATACTTCTATGAATTCGATCGTGTAATGACCGATCCTACACAATTTAAATGACTATGAAATTCGCCTTATTTATTTACTAAATTAAATGCAATTAAGTCGACCCTTCTTATTTTCATCGTTACTTTTAAATTATTGTTATTTAATAAAGTTAAAGCTCTTAGGTCATATCGCCTATCGGGCAAATCAGTAAAGATAATCTTTTGGACAACTCGTAAATAGTGTCATAGGTTAGGTCTTAGGTAGATTTGGGGTTTAGAATAAATATAAGGCCTCTTTCTCCCAAATTCATCAGTTTGGCACAAAGGCATCAAATCCTTTTTTAAAAAAAATTGACCTATTGTTTGTTCTGCTTATAGGTCAAGACTATAAGACTTATGTTCAAGCAACTCATAAATAGAGCAGTAAGCCTTATCCTAGCTAGAAACGTGCTTTCTACTGTATATAAGCCCCAACTTAATCTATCTTCAGGCCGACTTCCATGTTAACAAGCCTGTTAAATCAATTAAAATGAAAAGCAACTGAAGTTCATATATTTTCGTTATGAACTTTGGTCCTCTACCATTAATAGATGAAGACAATTAGTATGGGATGATGAATCATAGAATTATGATTGGTACTTCCGCCCCCCCCCCCCCCCTTCCCACAAAAAAAAAAAAAACCAATCCAACAAAAAGAAAAAAAATCAACATTTCTAATTAATTTGATTGAAACTAAAATATTAAGCATTAACCTACAACTTTGCATAAGTAACAATCCTTAATTGTGGCCACTCTCCTGTGAGTGAGAGAGATAATTAAATTTAAGAACAAACGCCCATAAGTAGTTCATATCCCAGAGTTTAACATCAGGTGTAATTTGGTTAAACTAAAATTAAATTCTCACGAAGAATAAACTCTTAATTTAGGTTAAATTGTTATTTATCCCGAGTGAATAACATCACTTTGGTTAATCTTGATCCCAAATTTTGTGTTATTTTCTTTTTTCTCCCAATCAATTAATTAGTAAGGGGTTGTTCATTAGATGCAAATTATAATGGCGTAACTTACGCCCATGTCAGGTATTGTTCTCTTTGATTTGTCCAATCATGCTAGGATGACTCAATAGTTTTATCCTTCTTGGTGTAACTTCTTAGAGGATCACCAAGTCTTGGAGTGCTCCATCGGAAGTGTTTCATCATGGAATTCCCAATAAGCTCCGCCTATCACACCAAAAGGTGGCTCATATTTTGATCTAACAGTTTACTTGTATAGCCCAATAAACTCTCCTCCTTTTCTGATATGAGTTGTAGTTTATTTTTACCTGCTTTTCTCCTAAAAGCTACCTTCCTAGAAACCTTTTTAGGATTATTCGGGCCTTTGCCTTGTTGATCACTCTTTGCCCTCTTTAGGATGCCCTCTTTGGGTTCAAATGAGATAGTCCACCAACTTCTGTGTGGTGTGACACCAAATCACACATCATAGTCGATATCTCACATGATGTGGGCAAGATTCTTCTGCAGTATTTCGTTAGGGTTCTATGTTCTAGTCTAATGACAGGATAGGGCCAATAATTAAGGCGTGAATACCTCAAAGTGCTTGCAGGAAATATGTACATGTGCAAGTAATTAGCCATGGACATGAACTTGATAGTTTTTGGGATTTTGAAAAAGTTAAAGCACTGGGATAAAGAGCAAAAGTGTCTCCCAAGAAACTTGATTCTTTGTTTTTTATGTGACTATGCTAAATTTTATGTAGTTTATTGGGTGCATGATGCAGAAGCTTGTGCTTCTTACCACCTCTAAATGTGCAAATTTTGGTTCCTTTTATTCTTCCAAAGAATTTATAAGTTGTAGCAAATTTGATTTTGCTAGCAGTCTGCATCATGGAAAAGAAAACTCACTTTTCCTTTCTTGCTCAGCTGATCTTATTTGCTATATGGTTTTAAAGCTGAGCAAATTCTTTGGCAATTTCTGCTCATTTAACTTGTTAGCACTCTTTAGGTTTTTAAGGTTTGATATGTTTCGATTTACTAAGTCATCCCCATCCACCACTGCCACCTCGTGCATAAACACACTAGTATGATTACAAAACCATGGAAGTGAAATTTGAAAATTTTGTAAGGCCATTTACATACACACCACCCAATTCCTATGTATTTACATATCAAACACGTAAACTTTACTTTTTACATTTTCACTGACCATATCTTTCATATTACATAAAACTTACCACCACTTTAATTTTTAAAAAGTGCAATACACCTTTTCATGAATAGGTAAGGTGGCATGCATGTAAAAATTGAAGTTTAGGTGACAGATATGCAAATACGTAAGAGTTGATTGGTATGTATTTAAATCTTCCATTTTTTTAATGGTTCTGGGATGCGATGAAGTTCTTCTTACTTGCATAATAAAGTTTTTTTATGTTAAAAGTTTTTGTATAATTATGTTATCATAAATTATCCTGCATTGGAGAGAGATTTGACTGCCACACAGAAAACTATGTAATGGAGTTGTGTGCTGGCCCTTACGGTATATGCAGCCATATTAGTTTTTCTGTGCGAATCATAATTCATTCTCTCTCTCTATATATATATATATATTTTATTTGAGTGAGATGAACCATGGGGTTTATCGACCATTCTAGAAGATTTCCATTCTTTGATTCCTGAACCTGTCGCTGTAAGTCACCAACTTACCAATAAGGTGTCAATGTTGTGCCCCTATTTTATCTGAGTTCAGGTCAGTTGAAGTTATCGGACTAGATGTTGTTCATGTTTCATTTATTCTGCACTTCATTTCAGAGCTGCGGAACTGGAAACAGCTTTAATGGAGATGATTAAGCAAGACAATAGGCGTCTTTTGAGTGCAAAGGTATATTTTACTCAGAAAATTCTAAAGCTAAGTTGTTTTTGCCTTCTTCTCCGCAACATGTGCATACATATAAGTGTACAATTGTCTTTGGTGTGTAGCCCGAATCCTTTCTTCATCATTTTATTTAGTCGAGAAGTTTATTGAATAGGTGGGACTTTTTGGGTGGTTGCTGTTGTTGATTAATAATATGTTTTTACTATATCGACCGCTTTCCTTATTTCCATTATTGTTCTTCTCCCGTCTGGTTCTGATTCTTTTGAAGTAAATAAGATGAGTTTGTTTAGTTCATGCTCATTCTAGAAACAAATAGACAATTTATTTGTAGTTGCATGTACAAATTAAAGTATGGCACTGGACTAGAATTCTTGATGCTACCAATTTTAGTTGTTCATTCCGTATTTGCTAGGGGGAAAAAAGCAATACTCTACTTCAACTTTAACTTGTTTTATGTTGCAAAGGGCTCGTTTTGTGTGGGTATGTGGCTAGTAGCGAATGTATGCCGGGGGAGGGTGCAGCCTTCCTACCCCTGCAATCCAAAAAATCCATCTTCCAGGTGTACCCCTGTGAAGTCTTTTGGCTTTAGATATTGGAAGCTATGGGGGTATAGCAACCTTCAAAGCGACACCCAAAAAAGGGCCCAATAATAGCAGCAAGGCTGACACTGGAGCTACCAAGGAGACTTGCGACTTCTCTACAGTACCGTGAGCCTTGCTACAGTATCGTGACCTCAGACAGTCTCCTACTCGCCTTATTGAACCTGTCCATGTTTTTGCATGAGAGTGTAGTCGGCCGGTATTCTTGGGCCACTCATAGTTATTCTAGTATTATGTATATACTTTTTGTAGGAGTCTAAGGTTAGGTTTTGCATGAGTTTGTTCGAGAATGCTGCCAACTTCTCCATTTTCTCTTCGAGAGCTGGTGTTCCGGTTGTAGCTCTCACTTGAGGTGGTAATTATCTTCCCTATCCCCTTCCACATCTTCCCCATGATGCTCTTGGCTACCCTCCATCGCTGCACCCGCCCTTCAACAGTATTCATTTACTAATTTTCACTCTAGTTTTACAATTTCAATCCTTGTCGCTGCCACCGGCTCGGAGAATCTCCCCTCGCTGTTCTGTAGGCCCCCGCTTCTCCCTCTTCATTGCTGCCATCTTTCTCCACTGTTGCAGCTGCCCGAGATAGTAATCTTTGCTGTTAATCTTGCAGTCCATCCGCCCGCCACCTGCTTTCATCAATCTAGCCTGCTGCCTCGTGGCTACAGCCCCTTTCCCCTCACAGCCCCTTCATCCGAAAAACGACAGACCTACTGTTTTCTTGCTGTCATTTGGTTGTTCCAGCCTTACCCACTGCAACTTGCAGCTCCGCTTGCCACCACACTTGCTGTTCTAGTCTCCCAACTCATACTTCCATCCCCTTTTGCTGCTTTGTACTACTCCGCACAGTCCCGCAGCTTCCCTACCTTTCCGCCACATTTCTAAGCCTCTAATGGCCGCCACCACCACTCGAGATCTACCCCAGTGTGTGTCGTGGTGATGTTATTTCCTACTTCTGTGTGTGTTTGGTTGTAACCACCTGTTTGGCTTTTTCAGTAATAATATTTGCTTTAACTATTGTTATTTGGGTTAACTTCGGTATTCTTTTGTATCTGAGTTAGTCTTACCCTAGTCTTATCCTAAGCATCCACTTTTATCCAATCCTATCTCCACCCAAAATTTTTTATTCTTACCCTACATCACTCCTACACACCTCCTTACAATTACCCACACACACAATCAAATCACACGGCCGAGGAGGCAGTTGCCAGAAACTGAGTAGAAGTTCACCATGAAATAGATACAACTACAACTCCATCAACTGCTACAACAGCTCGGTCAGAAAGGAAAAGGGAGAAGGTCACTTACAAGCATGGTAGTAGCGCAATCTGAAGAGGAGATGGGAAGGAATACCTAAATCCATTCCATAAGGGTAATTCCAGTGTGAAAGAAGACAAGACCATAATGCTTTGGGATATAGTATTATAGGAGGTTGTGAGATAAAGTGCATGTTAGAGATTTTAGAGACGAGAAATCTCTACTCTGTAGATTTGACCGCCGAGAAGGCAATTGCCAGAACCTGATTAGAAGTTCACCATGAAAGTGATACAACATCTCCGTCGAGTGCTACAATCGCTCGATGAAATTGCAGGAAGGGCATGGGGGATGTCACTTACGAGCGTGGTAGCGAGATCTGAAGAGGAGAGGTGAAGGAATACCCGAATCCCTTCTGTAGGGGTAATTCCAGTGGAAAGGAGACTAGACCATAATGCTTTGGGATGCAGTATTATAAGAGGTCGTGAGATAAAGTACATGTAAGAGATTTTAGAGATGAGGAACCTCTACTCTGAAGATTTAACCTAAAATATCTAAAAACTAAGATTTTGAAGTAAATGTGGATTTGCTATATTTTGAAGGCCACTTGGATCTGAACGAGCTCATCTTGTGGCTCCGAAATGTGAAACTTTTCTATCAGTACCAGGACGTCCCATCAGACATAATGGTAAAATTAGTCGCCAGCAAAGAAGAGTGCATTGTTTGGTGAGAAAATTTGAATCATCTATGCCAGCATGAGAGAAAAGACAAGATCACTATCTGGTCAAAGATGAAATGGGAGATGCAGAGCCACTACCTACGAGTTCATTACAGTCCGGTTGTTCAGATCCAAACTTCAAAAGTGGAGAGAGTAGGTGAAACTATTTACTGGAGAACAGGTGAAGCCAACTAACATTCCTAAATTGGTCACAGCCATAAAGTGCGTAAGTGTCACGGGTTTGGGTACAGTGTAGCAGATTGCCCATATAAGGGTACAATCTATTTCTCTAATCAGGAAGCTTTTGAAAAAAATGGGTAATGAAATGGTAAACAATGACGAAGGTGATGACACAAAAGAGGAGTACGAGCTTCCAACTGATGAGGGAAAGATGCACATAGTTCCGGCTAAACCCATGAGAGACTCTAATTGAATTAACAGCGGTTGTCCTAGACAATCTTGAGTTTGAGGAACTGACACCAGAGGAAAGGCTACCTTAGGTTAGTGAAAGTCTGACATTTTTAAGATATATAAGCTACTTCCTGGGTTGCCCCTATTGAGGGACGTCCAACGTATCAGAGATGAGACTTCATTGCGCCACTTATAGAAGACTATGGATTTTCTTAGGTATTAAAATCAATTCAACGATATACCCGCCGACAATTCAACTGTATATCCACTAACAGATGATCAGACAAGATGGATGAACCACAACGTTAGAAATCGCTTTAGGATTTTTGAAGAAAATATATACTGCAGTGGGATCTAGGTTCTTTTAGAGAAGAAGAAGAAGAGACATTTCTTGAGTGGTTACACGTCAATGTGATCCAAAATTCTATAAATGTCATTCTAAAGTTGATTCATCTTGATAAGACTTGTTTATCAGATACATCTAGTCGAGTACGAGTGGTAGAAACCGATTGTAGATTTACATGCGTGGGATGGGCTTGTGTGTATTTATGCCATTATACAGCTCTAGCTCAAACTATGTTGAAAGTGGATATATTTATTCTATGAAGATGTACTTTAGAATGATAACGCCTACTTGATTGATTTACCAAGAGCTTGCAAAATTTCAACTACCTTCAACTAGGTCGACTTGGCTATTGTGATGAGACAAAAGCTTCAATAGATGGGCTTCAAGTTCACCCAACTCCGGGAGACTGATGCGTGAGCTACCCATGAGACATTTGTGCAACTTCTACTACGGTATTGCAAGCCTTGTTATAGTACCGCGAGCCATGCTATAGTATTGTGAACCGCGGAATGCTGCCTGCTTGCCTGGACTGAACCAATCCAGGTTCTTGCGTGAGAGTGGAGTCGGCCGATTTTTTAGTTATCCTATTATTATATATTTGCTTTCGTAGGAGTCTAGGGTTAGGTTTTGCGTGAGTTTGTTCGAGATTACCATCGGCATGTCATTTTTCCCTTTGAGGCTGTATCTAAGGGTTTCAGTGTGCTGTGGCTGTATGTCTCTCCCGAAGTGGTGATTATCTTCCTTATCTCCTTTCTCATTTTCCCCATGACGCTCCCGTCCGCCCTCCATAGCCGCAGCCGCCACTCAACAGTACTTGTTTGCAGTTTTTCACTGTAGTTTTCCAATTCCAGTCCTTCTTGCTTGCCACCACTGCTCGGACAGCCTTCCCTTGCTATCTTGTACTCCCCTGCTTCGCTCCCTTTACTGCTGCCATCTTCCTCCACTGCTGCAGCCTCCCGAGTCAACAATCTTTTCTGTTAATCCTGACGCCCAGCCTCCCGCCACCTGCTTCCATCAGTCCAGCCTGCTGCCTCGTGGCTGCAGCCTCTTTCGCCTTGCTGCCTTCATCTCAAAAGCAGAAAACCTGCTGTTTTCTTGAGGTCTTCTGGCTGTTCCAGCCTTTCCCACCTCACCTTGCTGTTCTGCTTGCCAGCCCACTTGCTGTCCTTGCTGTCCTTGCTGTCCCCTTCTCACCAACCGACAACCGATAATTCTATCCCCTTTCCACTGCATTGTCATTATTTCCCCGCAGTCTCGCACCTTCCTACCTCGCCGCCTTTTTCCAAGCCCCTAATGGCTGCCACCACCACTCAAGATCCACTCCAACAACATGTTGTCTGTAGCGGTGTTGTTATTTCTCATTTCAGTTTGTGTTTGATTGTAACCCTCTATTTGACTTTTTCAGTAATAATATTTATTTTATCTGTTGTCATTTTAATTAACTCCGATATCAAGTGCAGAGATTCAATTGAAGCGATCTGGCCATGGCTTAAATTCTGAAATTTCAATTTTGGCTCAAGTTAAGCTTTAATGAGTTGAGAATAATGGATTTTGAGTTAAAATTTCAACAGCTCTGAATCAAGTTTATAATTAAACAAATAGAAATTCTTTTATAATATTCTTAATATTTTCTATTAAATTTTTGTATAACATTGGTATTTATGCATGAAATATATATCTATTTGAACATTTTAATGTTTATAGTATATATTTGTATGTATTGGGTAGTTGCGAAGAAACATATGTATGCATATTTGTATATGATTTCAAGTTGAATCGATTTAATTTTGATCAAGTTGTCCTTGAGTTAAAGCAAATCGCATTTAATTTTGAATAAGTAAAATTCAAGCGATTTTTAAGTGGGGTTCGAGATTCAAACAAAATTATCAGCTCTAAATATAAGAAAGTTTGTATATGTTTTAAATTTTGTGTTCCTTGATCTTCAGTGCATATATTTAACTGATAGGTTGAGTACTTGGAGAAAGAGGTGTCTGAGCTGCATCAGGTTCTTAATGACAAGCAGGAACGGGAGCGTGTTATGATTCAGGTCTTGTTACTATATTTTGTTTCTTCTTTCCTTCCTTACTGATTATTCATAAATATATCTTTAATATGTTCTATTTGTAACTTATCTACTTGTTTCTTGTGCAGGTCTTGATGAGGATGGAACAAGAACAGAAGGTTGCCGAAGATGCACGGATATCTGCTGAGCAAGGTGCCGCAGCTCAAAAATATGCGGCTCATGTTTTACAGGTTACTTCTTGTAATATCCATTTTTGTGAATTTATTTGTCAATAAGGTGTGAATGTTTTAGATATTTCACGTCTATTGTTCAGAGTGATAGTGATATAGACGGGGATGTTTTTGTAGAATTTAATTTGGTTGAAGTGGAGAAATGCATCGGTTCTATTGTGTGATAGAAAAGTATGGTGGTGAGACATGCAATGCTTTATGTCGCAGAATGTTGGCCTCTAAAAGAAAAGCATAAGATTAAGTGTTGCTGACATGAGAATGCTTAGGTGGATGAATGGATCGACACTTAGAGACAAAATGCGAAACGAATGTATTCGTGAAAGGATTGGTACAGCTTCAATGACAGACATGATTAGAGAGGGTCGTCTTAGACGGTTTGGTCACATTAAACGTCGACCATCTAATGATCCGGTTAGAAGAGTAAATGTTTCAGATTTGACTTATCCATCTAATGATGCGGTTAGAATAGTAGATGTTTTGGATTTGACTTATGTTAAAAAAAGATAGAGGTAGACCTACAAAGACTTGGGCATATTGTATAAAAAATAATATTAATTTAGTAGAATTAAATGAAAATACAACACTTAATAGGACACACCGAAGAAACAATATTCATGTAGCTGACCCCACTTAGTGGGATAAAGGCTTGTTGTTTTACCCTTTCTTCGTTCTATAGTAAAATGATTGCTATTACTGCAATAACTTTAGAAGGATTACATGGGTTCAAACTTAAATTTTCAAGATCAGTTTTCCTCAGTTAGTCTTTAGGTTATCTTAGAAATCCATGGATTTGATTGGAATATTGAAAGGTTGGATTAATCCTATGAAGCACGGACATGGACACACGAACACAAATATAGCACGATATGGGGACACAACATAATTGAAAAAATAGGATACGACATGTCATAGCCACATTTTAATATTTAATTAATTATTAATACAAAATATAATACTTTTTCATTATTCTTTATTAAAAATATCACAACACAAATTATGCATGAATAAAATTTGACTTCACAAATTTAATTTATGTTATAAAACATCTTACTTATGAAAATTAATTTTTAAAATTAGATATAATATGTTTCAAAAGAATTCTTCGAGTTTATAATCCAACTTATCTTTTAAAATTTTAAAAATTCTATGATTACAAAGAAGAGTTACTAATACCCTGCTTTCATGAGTATTGTATGCACCTTCAATGCTCAATTTTGACGAATGTTAGATGTAGCTTCAATATGATGAGAAATAGGGTTGTTTCGACTATGAGGAATTAAGGCTATACTTATATTTATAATTTTCTAATTTCTGTGTCTCATTTTCTCGAAATCGTGTTAAACTCGAGTCCGATGCAGTGTTGATGTGTGTCCTGGACGTGCTCGGGCCTGAAAGAAATTTAGACATATATTTTGTAGTGTCTGAGAAGTTCCGGGGCGTGTCGGTGTCTGATACATGTCTGACACAAGTACATCACATTTTTAGAGTGTGAGTGCTACATAGGCTTAATCCATTCAGCTGCATGCAATACTTTTATGGTTGTAAGGACTATTTAAGAAACATAGTGGAAGTGGGATATATTTACCTGGAGTTTTCCAACAATCAGTCAGGATTTGTTCCCATAACTTTGCTGCTCTTAAATGAAGCACTTCTTCTATTTATGGAATAAAATAGTTCTTGGGAGAATTCGATTTGTTGGAACAATGATTTATGTAGTCGTGAACTGTGTAGTTAAGCCAGAAAAATTTGGGCCTTATTTTCATCTAAGTATTAATATTTTGTTTGTTTATAGGATATGCTACTTGGTTTTCTTAAGCCAGAAGTTTGTGGCTATGGAATACTTACAGCCGTTTAACTGGAAAAAACTTGAGCAATTTGTTTGGCTTGCATTTTCCAAATTACGTATAACTGAAATTTATGAATATGAGTAAGCTATCAACCTATATAAGTAACTAAAAAATTATCTCCATGAATTATGGTTTGATCTGCTCCTTACATTCCATCACAGATTCGTGTACTCATGAAATTAATCTTCCTGAATCATAGCTTGCATGCCACCGCATCAATCCGTTTTCTTATGAATACCACCTCCTTGCTTTGTATAAATATGGGTCGAGGATGGAATAAAACTAAGTAATTTTATGCTATATTTTATTTATCATGGTATCAGAGTCAATGAGCTAAAACAGTTCAATTTTTCTTTTTAAAGATGTCTTGCGGATCTCCAAGGCGCTGCTAGATGAATTAATGTTGGCTTAATTTAAAAAAAAAATCTGATCAGGGATTAAGTTCATTTGGCTTGAAGTAAATATCATTAGGGATTTGCTAAAATCTTGTGAGGATTCACTTGCCACTTGTTGATCCACTTGTATGAGGGTATGTTCTCTGTTGGTTGGCTGCAACTTTGTCCTATTCAACCACAACTCTGCTTGTATGAAGATTTATTCTCTGCTGATCTCCGTACTTCTGTTCTTGCCACCTCGCAGCATTTGCACTACTTTTCAGGCCTTGTTTCTTCTTCAGTTCTCTCCGATTGAATCAGTTTGGATACATTTTGCTGCCTATTGATTGATTTTTTTGCAAGTTGAGAAATCAAATATTATGTTGACTATGCTGAAGTTTTTGTTGTAAAACTGCGGTAACACTTAAAATTTTAATTTCAACTTTTTTATTTTGAGAAAAGAATAATAGGGGCATATTGATGGAAATGATCTCGCTCCATCTAAATGACTAACATTTGCATAATGAAAAAATAAAAGTTGCAACTGGATCTTCAGATCTGTTGATCGTGCGATTGTTCTCAATATGATGCCATACAAAATGGCTAAAGATAAGTGGTAATATTTATGAAAAGTTGACAATCAAGGTATGTAATTAAGTGTTGTCAATTAGAATATTAGATTGAATTACATTGATGGAGACCTATCAATTTAGGATTACTTTTCCTGGCTTTAAAACTTGTGACAAAATTAGTTGATATAATATATACAAACATGCCTTATGAATCTAATTTACAGTAAAAGAGGTTTGCGAAAAAAGAAAAAACAATCAATTCTTAATGAAACTTCGTCCCGAACTTGAGGCGGTTCTTCTTAGCTTGGTGAGATGTTGTGACCTTTCTCTGATATCGGATGCAAATATTATTAATGAAAAAGTCATTAGACGTTACAACAGTTTATGAAAATGGGAAATAGCAACAAGCAACACATTGCTAGGGTGGTTGTAGTGTGGTGGTGGAGGCTGTAAGGCCTTGTACAGTTGGCGGCATGACGGGTAAGTGGAGCAGAGGTGTGGGACAGCAGGGAAACAATAGGTACTTGCTGTCCTGTGCGGCAGCAAGAGGTTAAGTGTGCTGGACAGTGAAGAAACAAAGGCTAGGGGCAGTTTTAGGCGGCAGGAACAGCAGCCAGGCTTGCGGGTAGCTGGTTCCAGGAAGTCAATAAGAGGAATGGTTTTAGGCAAGTGGAAAAGCAATGGAAGAACTGAGGAAGAATTTTAGTGTAGGGGATGGGGGCCGGAGTACATGCATTGTAGGAAGAATAGCGTCTGCAACTGTTCCGAGTGGCTGCAGCTGGGAGTGGTGTGGGGAGGATGCAGAAGGTGATATGGAAGATGAGTACCACATGAAGATCAAGATATAACCGAAGCACCATATGAGATTCTAGGATACAACTCTCGAAGGGAAGAAGAAATGCTAACGGTTGTCTTGATACAAACACATACAAAAAATAACCCTAAAATATCATAAAAATAAATATACAATAATAGGATAATTAGGCGTGGCCCATGGGGAATGACCAACTGAACAAACATGCAAATACCTGGACAAGTTTGATCTTGGTGTGAGCGGATTCCTACTTTCTCGTAGTGGAAAATCCTGCGTGTATGGGATATGCCCCACGTCGGTCTCCCATGGTTAGGGAAGCTTCAATCGCATTTTTTAAAATTTCTATCTGGACGGTAAAGTTGGCAGAGCTGTTGTCATCTCTCGGTGTTGAAGGGTCTTCGATTGTGTTGATATGAGCATCTGGATCCCCTTGAAGATTGCACTATTTCCCAAAACACCTAAGTAGTTCTCCCACTAAAGAGTAATCGTCCGTATCAGTCCAGCTATCTGGGAGACACTATTTGGCTGAATTGGAATTTTTTGCCAAATATATTCCATAGGGTCTTCCAAAGGTAGCTTCAGGTTGGCTCATCTCTATCTGACGTGAGAATAATCAGAACTCCTAATGGTGGCGGTCATGGCAGTAAGCTATGGAACAAAATGTCCTGAAACAGTCTCTGTAATGGTTGCGCTGTTTCTAGAACCGGTTCTTCTGCTTGCTATTCTCTATCATCACCAAAACTGATCTTATTGGCACTTCTCTACTGGCAAGGACATTTGTAATCTTGGACTTCACAGAGGGTAAGCGGACGATGTGCTTGCCTTTTTTGATAAAGTAGGTGTTCCTGAACCCATGATGTTGTGTTCTACAATCAAACTGTCACGATCTTCCCAACAGGATGTGGCATACATTCATGGGCTGCACCACACCTGATCTTGCAGCTGATGCCCAATCAAAGGCTTCACAATACATCTCCTATCAATGCTGACTCTGTTCTTCTTTCTTGACCACGTCAGGGAGTATGATTGGGAGTGCCTCTAAGTTATGAGACTCAACTTGTCTATCATATGCGTAGATGACACATTCTTGCTACTTCCTCCATCAAGGATGAGACTATAGTTCTTTCTCTTAGTAGTGCAATGGTTGTAGAATATGTTGTGGCAAAACCATTGCTGCTCCCTCGTAGCCTTAGCTTGAAGGACCCATCTAACCACCAGCATCTCGATCTCATCTGGTGGAAGCTGGTGCTCCTAAACCTATTGTTTAGCTTCCTTTTCGTCGCTCATTTCCTCCACTGCACCCTGCCCGACGAAGGACAACTTGCTCGTCGGACAATTGAAAGTAGTGTGTCGAAAACCATAACATATGAAACATTTTCTGACTTAGAGAGTAGTGAGGGCGTTGCTTTTCTCAGATTTCATCTCACTCTGGGTAGCTCTATCATTTTTCTGACTAGATTTCTCAATCGTCATAGGTGTAATCCTATTGATATCTCCAATTGTGGGTGGCTGTCTGAATGACGATGGGTACCTGCTCTGCTACTGCTATCTCTCCACTTTCAATGCTAATAACTGAATGTCAGTCAAAGATAGTAGGACTGCAGCTGATCCACTTTATCGTTAGAGGGCTTTAGGCCTCCCAAATAATTGTTTTCATGTGCTCCTCTGGCTTCGTCAGCTCACATTTTAGCTCAAGATGCATAAACTATGATATATACTCTTTCGCCTAAAGGTCCCTCTGTTGTAGGTAATGGAGCCTCAAGCAAACATTCTAACAATAGTGTGGGGGTAGATACTATCTCTGCTTCATCTTTCCCAGGTAGTAGTCTTGCCTCGTCCTTCTTTATTTCTCTCCCTCTTAAGGTTCCCTCCACAATGAGGTGCTCTTCTTCAGCTTGATAGTAGCTACTTTCAATTTTCGGTAATTTGACACCTTGTATTCAAAGACCATCTTAACGGTCTGCAACCACTCTATGAAATTATCAGGATTCTTTCTCCGCTCGAAATTCGGTATGTTCACTTTTTCTCTCGAGTCTCTATATTCTTCGACATACACTTCATCTCTGTATTCTCCAGCATACATTTCATCTATATACTGTGCCTCCTCTGATACTATATCCCAAAGCGCTGTGGTTTGTTTACTTCTCCACTGGAATCATTGCTACGTTGGGATTCACATATTCCTTCTTCCTTTTCGATCTCACTATCAAAAGCTCTCCATAGGCCCTTTCCTCAATATCATCGAGTCGTTTTAGCACTCGGTGGAGCCTTCATGGTAAACTCTTGATCAGGTTTTGACAATTGCCTCCACGGTGACATGATTAGGGTTTGGGGGTGATTAGGTGAAAAACAATGTGTAGGGGTAATATAGGGTAGGAAAGAAAAATTTTGTGTGAAAATAAGATATGATAGATGTTGATGCTAAGAACCCTAGGACATGATTAGTGTTAAGCTAGCTTTGATTCCGAATGATATCGGAGTTAATTTAAATTATAATAAGAAAACAAATATTATTACCGAAAAAGTTATATAGGCGGCTACAACCACACATGAAAATGGGAAATAACAAGCAACACAGTAGACACATCATTAAGGTGGTTATAGGGCGGAGATGGTGACTGTAAGGGCTTGGACAAGTGGCGACAAGGCTATTAAGTGAAGCGAGGTGCGGGACAACAAGAATGTAGTAGATTCTTGCTGTCATGGGTGGCCGCAAGAGGGTAAGTTGGCTGGACAAAGAAGAAACATCAGCTAGTGGTGGTTTTGGCGGCGGGAACATCAACCAGCTTGCAGGGAAATGGTTTCAGAGGCTAGAACAACAACAACGTGGTACGGGGAATGGTTTTGGGTGGTTAGAACAACAATAATACCATAAATAAACCGAAAGTAAGAAAATACAATTATTATTACTAAAATCTAGAAAGAAACAAAAGGGTTCATAAAATTTGAAATAAAATTACATAACTACAACCGAGGTTGTTTGGCGAGGGCGATGAGGATAACTTTCGACTGGCTAGCAGGTGGGAATGGGAGGTGATGCTATGGTCACAATTAGGTGGAGGGTAGGTAAGAGATGGTAGCAAGAGGGGGTGCTAAGAGGCTGGGCGACAACTGGAATAATGTAAGGAAGTAAGGACGACAGTAAGGAAGGAAGCAGGAGAGTAGGTGTCTACAAGAAGGGTGCATAAAAGATGGGTTGGCAATGTGAGGGATGCAAGGACACTGAGTAGCGCCTGGATGGGTATGAGAGAGGCTGGTTAGTCATGGGAAGGCTGCAGGGATGCTGAACAGCAATTGGTTGGGTGCAGGAGAGGCTGGTCGGCAACGGTGGGGGATGCAAGGACATTGTGCGGCAACATGGAGGGTCTAGGGACGCTAGACGATAACTGGGAAGGTATTGGACGTTAAGGGATTGACGAGATAATCACTACATTTGAGTAGGATATAACCGGAGCACCACACTTCTTCAGATATAGCCTTAACAAGGGAAGAGATGCCTGGTGGTAGGAGCTCTGAATCAGGAAATACAAAACTGAACCCTAAAGCACTTGAACAACACATATCTATATCAAAAGGAAAGAAAAATTAAGTAAAGGAGGGGGGAAAGGGGGTGGTAGTTTCTGCCCCTTGAATAGTCGAATGATCCAGTAGGGGTTGGACCGAGCCCTCAGCTGAACTGGTTGGCTTGGTTGGTTCAGCAGACCAAGCTCCGTGTCAGTCTCCCAAGGTTGGTGGAGCTTCAAATTTATATGTCGAAGATTTTGGTTTTTTCGTAGTATGGTGTCAAGTCCGTGATATTGAATGTAGCCAAAATATTGTAGTCTCCTTGCAGATCGATCTTGTTGGCATTATCATTCAGCTTTTGAAGTTTTCTGAAAGTTTCATCCACTATGGTTTTGAGTTTTCCTAATGCTCCTATTTGGAATCTCTCTTTCTTCAGCTGATCCACACTAGATTTTATTCTTTAAAGGTCACATTTTTCCTTGTCTTGTTCTCCTGTGTCTGCTACTTGCGATTCTGCTTAGTAATCTCTTTACCAACCTCTCCGTCGAGTTTTTAAATCCAGTTCTTGTTTCTTAGCATCGTTACTAATCTCTGACGTCGGCAGGAGTGGTACTAATTCAAGTGGGATAAGCAGATTGAGCCGATACATGATCTCAAATGGATGTGACCCCTAGTTTAACTTACGGTCTGTTGTACGCAAACTCAGCCTAACTTAGAATCAAGTGTCACTGTTTGATATTCTTTCCAACAAAGCATCTCAACATATTTTCAAGGCTCATGTTTACTACATCCGTCTGGCCGTCTGTTTGTGAGTGAGCTGTAAAATTGAATTGGAGATTTGCGCCTAGTTTTTCCCAAAGAGTTCTTTCTAAGTGGCTCAGAAACTTGACATCCCTGTCCGACGTGATTGCCCTGGTTATTATATGCGGTTTCACAATTTCTCTAAAGTACAATTCAGCGAAATGTAAGGTATCTAGTGTCTTATGGCATGGTACGAAATGTTTCATCTTGGAGAATCGGTTCACCATGTCCATGACCATGATCAAATCATTTCTTCAACTGTGCCCTTGGAAATCCCACCGTAAAGTCAATGGGGGTGTAGAATCGTGTTTGTCCTTGATTTTTTCCATATTAAAAATCTTGCACTGTCTGACGTGTTGCTGTAGATCTCTCGCTAGGGCTGTAAATGAACCAATGCACTTGATGAACAACCTGAACTCGACTCGATTAACGCTCGTTCATGTTCGTTGAAATTAGTAAATTAACAAGCTTGAGTAATTTTTAAAAGCTTGAAGCTTGAATGAACTAAACATGAATATACTAGAACTTGTGCATTTACATTCACAAACAAACTCGTTTGTCATTCAACAATTAAGTTGTTAAATACTCGATATTATGCTTGATAATAACTCGTATTATATATATGATATATTATTTAAATGAAATTTAATTAGTTAGAATTTATTTCATTATATATTTAATAGTAAAATTTTATTACGTCAATAATATTTTTACTTTAAATACTTATTATATATTAATTTTATTAATAAATGAATATTAATTTATAATGAGATAATTACAGTTAAACAGTATGTCATAAAAAAATTTTCTTGTAGAGTTTTCATAACCTTGAATCTAATGAGTTAATTTTTTATGATCATCACACTGCAATTATCAACAACATTAATATCGATTGCCTTATTGTTATTATTTTCTTATTAATATGATTAAGTGAATGCTTCTCCCTAACTTTAAGGTTCAATTTAGTTCTTCCACTTACAAAATTTGAACTGGTGTAGTCCTATCAATAAGAATTATGAAGCAAATTAGTGAAGTTAAAAAATTTTAGAGTTCATAATCGACAAATTAGTTGCTGTTATTAGAATTGCAAAATTATTTTTTTAATTTTTTATATGAAAATCAAAATTCTAGTTTAAATTTTTAGCTCGTTTAAATATTCGTTCACTTTTCATAAACAAATCAAGTTCAAACACTGAAAATGTTAAACAAATCAAGAAAATAATGTATGAAAGTTTGACACAAGCTCAAGCCGAACATGAATAATTTATAATTGTACCAAGTCAAGTCCGAATAATAATATACTCGGCTCAGCGCAACTCGATTAGAACCCTATCTCTTGTTAGTCCGGGCCAAAAGAAGTGTTCTCTCATGAGTGCAAGTGTCTTTGCGAGTTCTCCATTGTGTCTTTTCTGAACGATGGATTCGCTCTGCGAACATCTAGGAGCGCACAAGTTACTTAAGTTGAACATGTAACCATCGGCTCTATAGTACTGCCCAGTGGGCTTCTCTTGACACTGTTCTTAGATTTTCCTGAAATTCTCGTTCGTCTCATAAAGTTTTTTAACTACCTCAAAGGCCACGATGCGATCTTGTGTCGTAGTGATCGACAAGTGTTGGTGACATCTGCTACACGGTTCTGACTCCCCGCCTTGTGCTTAAGCACGAATTGGAACAATGCCCAGAACTCCACCAAGGTCGTAATTTATGCTGGTTGTTCAAGAATTTCAAGGCTTTGCGATTTGTGACTAGTGTACACTCACTTGTCAGCAGATAATGGTCTCAGTGCTCAAATGATCTCACAATAGCATCTTCTTATCGTATGTCAAGTATTTCCTCCTGGAATCATTAGATTCTCGTTGAAAAAGGCAATGAGGTTAACCCCATGGCTCAACACTACTTCTATCCCCACGCCGGATGCATTACATTCTACCTTGAACAGCTGGTTGAAGTCTGGTGGTGCCAAGATTGACAACTCAATCACCTTCTCCTCAGGTGCATTGAAACTATTCTGACCCGCTTCTATCCACTGAAATTTATCTCCCTCCAAAAGATCTTTCAGGGAACGGTGATGGTATTAAAGCTCTTAATGAATTGACTGTAAGACGGCGCTAGTCCCAAAAATTCTCAGCTCAGTGAACCAATACGGTGCGGTCCAGCTCACAATGACCTCAATTTTTGTCGAATTCATCTGAATGTCTGCACTGGACACAATATAACCTAAAAACATACATGGTTTGTCATGAAGTGGTACTTCTTAGGATGGACATATAGCTTCTTTACGTGCAATACCTCGAACACTGCCCTTAAGTGTTGTAAATGTTTTTGCTTAGATCGATTATACACCATAATGTCTTCGAAATAGACCACAATTTTTTCAATGTGAGCCTGTAATACTTGATTCATCAACTTCATAAAAGTACCGGGCATGTTTGACAGGACGAATGGCATAACAGTCAACTCGTATAAATCTTCTCGTGTTTTGAACGTAGTCTTCCACTCATCTCCTGGCCTCGTCTGGATCTGGTGATACGCACTATATAAGTCGATCTTGGAAAAAATGGTGACTTTGTGTAACTGGTCCAAAAGATTGTCCAGGCGAGATATGGGAAACCGATACTTGATGGTAATTTTATTGATGACCTTATTGTTAATGCGCATCTGTTATGAATCGTCCTTCTTCAGTACTATTACGGCGGGGACAACACCTAGACATGTATTTTCTTTGCTATGAGATCTTTTACCTGTCATTGCGGCTCCCCGTATTTTGCAAGTCTCCATTTGTAGGCGAACCGATTCGGCGACACTGATTCTGGTATGAGATTTATGGCGTGCTGAATGTCCCTCAGTGGTGGTAATCCCTTTGTAGGACTGTCGGTCATCACATCCTGAAATTTATGTAATAGTAGCTGTAGTGGTGTTTCTATCTCGCTCTCCTCAGTTCCTTCTAGTAGGACTAAAACCAGTGCCATTGGAGCATCCCGAATTGACTACATGAAAGTGACCCTTGGGACTAACACTATTGATGTCGTCTACATGTCTTGCATCCTTAACAAGTAACAACACGATGCGTTTCCCATCCTTTTTAAAAGAGTAAGTATTCTTTAAGCCGTCACATCGAGTCTTGAGTTTGAATCGCCAAGGCCTCCCCAATAGAATATGAGATGCATCCATCAAAACCACATTGCACCACAGTTGCTCTTGCAATTGATCCCCAATTTAAAATTCGACCAAGCACTACTAATCTATGCGTATCTCACTTCCCTTCTTCAATCAGGTAGGGAGGGGGGTGCTGAGGATGTTTCTTTGTGGCCAATTCTTGATTTCTTCACCATCAACGTGGACACCACATTTTTACAACTCTTACTATCGATGATCAAGTTGCAAACCTTGTCATTTACTGTACATTTGGTGTGAAAGATATTATGCCTCATCCATATTGATCTCAATCCAACTTTGACCTCAGAACCTTCCGTATGACTAGCAATTCTCCCTCGCCTCTTGAGCTGAAGTTCTTCCTCTGGGATATTCTCTAAACCTCATCCTCCACCTCCTCGACGACTCCCTAATCTTTTAATGTGACAACTTGGCTCGTGGTACAGTTGGAGGCTATGTGTCCGTAGCTGTAGCACCTAATACACCTCTCGATAGGTAATGTACTAGAAGAGCTACCCTTCGGTTTCTTTCAACTCTGATTTGTCGTGTCATTCCCCTATCCTGCCTTGCGAGCTCCTCCCGAGGTACCTTTGTCAGTCACAGTAGCGGTAGGTGACTACTTGACTAAAGGTTGTTGGCCGAATGAAGATTGTTTCCTGCTCTGTTTTTTATGTCTTTCCACCTTCAAGGCTAAAATTTAAACGCCCCCCAATGACCAGTATGACTGTAATTACACAACATTGCTAATAGCGGGCTCGAAGCCCTCCAGGTACCGGGTTATAGTGTGCTTCTCTGGCTCGATCAACTCGCATTTCATTTGCAACTGATCGAACTGTGCTGTGAATGTCTCCGCTGAAATATCTCTTTGCTGCAAATGGAGTCTCAGAAATATGTCCTGGCGGTAATAAGGCTATTCTTTTGAAACCCTTGGGATAGGACTAGAGTTATGCTAGCTCTGACACTAAATAATACTAGAAACCCTGACAAATTTTTACACCCCTGGAATCTATAATCAACTTTCTATTGAAACGGCATTTAATAATCAGGCTGTTCGTTTGGCATCATGGACAAATTAAAAGTTACTATGATATGGCAGAACATATGATAATTAGAGCTCTGTTTGTTTTAGGGCTTTAAGGTATTAATACGCTACTTTCTTCATTTTGATTCATAGTTTCTGGAATTTCAAATCATATGAATGATACTTCACGTCTTCATAATATCTGATCATATGATGGATCTTCATCCGGTCAGATTTTTAATGATAGTCAATTACTTGTTAAAAGTTTTTAAAGATATTAATAATATAGTGAAATATGTCCTCATAACTTGTATTTCTTCATCTAGTCTCATCTTAGTAGGAAAATGGATTGATAATAATTGTGATGTTTGATTCTTTTGTGATGGTTGCACTGTACAAGATCAATAGATGGTGGAAAACTCATAACTGAGATTAAATTTAGTCATTTTGTCCTCTTGTATTTGTCCATTTCGAAGGTTGCTTTATTATTATGCACTTTGGTAAATCAAAATAATGGTCTGTAGCATGAAATTTTAGTTCATCCAAACTCTTTTTTTTATCTCAGGAAAGAAATATCAATTTCCTTCTCTTTTTTTTGACCGCTCAACATTTAAATTAGTAATATGCAATGACTTTCTTTTTCATTACATAATAGTCATGTTGAAATTTATTTTAATTTGATCCATAGTGATATATGGGGTATCTTTTGTTATATCAAATATAAATCTCAAATATTATGTAACTTTCATCAATACTTTCAACAATTACACGTCAATTTATTTTCTTCGAGAGAAGTTTGTAGATTTATGTCCTTGACACTTGATTTTCATCTCACAGAAAATATTTTTAATTGATTCTGTGGTTGAATATGCAACTTGAATTTCATTTTTTTTTCCAAAATAGGACATTTTTTTTTCTCAGAGAGATAATGCTCCTATACATCTCAACAAAATGGTATTGTGGAAAGAAAAATGATCACCTCTTAGAACTTCTTCGAACCTTACTTTTGGAATCAAATTTGGTTGGAAAGATTAGTACAACATCCTATTTGATTAATAGATTCTTCTCTCGTACTTTGGAACTTGACTCTCCTCATTATCGTCTCTTTTATAAACATCCGAACTATAATGATTTGAGCATTTGGTTATTTTCTTTGTCCTTTTCCCACGCTTGAAAGTTTTAAACTTTCTGCATAATCTATTGTTAAATGTGCATTTATGGGCCACAATACTGTACACAAGGCTATGCATGTTATGATCAAGGCTCTAAAAGATTTTGAATCTCTTGTTTCTTGCAAACAAATTAATGCTTGCTGAACAACCATCATAATTTGAGGGGAAATATTAATATATCTAATTAGTTGGAAATTATTCTTAGTGAATTATGCTTTTGAGCGGCTCATTACATGCCATCTCATCAATTTTGTGCTCATGAAATTAATCTCCATGAGTTATGGTTAGATGGGCTCTCTATATGCCATTATATTAGTCAATGTGCTCATTAATGTCACCACACAAATCTGTGTGTATAAACTTATTATAATTAATTTTATTGCTAAATTTTTGTTTTTGATTATATATAATTCTTATTATGCCATCCTCTTAGAATTGTATAAATAAGATGCCTTGATTTATCACCACCACTATTTTTTTATCAACAGTGACAAGATATGTGCAGGAAAAGTATGAAGAAGCAACGAACGAACTTGCACAAATGGAGAAACGTGCTGTAATGGCTGAAACCTTGTTGGATGCTACGGTTCAGTACCAGAGTGGTCAAGTGAAAGCTCAGCAACAAAAAGCTCAATCTCCAGGGTATTTTACTAGTTAAAATTTTCCTGTAGCATCGTGGTAAATTTGTCATTAAATATTGAGCAGTAATTTTCTCCCATTTGAATCAGCGGTGTCCATGCATTTACTCTTGAGTGATATTTATGTGTAGCACGCCACGGACTTGTGAAGATCCACCTGTCAGAAGTGGCAGGCTTTCTAGACCATTTGGACTTGGTTGGCTTGGCAAGAATAAGGTTAGTATGGATATCTTCTTTTTCCTTGAAAACTCTGCGGCTCAGTGGCGTTGATGCCTGCTTTTGTTCTGAATCGTTAGGCAAACCCTAGAATCTTGTTGAAAGAGGAATTCTAGGATATCATCACTGAAGCATGGACACCCACACGAAATAGGAAATACATATTAATTGTAAGGCAGGGCATGACATGTTGGGTAATTTACATGCATACTGCTCAATTCTAATGTATTTAAAAATCTGATATCCAGAGTTTGATATTTACACTTTTATAAAACATCTCGGTGTCATGAGCCTATGCATGAATAGGTGCATTTCATTTTCAAAAAGATAATGATGGTGGTATTTTTAATGTTATGTTAAAGATTGAGTGGCATGCATGTAAATGTGAATGTTTAGGTGTTAGAAATGTAAATATATAATAATCATGTGGTATGCATGTAAATGCCTCTATTTTGTTTTATAAATTCTTGTATAAAATGCATAACTGTATTCTAGTAAGACAATCTTGCAATTAAGCCATAGAAAGCCACATCTAATTAAATTGACAATTCATAGCGTACTTGAGGCAATCTTGAGTCATATAAAGCCAGTAATATCCAGGACTTTTGATCTTTAGCTTCATACTAGGGTTTGATTTATGAGATCTGCATATGCCCTTTTGTACTTCTCTCATGGTCTTATGGGCTTCATTGCTCCAAAGATAATGAAGTCGCATCTAATTGAATGAATGCCAGTGTAAAGTATAATTCATTATCGTAAAAGATAGGGCACTCCTCTGGATTTGAGCTGCTAAAGATTGATCACCTGGGAGACTCTCCTTGATTAAATAATCCATGAAGTCTTGTTGCAACTTACGAAGCCTTATCGATTGACATTGTAAGAACCTCACTCGACATGCTCAAAGATGCAGCCACAAGTATGTCGAGGATCATCGATGATAGGAACCTTCTATTTTGGATCACAACCATCACGGGATCTTCATTTGGATTGTATAGCTCCTTGGCCAACTTAGCCAGGGCATCAACTTTACGATTCAATTATCATGATATTTTATTCAATGTCACGTATGGGATTACAATCATTAAATTCATGACTCATTTGTGATAATTCAAAAGCGCGGGCTTTAACATCTTATAGGTACCCATCACTTAACGTATCACATGTTGAGAATCATCACAAATTTTGATCCTCTTTATGTTCATATGAACGTCAATCTCTAAAATTAGAGCATTTTATTTTGCTTGACATGCTAGAATTGTTAGAATGAAAGGATCAAATTTAGCATACATTCTGTTCTATTTTACTTCTATTCTATTTTATCTTGTTCAATGATTAGAAATAGGATCAAACCAGTCACAGTTGACTAGAAATACACTTCCTCCAATTGAGCCAAGATAAGATAATTCAAAAACTTCTTTAAAAATCTCATAGTAATCTATCTCGTCATCTGACTTATTATTTACTTTAACACATATGTTGGAATTAGAAATCTTTTTTTCTTTTGATCAGGATCTCATATGAAACTTGTAACCATTCACATCTTAAAATTTTTAAATTTTCACAATGCGAATCGGTCCTCAAACAAATTCTATCAAGCGCTGACCCGTTACTTCATTGATCCAATCATGAATCTATTAATTCATAAAAAATTAGGTGTCAATGAAGGTGACTAAAAATATATGTCTGAGTTGAGTAACAAATTTGCCAAATTCTTACTTGCGTGTGTTGAAAACCATTGAGGGAAATTATTATCCATCTTCTGACTCCTGATATTGTCTTCAACTGAATTCAAGGAATCTACTATTAAGCTGTTCACACTTTGAGCAATGGATGAATTAGCTCATCATAATATTTTCACATGAAATGGTGAACAACTATTATTAGAAAATGCCTGTTCAATAAAGAGTTGAATTTTGTTGCAATTGAGAAGAACATAAATTTTCGCTGCTCGAAGTTCTCGATCACTGAGATAACGTGATGTGCACCTTCCCATGCTTCACCTAAATGCTGGAAAATAGAAAGTGTCGAAGGAGACACAACACCCAATGACTTTTTCGTGGATTCTTATTTATCGATGTAAAAGAAAGTTTCTCCTGCAATTAATATGTCTCACATTTTGATCCTTCTGGTCACGCTTTATTCTTCACGGTTCTCTTCATATTATTCAAAAATTTATAAATAAATTATTATTTAGCACAATTTGAAATTATTATTTATAAAGTAATAACTACATAGTGTGCATGCATTACTATGTACCTCTCAAACAGATACTTCCAAGTTATTGTACTGGACCTCAAACTAACGCCTCGTATGGTAGATATGCCGGTAAATGCTCCATGGAGTCGAAGAAAGTAGGCGAGAATATTATTTCAAGCCTGCAAAGTATTGTTGGCACATTTGCTTCTAACTATTATATGTTATTAAGGGCCTGTTTGTTTGCCACTTTCTTCTGCGGCGCGGGGCGTCACAGCGACTTCGTCGACGATCTCGCCTGTTTGGTTGCAGCGGCGCGGTGAAAGTCCCTTGAAAGCGGAAGGGAAGCCGGCCGCGGCAATATCCCCACGGCCCGGCTTCGAAAGCGGGTTTATCTCATCCTTACCCCGCACGGTTGCCCTTCTCCCTTCTTTGCCCTAACCCTGCCCCCGCTGCTTATCTCGTGTATCTGAGGCATTTCTTCTTCCCTAGCCACGCGATCGGCGGATCTCGGGTAAACCCGAGACATTTCTTATCGCTTGCGGATGTTAGGGCATTTTTTTCTTCCCTCCATGCTTGTTTACGGGCTTCGTTCACCTCCCCTTCCCGTTTCTACTAGTTGCTTCCGTCGCGGATTAACACATATTTTATGCATTTACATTACGATCAATTGGCTTTGTCATGAGTATCTAGATTCGGGGTTGTTATTCCTAGCTATATGCTTCTTACACCGATCTTATGCTTCGGTGATATGCTTCGTTGAGATGGAAATGGAATGTCGAGTTATTTTAATGAATCGGTCGATTCGAGCATCTTGGTAATTGTTATGAATCGGTTCCTATCTATTGAACTTTTTGATTCGAGCATGCTTGGGTGATTCATATCGAAAGTTGGATTTCACTTTTTGTCGCTTATGCTATTAGTGGTTATCATGCTTCATCACCATCTCATCCTACGGCAATAAGTAGCTTGAATGGCCCTCGTGTCCGGCGGCTAATCAGCTACTTGCTTGATTGACAAGATATTGCTAGCAGAAGTCATATGTTGATTAGTTTGGCTTTGAATTAATTAGTTTCTTACATATTTATTCATGTTCGGTTTGTTTATTTCTCTATTGGTAAGTCTCCTACATGTTAGGGGTAGCATAATGGCGTAATCGCTACTTTGAATTAATTAGTTTCTTACATATTGGTAAGTCTCCTGCATGTTAGCCTAAATTCCTACATGATTGTTTGAGTTCTCTATATGTTATTTCTCATGTAGGTTCACTTGGAGAAAATGTGTAAAATCCCCATTTATAGGGGAAATGCTGTCGAATTTTTTTAAATCGATTTCTCCTGTACTACCTAGCCTTGGACATACCGAGATACAGTCAACGAATCGATCAAAGCGTCCTCGCTTCGAAGGTAGGAAGAAGAGTGGAGCCGCATCATACGAGGCTCAACTCTCCTACTTGGTCGAATCTTCAAATGATGCACCGCATAAAGTGCGAAATCCTCGGTGAATGATGTGGTTTCAATTTTGGAGGAGGATGAAGACATTAGCAGCTCGATGATGACTCAGTATTATTTCAGCAGTTAAGTCGCTACAGGATTCGGTACACGTGGACTTCTTCATAGGCAATATCTAAGAAACGTAGGGTGAAGTACCTACGACATTTTTATTACAGGAGGAACATGTGACTTGGGTTCAATTTGTAGTTTAAATAACACATTTGGACAACTATGCATTTGTTCTAAACTTATGATTGTCTGGTTGTTTTATTGTTCTGATAAGTGTTTAAAACACGCCTGTGACTTGGGATAAATTATGCATATGAATTGCTTATTGATTTAGTTTTCTTTTTAAATTCAGAGTAAAATCTAGTATGGATCCTGAGGAACGTCGTCGTAGGAGGAGAAACGCAGCAATAAACTTGGCAATCGACTACTACAACACCTACATTGACCGTCCCCGATGTTACACATCAGCACACATTGGGGAAAAATGGGTTGTGGAGATGTTAGAAGGACATCCAACCAGATTCCACAACATATTTAGAATGAGTCAGGAGGTATTTAAAGATCTTTTAGCGGAGCTTGTTGACTCTCATGGACTGCATGGGTCTACGAGGACAACAAATCGGGAGGTATTAGCAATCACTATTTACATACTTTCACAGAACGAGTCGATGCGTTCAGCGATGGAATGGTTTCAACATTCTTCGAAACAATTAGTAGGTACTTCACAAGAGGTTTGAATGCTTCAGCTTAGCCTAGGTAAAGATGTTATTAAGCCACTTGATCCAACATTTGCACAAATACCACGAGAGATTCGTAACGATCCTCGGTACATGCCGTTCTTTAAGGTATTTCATTTACAATTCATTGTTCTTTTTTGAATCTACCTACAAATAATGTGCTTAAACATTGTTAGGATTGTATCGGAGCAATTGATGGAACACATGTTGATGCACGTGTCTCGAACAATGAGAAAGTTGCATTTATCGGCTGAAGTGGAATACCAACACAAAACGTCATGACAGTATGCGATTTTAACATGTGTTTTACATTTTTCATGCCTGGTTGAGAGGGTAGTGCACATGACAGCAGAATATTTAAAAGTGCAACGAGAAATGAACGCTATTGTTTTCCGCATCCACCAAACGGTATGTTTATTCTAACAAAATTCAATTATGTGATCTTCATACATCAAAAATTACTTGCAAATTTTAAACAGGAAAATATTATCTGGTGGATGTCGGTTATCCGATGCAAAGAGATTATATGAAACCATTCCCGGATACAAGGTATCATATACCGGACTTTGAAAAAGCAAGTAATGTGACACGAACCCGGAAGGAGGTCTTCAACAAACGACATTCTTCCTTAAGAGGCGTGATCGAGAGGACATTTGGTGTTTGGAAGAAAAAATGGGTTATATTGCGAGACACGCCCTCGTATCCGTTTTCTAAACGAGTGCGGATCGTTATAAGCAACAACGACGCTGCATAATTACATTAGGCGTCATCCATCGAGATTCGATGTTGATTTCTGCAAAGTGCGAAGTAAATGAAGAAGTAGTTGCACAACTGCAGAAAACCAAGTAGGTTCGCAGAATCGATGATAGCGAAACAGTCTAACATTTGCACCAAGGACGGCGAAGGTGCTGAAGAGATGACATCGCTTCGAGAAGAAATAACAATTGCTTTGGTTAATATGGCATAGAATTGTATCTCCTTAGCGAGATTTTTGGATTAGTTCTATTTTGACTTGTATCAGAGTTTTATTAAATTTTGTGGTATGTAAAAGTAATGTATTTCTTTAAAATTTTGTGGTTTGATGATTATATTGGTGATGTTTGATGTTTAGTTTAGTTTTTGCTTTTGAAATTGCGCAGTTGGCAATCAAAGTATTTAATTTATATATTCGCTTGCATTTGAGGAAGAAATGAGTTCCACCATGTCGGCTACCTCTCACTGAGTTTTATGTCACTGTGGCCTCCAAACATCGCTTTTAACATCACGACAACCGCACAACTTTCACAGAAAGTTTTATTGCTGCTCTCGGAACATTTCACAGCAATGCGGTTTCTTCCGATGGACGGACAGTCTATCGGATTCTCAAGAGTCCGATACTAGGGAGTGGACGGCTTCACCAGAAGATTGTGTGACACGGGAGTTACAAGAACTCAAAACTAAAGTGAACATTATTATCGTGTTAGTTGTTGTTGTAATTGTCCTACAGTTCTTTTTCACTGTATTGTTACCAGCACGTGCTTGAGAGGACACGATGTACATCTGCACAACTTTATGACTTTTTTGGGATATGCAATCGTTATCTTCATGTTTTTTGTTTCAAATCATTTACTATTAGATTATTTTAAAGTAAAAAATTTAATACTTTTAAAGGACATAGATATATTAAAATATGTACATATAAATCGATAAATATTTTTAAACACATCTTTTATTAATTTAAAAATATAAATATATAGATATGAAATAACTTTAAATATATGATCGTTTTTAGCTTTAAATATATATAGATATGAAATAGCTTAAATTATATATATATGAAATAACTTTAAATATATATATATGAAAATATATATTTTTAAAAGCAATCGTTAATAGCTATAAATATATTAATAGCACTAAATATATGATTGAGTGTTAAAATAAAAAATCAAAATTTTGGCGTTAAATTTTTAAACATAAAATTTATATTTATTACTTTCAATATTTAAAACATAAAATTTAAAAAAAAAACTTGTATTTGCAAAACTTGTATATCATATAAATAAACGAAATTTTCAAACAGTTTTAATAAAAAGGCAGACTAGGTTTTTTTACGAAAAAATGCTGCCATGTAATTGTTTTCCCACAATTCGCAATCAAACAGCTAATTGCGCTTCCACGAATTTCGCTTACGCATTATTGCTTCGCAAGTAATAGATTGCAGTACTGCAGTTCGAATACATCGTGGATAGAACCAAATGCTCCTAAGTTTCAAACGAGATGCACATAGTTCCCTGAATAGCATAATGATTTCAATCTGTGGATTTTGTATTTCACTCAATAAGCAGCTAAATACGATTGGAATCAAATTTTAGAGGAAAATATGTAAGTCATGGCTTTTAATTTCAAATATCTTTCCTCTCTCGACATCAACATATCAACTCAAATTTGAATCATATCTGCCTGGGAATTTTAATGTTTGAAGCCACCCAGAAATTGATCTACGCTGTGTCAAAGTAAGGGGACATTTTGCTTTCGGCTTAATAATCTTTCCAACAGTAGTTTCTTTGATATTTGACATTGGCTTTTTACAAATCTCCTTCATATCTAGTTTGACATTCACGTTATCCTTAGTTTTTCCATGTACATCTATCATAGTGCTGAAGATATTATCAAAAAAGTGTCTGTGTGCATGACATCAAGATTATGCCTGATCATGTTATCATTATAGTAAAACTGATCCCAAACGAATGACTTTTTTTGTCTCGTTGTGAGTAAAACCAAAGGCCGGTGGATGATGTGAGAAAGTTCACAGCTAGCGGTAATCTTTGGAATCTTATGAACAATCTGGAATAAATTTTTCTCAGATACTCTTAGAGGAGGCACAAATTTTTCAATTTTATTTCTTCTGAATGCATTTTGTTTTACCTGAAGGGTTGTTCAGCATTTAAGAACATATGATGACAATCACGAATTCCTTATGTCATCTTGAAGCGTAAATGTCTTAAGATTAATCCATGCAATATGGACAAATCAACTTTTCTGCAGCGCTCTACCCGGATAACATATTATACTCAGGAAAATCACTTATTGTCCACTATAACACCAATTTCATTTGAAAATTATGATTTATTGAAACATCATATGTTGCGACACCTCTTTCCCATATAATATGCAGCTTATCTATTAACGACTGCAAGTATATATCAATCATTCTTTTAGGGCTACTAGGAACTAGTATAATCAGTGTCATGAAGAAGAATGACATGGTCATGCACATCTCAGGTGGTAGATTGTGTGGTGTAATGATCACGAGCCAAAAAGAATAGGGCGACGTGATTTGACTATACGGTGAGAAACCATCATAGCATAAGGCAAGCCACATTTAACGTACATTTGCAACGAACTTAAGATATGTTCGATCAAAATATTTTCTCATCTTCATCTGCAGGATGACTCGGTGAGTTCATTTCTCCTGATTTGCTATGAAACAACGTCATATACGAAGCAATACACAGAGAAAAAAATAACCTCTAAAGACCTGAAATAAGTGGTAGATAAAAGAGTCGCTTGAATGAAACATCCTTCAACATCTTAATTTTACTACTCTGAGATTGAATTTAAGAGAATGATAGAATCTGCACCGAGTCTCTATTTCTCTATACTTGTAAAATATTATACATTCGTTCATGCAATAATCAATCTCCTCTGCTTTCAGCCTTTTCTTGGAGACCAATTTTTTCGTCATGTATAAGTCTTCCAAAACTAATTTTTTTTGTGAGTTTTTTTTTTCAATAATCTTTCAAACTGATTAAAGCACTCTCATGGCATGTTAAACTTGGCTTTAATTTTTAGCATTAAGAGAGATACATGTAACTTCAATTGGGATATGCAACTCTCTCACAGTGGATCTTGAGCCACAAAATTTCTAAGCTTCGTGGTTTGGTGCATTCTCCTCCACTCGACTCGGGTAATAATATTTTGTACCATCAAAGACCATTTCCTCAAATCGACTTGATTGAGATACAGATTGTGGGTCATAGCTCGTCGAAGGAGTAGAGTTACATATTGTAGGGCCAACTTTGTCATGTGAAGCCCAAATCTAATAATCAGGTTTAAATAATTGACGATAAAAATCATATCTGACTTTATCCGGCGTTAAGCGTGTTGTATTTTTGTGTTTTGAACATGGACACCTAATCATACCCTCAGATAGGTACTTATTAGATGCCACTACCATGAAGACCTTAACCCTGTTTAAGAATTCTTCAATGATTCTTTTTCTATCTGGATGAAGTCTATTATATATTTACGACTTGATGTTCAAATATCATGTATAACCTGAATCATCACAAAAATTAACAAATCATCAAGTGCAATAAACATAGATCAATTAAATATAAACTTGTGTATGACTTTTAATTGTTATTTTTCAGTCTAAGAAAGAAAATTTCATTAAATAAATAATGTCTGACATAGATTGGCAAGCAGAATATGCACGTGCGGTGGCACGAAGAGTAGGAAAAAAAATAGTGATATTTGTAATATTGTAATGTTTCAGGTTAGAGCATTAAAGGTTGAGGGTTGCATGAAGGGTAGGGAAACAATCTTGAGGGCTAGCTCGAGTAATGCTTGATTGACGGTTTTATTTTTATTTTATTTTTTACATATTCAAGTATCTCGTTGTACTTTGAGTCCAGTTGGGTCTGACTCAAGCTCATATAATATAAGAGCTCAAATCTGAGCCTGAGCTCGAACTCATGCCTTGATAAGCTCGACTTGCAAGCACATTAACGAGACAAAGCAAAATAAAGAGAAATAATCTCTTCTTCAAAAAATGTCATCTACCATTTGTGAGCACATTAACGATATATTGGAATGGAAATTAAACTTAGTCACTCAAATTCCTTAGCTTCATTGTGGGTCCTTATTAAACTGATCTTTTGTATATGGAGATGTTATTTTGCAGTTAAAAAAAAAAATGGTGCCTACATTCAAAGTTATTTGATTTTTTGTATTGAATGATTTACGTATGCACCATTCAATTCTATATGTATTTGCATATCTAACACATGAACTTCAATTTCTATAGGCGTACCACCTTACCTATACATGAAAATGTGTTTCACTTTTTAGAAGTTATTGCTATTTCAGGCATAAAAATTTTTTACAAATCTAACATCAAAAAGTTTTAGACATACCACCTTACTGCATCAAAATTTATTACCAAAGCATCCGAAACATCGCTTTAACAAATCTAGCACCCTCTTTTATTCATTTTTTGAATTGTCGCTTGGATATCAAAAATCATGATAAAACACAACCAATATTTTTCGTTTTTATCAAATACTCAATAGTTTGATCGTTGCACGTGTAAATACACTGGTTAAGCAGTTCAAAAATATCACCTGTACTGAATTTTGTAAATATCAATATTAAAAATTTGAATTTTACTAAATCATACAAACTGAATATGCGAAAAAAACTAACTGTCAATTTACATAAAAACTTAGAGAGAGGATTGAATTGAGATTACTTCGATTTGACTGTAGAAAATCATGATTTGGTGCACCTTAGCCAAAAATCAAGCAGAAGGGGCTCATGCGGGTTCCGACAATCGCGAGAGGCGAGAGGAGAAAAGGCGGAAATTTTAGAGTCGGTTAGCTATTTAAAGACTTCCTATCAGCTTACCTTCGGTATAAATTCAGTCTAATAACTGACGGTTGTAATCTAACCGTCAGTTACTATAATCTAACCGTTGGTGTATTGCCCAAAAAATTGATGATGTAGATTTCCGACGATCTATGGGGTTGATTTATAATTTTACAATGATCCGACGGAAATGAGCCATCGTTTTGCCTTTTTACTAAATAGCTACGGGCTACGGCTTTACAAGTCGAAAAGCCGTTGAAATTAGCCTTCCCGTATAACATACTGTTGATAATAACTGTTTTCCGACAGATAAACATTCATATTTCATAAAAAATAGCACTATTTTAACTTTCAAAAATTGAAATTGACGTTACATGCATTATAAGTTGACATATATGTAAAAATATAAATTTAGGTGTTAAATATGTAAGTACATAGGATTAAGTAGTAGCTACGTAATTCTTCCTTCATTATTTAAGTTAAAGTCATATAAAGTTATTATTAGATGAAGAAAAAAAATCTTAATAAAAATTATCCATCAGTTTTTTCATTTTAGGGTCTGTTTAGGAATCAGTATTGTTAGCTTCAGAACTGCAATATGCATTGCCTATGTAAGGAAGCATGTGAAGAAGCATGCGGAAACTATTGTCATTTGGTTGCAGTAATAGTGAAAATAATGCGAAGCGAAAAATGACTAGATCTGCCCTCGTTTATTAGAAATCGTTTTAATATTTCAATATATTCACGTAGGATCAACTAATTTAAAGTTGAATAAATTTTTTTTGAAAAATTTTATATTTAAATATACAAGTTAATAAATTTAAATTAGAATTTTTTATTTTTATATTTTTAATATATATTTTCTATATATAGTGAATTATCGATTCAATTCAATAATTCACTATATAAGTTAAAATTTTTAAGTATATTAACAAAATATTTACGAGGATCGGTACATTTTAATTTAATTTAAAAATAAAATATTAATGAACTTCGTTATCTTTTAAATTTAATAAATTAAATATATATATATATATATATTAAAAATTTTATAATTTAAAAAGGTGGTTCGTATTAATAAAATATTTACGAGCTTCATAAAATATTTTAAATAGATTGCTCAAATTATATTAAAAATTTAATAACACAAAGAATAGAAGCGATCGAAGATCTCAAAATAATCATAGTAGTTCTACAAAGAAACATATACTCCAATCAAACACGTAACAGACGACAGTAGAGAAGAAAAAACCGTGAACTATTCCTACAACAACCAACAATATAATGATGTTCACTTTAGACTTTCGAAACCGTAACTCCCGTTTCATCGCGTCTTCCGTTGTGGTGGTACACTCCCCAGACGTCCGACTCGTGAAAATCCGTAGAACTATCTCGCCCATCGAAAGAAACGACACCGATCCGAATGTCTCGAGGACGAGCATAAAACTTTCGTCGAAAGCTATGCGGTCGACGTGATGTCAAAAGAGATGCTCGCAACCCAGCGACATGATAGCATCGGCGAGAGGTAGCCGACGTGTTGGAGCTCATTTTTACTCGAAATGCAAGCACATATGCAACTTAATTAGGCTTGAGTGTCAAATGGTCAAACAAAATGAAAAGAATCAATCTAGTGTGTAGATTTGTAAATAATGTGAAGTAAAGTCTTCAGAAAGAATGTAAAAGACCGACATCGCACTCGCAAAAAGACACTCACTCTCCACTAACAATCGAGTAATGCCTCGCTCGAAGCGTCGCCATTTCATTTGCACCCTCCCCTTCTTTTGTACAAATTGGTGCACTATCATCATCCTCCCGTGGTTGAGATGGTTCAATGCGGTCCAGTAAACCGTCGATCAGTAGTAACCTCGTCAAAATCAACATCAGCCGAGTTGGATGCCGCTTGATATAGTTATGCAGGGCAGTAGTTGCCAACACTATCTGCACTCGTTTGGGAACGGATAAGGAGGCATATCCCGAAGAACGGCCACTTCTTCTTCCAAACTCCGAATGTTCTCTCAATAACGCACTCTCGAGGACGAATGTCTCTTATTAAACAACTCCTTTCTAAGTCCTCGTGCGATTACTCAGCTCTTTCAAATCCTGAACGTGATATCTCAGTATCGGGATAGGTTTAAGATACCCCTCTCGCATGGGAGTAACAGCATCTACCAAATAATACTTCCGCCGTAATGATAGAAAGTGTAGTTAGGTATATGACCAAAAACATCAACTTTTAATATTATTAATGACCTTACCGATGGTGAAGTGAGGAAATTAGTACTTCGAGCTTCTCAGAAGAACTTTTAAAGAGTCTATCGTCACGTGCGCTCGCCCTCCCATCCGACCAATACAAATGTAAAGCACATGTTGAAATCACAACGGCCATAATATTCGAGTTGTTCTACCGTAACGACCAATAAAAGCCTACTTTCTCGTTATCCAGCACTACCGCATGAACGTGCGTTCCATCTATCGTGCACGATGCAATCCTTAAGAAAAAGTAATCATATCAACATGCAGATCCATTCTATCAAAAAGTTGTTGTAGTTAACATTCGTACTTTGAAATATGTGCATGTATCGTTCATCATTAAGCATCTCGTCGTGGTCCTTGCAAAAGTAGGATCGATTGGTTTTAAGCATATTATTCGCTAAACCGACAAGAGAAGCCAAACCAACCGAGAAATATCTGCTAATTGTTTCAGACGAATGCTCGGAAGCGTTCCATAGCTCCCCTCATCGACTCGTTCTGTGATAGTATGAATAGTGTGATGCCAAGTACTTCACGATCCGTTGTCCTGTAGGACCCATGAAGTCCATGAGATGTTCTCAGTCGAACTAGAAGATCTCCGAAAACCTCATGTGACATTCGGAAGATATTACGAAATCTCGTCGGGTGTCCCGAAATCATTTCACCTATCCAATTTTCTCCAACCCGAGTCGAAGTGTACGAGGTTCACGATCGACGTATGTATTATAGTATTGCAAGATCATATTTATCGTCGCGTTTCTCTTACGTCGTCGGACCTCCTGCGGATTCATGACGGTATAACCGCACCTTTCAAAGATAAGCCGTTACTATCTATAGAAATCGAGTAGCACCTCATCAAAGCAAATGAATGAACTACATTACGAAAGGAAATAACTCAAACATTCAAACATTCAAATATAAATTGTCACGACAACATCGCTAACAACAATAACGAAAGATGAAATTAAAGCAACACTTCCATATCATATCACAGAGTACGTCGGTCAAAATAATAGCGAATGTAGTCTAAGCGTAGCTCTCTATCAACTGCAATGAAAAAGTCTCGGTGGAGAGAGTCCCGAAGGAGGTCGATAAGCAAAGAAGAAAAGATCATGATTCCCTATAATCTCCGGGTCTTCCTTTAGAAGCCTAACAACCTCCCTGGATAGACTTTTTCGAACTCTATGTGGAGCATCATCCGTCGATTCCACAAGTAATGATACTGCTCTTTCATACTTCCAACGGTATTTTTCCTCTTCTTATCCAAACAGTAGCCGCTTTGTTCGGTTTGTAGATTGCATTTCAGTTTGATCGTATGTGCGCGGTTCCGTCGAATCGTTTGAAAGTTCTACGGCGGCCTCCTCGTGGGTTGTATCAACCATTGTTTGCGTGGAGCAACTGCGTATTTCCTCGTGGCTATTGTCCCACCAAACATTCGATCGAGTTTCTCCTCGAATTCGGTTCTATTCCAAATTGTTTTGAACTTCTCGCCGCGGGATAAATCTGTAAGAATAAATTATTTTTATTAGAAGTGGTGCAAACGCAAGCAAAACTAATTCAATGATGTCTTACCGTTAGCCTTTCAGTCCACCATTCTTCTGTAGCAGCAATAGTTCGCTTCGACGCATCCCAGCCCAAGCCAGTCGATCCTTGTTTTAGGTCCTTCCAAAGTTTCAATTCTTTCTTTAGTTGGTCCCATTTATTTTTTAGCTGCAGTCTGTCGTAATCCCTGCCTGTAAGCTCCCTAAAATTTGTTACTATATTTTGCCGACTCTTCATCTGTCGAAGAAAGAGTTTGGTCTATTGCCTCTTTCGATTTCCGCTATGCATACATCGCAAAAAATTAATTTTATGTCCTTCTCCCAAAGTGCAGGAGTGGCACATTCCCTGTTCTTAGTTGCCATACTAATAGTAGAACACAAGTCAGCAATATATTTTAATATGAAATAAATCAACAAACATATGAAAGTCCAGACTAATTGCGAAATAATAAATTTGAAATGCTACTAAGGTAAAGGAACACGAGAATTTACGTGGTTCGGTCAAATCGACCTACGTCCACGGGAAAGGAGCATTATATTTTCATTATTGAAACTTTTGAACATTTACATTGATTTTACATTTGCATTCGCTCTACACCTGGACTCGCACTAAACAACACTACACAACACTGCACTACAGTCAACTACAGACAAACACAATTTGCACTTCAATGCACTGCACACACCCACACAAGTCACAATTTCACTGCACTGCACTTCACAAACCCACACTATTTCACTGCACTTCACTCCCATGACCGCACTTCACTCCAAACACTTCAATTTCACTGCGATCGCATTCCACACAACCACATACACAAACACAACTTCCACTTCACAAGATCGCACACAAGACGAAGACACGTAAACAAACACAATTTCCAATTCATCGCACTTCACACAAAACAAGCACACACAAACAAACACAATTTTTTGCACTTCACCGCACCGCACACACCTACACTAGTCACAAATTCACCGCACTCGCACTTCACACACCCACACAATTTCACTCGCACTTCACTCCCATGACCGCACTTCACTCCAAACACTCAAATTTCACAGCACTACACTTCACACAACCACACACACACACAAACAGAATTCCCACTTCACTGCACTTCACACACCCACACACATACAAACACAATTTGCACTTCACTGCACCTCACACACCCACACAAGTCACAAATTTACCGCACCGCACTTCACACAACCACACAATTTCACCGCACTTAACTCCCACAACCGCACTTCACTCCAATCACTTCAATTTCACTAAGCACCGCACTTCACACAACCACACGTACACACAAACGAATTCCCACTTCACCGCACTTCACACACCCACACAAATGTAAAGCACAATTTGCACTTCACCGCACCTCACACACCTACACAAGTATTGATTTCACCGCACCGCACTTCACACAACAATGATGCACGTACAAACACAATTTACACTTCACCGCACTTCACACACCCACACACGAGAAACACAACTTGCACTTCATCGCATCGCACCGCACACACCCACACAAGTCAAAAATTCACCGCACCGCACTTCACACACCCACACAATTTCACCGCACTTCACTCCCACAGCCGCACTTCGACTCCAAACACTCGAATTTCACAGCACTGCACTTCACACAACCACACACACACACAAACAGAATTCCCACTTCACTGCACTTCACACACCCACACACAGGCAAACACAATTTGCACTTCACTGCACCTCACACACCCACACAAGTCACAAATTCACTGCACTGCACTTCACACAACCACACAATTTCACTGCACTTAACTCCCACAGCTGCACTTCACTCCAATCACTTCAATTTCACTAGCATCGCACTTCACACAACCACACGTACACACAAACGAACTCCCACTTCATCGCACTTCACACACCCACACAAATGTAAAGCACAATTTGCACTTCACTCGCACCTCACACACCTACACAAGTATTGATTTCACCGCACCGCACTTCACACAACAACGAGTACGTACAAACACAATTTACACTTCACCGCACTTCACACACCCACACACGGACACACAAACGAATTCCCACTTCATCGCACTTCACACACCCACACAAATGTAAAGCACAATTTGCACTTCATCGCACCTCACACACCTACACAAGTATTGATTTCACCGCACCGCACTTCACACAACAACAGTGCACGGACAAACACAATTTACACTTCACCGCACTTCACACACCCACACACGAGAAACACAATTTGCACTTCACCGCACCGCACTTCACACACCCACACAATTTCACTCGCACTTCACTCCCACAAACTCGCACTTCACTCCAAACACTCAAATTTCACAAGACCGCACTTCACACAACCACACACACACACAAACAAATTCCCACTTCATCGCACTTCACACACCCACACACACACACAAACCGCACTTCAAACACACACAATTTCACCGCACCGCACATTTTACACTTCATCGCACTCCACCGCACCGCAAACACACACACACACACAAGTTTTGCACCGAACCGCACGTCAAAACAAAAACGAGTCCCCTAAACAAAAACAAATCACCATTATAAAACTTAAAATTGTAATCATAAGGCAATGGGGCTAAACTGGAATTAACAAAAACGAACAAAAACAGATCCCCAAACCAAATGTCAAAAGGGACAACCATAATAGCAGAAAACATTACATATAGGAGCATCGATGGAGAACACATCATTAGTATCCCCCTATGTTAATCAAATTTTTGCCTAATTAACATTACTAATCAACTTCACATGGACACCATCATGCTAATTATAGAGGCTTCAAACTTTGGGCATGACAATCTAGCATGAATATACATAGCTAAGGCTTCAAAACACTCACCATCAAAATGATTACAAGTTTCACCAATCGACCTTGAAAAGGTGCTCTCTCATTCTCACAAATTCACCTCGAGAGGCACCAAATAACCACCAAAAGATTTTAAAAACGAGATGAAGACTACTCTAGCTCATCCACCAGCTAATTAGGGGAGGAAGAGCCCACATAAAGCATGCCGTAAAGTGCTGTGTCAATAGCAGAAAAATTGTGTTTGTTTGTGTGTGCTATGCTTGTGTGAAGTGCGATGAAGTGGAAATTATGTTTGTTTGTGTGTGTTGTCTTGTGTGCAGTGTTGTGAAGTGGAAGTTGTGTTTACGTATGTGGCTGTGTGGAATGCAGCGTCGTGAAATCAAGTTGCTTGGAGTGAAGTGCAACTGTGGAGTGAAGTGCGATGAAATTGTGTGGGTTTGTGAAGTGCAGTGCAGTGAAATTGTGCGTGCTTGTGATGCCTCGACATTTTAGGCCATTCACATACATGTTACTTAATTCAATTCTTACCATTCTACCAATGCCTAAAAGGGTGCATTTGACATTCAATTTGTGATTGAGATATAAAAGTGAGGAGTAAGATTTAGGTGCTATACAAGTAAAAGCGAGGAACCGATTATTCTTGTAGATTTCTTGGAAGATTTACAGCCATACCACCTAATTCTTGTATTAGGTATATATCTATCACCTGAATTTCAGATTTGCTACATATACACCACCATTTTCAAGCAAATTGGCATCTTCATCTATATAAATTTATATCATCCTAAATTTGAAAATGAGTATGGCTTTGTCCTCTAAAAATTGAGTAAAGCATGCCGTAAAGTGCCGAAAGTGCTGTGTTCACCGCAAAAAATCGAGTAAAGCATGCGATTGGGAACGGAGCAAACGGAGCAAAAGCCCAAAAGAACCACAAGAAGATCGTTCGCAAACGGAGCAAAGCCCAAAATACCGGATCGAAATCCATACAGAAGCAAGCAGTTCTAGGAGGATGTGAAGAAGAACTTCTTACCCTTCGAGGGACGGATCTAGGAGGAAGTGAGGAAGAAGATAGATCGAAGTCTGGCCGAGGCGAAGAACACCGGTGGAGTCGCGAGAAGGGATAGGACGAGAGAGGAGTTCGGGGGAGCAGCGGGGCGAGGGTACTGCGGGAAATGTTTCCAGCGAAGCTCGGTCGAACGACGGGGCCGCGGGGTATAACCCGCTGTCCGCTTTCACAGCGGATTCGAGGTAGGGCGCCGCGCTTCGTCGCTTCGCCAGCGACGAAGCCCTAAATTCGCGGTGCGGGGAAGCGCCGCACCGCGAATTTACTCTTCCAAACACACCCTTAGTTGATCAAACTTAAAAGGAAATTTGAAATATATTACTGTGCATATTTGTCTCATGTAGCAATTCTCTTCACTTTGTAGTGGGCCACACTTGTGCCAAATTAGTTGAGAAAATGCCGTTTCGTCGGTCGAAATAAATAAATGTTAACTAACTTCTGTGTAAGTGAAGAATTCTTTTTTTTTTTTTTTTCTTGCAGCCGACATAATTACTGAAAGGAAATTGAAGGAGCAAACTCAACAGCCAATCGCTATCAAACTCTTACAGCCCAAGGGTCATTATTATTAAAAGCTTTGGCATAAAGATTTGATGAATGCCGGTCTTTATTAAAATTTAATCAGTTGAGATGGAATTTTTATCAGGTAAGTTCTTAGCTCAGTTCTAAAATTATATTTTTATATTTTTTATATTCAATTATGAGGTTTCTTTGATTAATTCTATAAATTGTTTATGCATTATTATTATTTCTTTAGTTATGTATTCTTCTCTTGTTAGCTTCTCTCTTCTCTGACTTTTTTACAGATTCAAAACACTATGAAGTACTTATAGAGATTGTTGCCGCTCTCTGTGAATGTGAATTTATTGCTGCTTCTGTTCAGGTATATGGTTGTTGTTTTTATTACTATTGTTGGTTTCTGTTCTGTCTGTTCCAAATTCTTGTTGGTGGATAGTTTGTGACTTTTGTTGTTTTATGGTTGTATTGTATGTTTACATTTTCTGTCTTTTTTTGTTTTTGTATGAGTTGTATTCTTATTCTAGTTTGTAGCTCTCCCTTTTCTTTCGATAAAGCTAGACATGACCTTCATATTGCTTATAAAACTGTTTATAAAACTCCTATAGGAATGTCCCCTTACAGATTTTGAAAAGACTCGTCACTTGTCTCTAAAAAGGATATAGGGCAATAAATAAATTGAACTTTAATTTGAAAGATGCTGATGAGAAAAGACTATTGTAATTGAATGAATTGAAAGAAATCAAAAATGAATCGTATGATAAAGATTAAAAAAAAAAATCATCTCAACAAAGGGTCAGCTAATAAGCTGTTAATTAGCTACAAAGTTAAATTAATGTGAAGTGAAAGATAAATAAATAAATAAATAAATAAATAACTATATATATATATATATATATATATATATATATATATATATATTGAGAAATTTACATACTATATATTTATGTGTTGATGTATTTACTTTTTCTTGAAGCACATTATTTTATTGTTTTCACAAATTGTTTCAAAATGCATAAATGCTGCATCAACTGCATTTATTTATTCTGACATGAATTTAATTCTCCTTCTTCGGTCAGATGCAAGAATCATAAATACTTCTTTTCCTACTGCCTGCGGCATCATTATCTTCACATACACTTCATATTTTTCGAGCAATTAAAAAACATAAGTGTTATTAATTTATTTTTTTAATTATTTTAAGGATATTAAGTTTATGTAAATGTATATAACTTCCTTTTTTTGCATGTTATGTAATAATAATACAGCTGATAGCTTTCTTCAAAACTCAACCTCTTAACTTAAAATCGAAAATATTATCCTTTAATTTGATTCCCAAAATTAATGTGATTTAATTTAAGATAAATTTAATATAAAGTATATCTTTTGTATTACATGCATATATTTTGACTATAATTTTTACTATTAAAAAAACTTAGAATTTTTTTGTTTTAATTTAGTGTTGGTTTGGGGCACTGTTGTGGAATTACATTGTAGTTTTGTCTCTTTGTGTAAATTGTGTTTCGATAATTTTTTGAGAAGGTTGCCGATTAAATTTGTAATAGGTGTTGCAGTTATCTAACTGTAGTCATAAAAAAAAAAATTGTAGTTGTCACAACATTTTCTTAACGTTAAATTATTTTTCAGCAACTTCAAAGTTCATTTGGATGTGTTTGGGGTGGCATTGTAATGTTGTTCTTTAGTTTTTTTTTTTTTTTTTTTTTGGTAAAATTACATTTTGTTTGCGTTCTTAAAAAGTTGCATCTGAAAATTATGTTTTTTTATCAGATTTGGCTACTTGCTGTGAGTGCTAGAAAGTTGTGTTCTGATTTTTTTTTTAAATTAATTTTTTTAAAAAAAAATTAAAACATCTTCACAACTTCTTGTTCACTTTTAATAAGTTCTGCATTGCTCTCAAAACTAACTTAAGGGTTCATTTAGCGCGTAACTTATCCTGGATAATCTGTCTGTCATTTAGTTGAGCGTTTGGAAAATGATTATTTGCAATTGATTGTGGATAAACGACTAAAGTTCGTTAAATCGTTTGTTTTCTACGTTTTAAGAACGCTTATTTGCGATATGCTTGTAGAAAAAAACTGTTTCTACTCTTCTTTATTGCTAAAATTATTTTTAAATATAAAATCTTATTTTAAAATATAAAATCTTATTTTTAAATTTAAAATCTTATTTTAAAATATAAAATCTTATTTTCAAATCTACAAAGAATTCATTTATTTAAAGCTTCATTTGTAAGAATTGAGCAAATCCTTACATCCTTGTTCATCCTTAAGCACTCTATTATTAGGGAAGCCTCTATTTTTATACCTCCCAGTAGACAACAAGAGTAATAGTTTTATTTTTATACAAGATGGAAATAAATGAGGGCGAGAAATTTATTATTTGCAGCTCTAACCTAAACATATAAACATGCAAATTTTTACTTAAAAAAAATTTATTTTAATAATAAAAACTGTTTATGCTCATGTAGAGATTGTCAAACTTTGTATGAATTTTGTGTGTTCCGACCATTGTATTAGGAATAAATTCAAAAGATTATATTTACAAAAAAAAATAATAATAAACTCAAGAAAAGTTCTTAGTCATCAAAATTTTTCTGTTAATTTTATTTTATTTAAAAAACTAGCTCTCAAGCTTCACTTTAGTGGCGATCAAACAAATACCACACATTTCTTATGTATTTACATATATAAACCAATTGCAAAAGCAGTGATCGAGAAATAAAAAAGACAGGAGAGAATAATAAACGAACGAGTCTAATATACACTCTCATTCAATAAAGATAAAAAAACAATACACAAGTGAGTTTAGAGGAATAAAACATATAATCCTCACTCAATAAGTACTATCTACAGACCTATTAAAAAACAAGAAGCATAACAAAATTACAACCAAAATTATGATAATATTCATCTTAAAATGTAGAAGAGACATGTCTGGAGCAACGTTCTCTGGTTGGGATGTCGTCGAACCCTGAGCAACATTGTGCGCCTGGGATATTATCGAGTCTCCATCGCTATGGGAAGCGGAATAGGTCGGAATGTCTGCCCACCTGAAGAACTGACACTTGTTGGAACCGTTTGCCCACCGTGGGCACCTGTAGAATGGTCGGCCGTAGCTATGTGGCTAGTGCGATGTGAGCAACACCGTCGGCAGTCCGCAGCGGCAAAACACTTGCTCGGAGTTCCTCGAAAACTTTGAGCTCATTTTCTCTGTAGAAAATGCAAAACACGGATATTGTTAGTAATGGAAGCATCTGTAGAAAGAATTTTGCATGATTTTTATTATTAGTCAAAACAAATTGTATTATAATCATTAAAAATGGTCTCCAGTGTTGCTTGGCTGATGCTGTAATCTTCTATACCTAGTTTCCATCTGACAGAAATAAACGTTAATAACGTTGCAATAGAGACAGGAAAATGAGAAATGACGTAAATAGAGGCAATCAAAGTGCATTTCTACCTATTATTTTCCAGGTGGCCGAAGATGTCAGCAAGGGAGGAATGCTCTCTATAGGGTAACTTCAAAAGTTTAAAACAAAAGAGAAGATTGCCAACATATTGTTCCTCTTGCATATTTTATATTTAACAAGAAATGTTAGAGCAAAAAGAAAAATATAATTGGCCTGAAAAGATAAAAAGATTTATTGACGTTGTCTAGCTTGGAGCCTTGTAAAAATAGAAGACTACTAATACATTTTCTTATGATTCTTGTCCCTTATGGTATAAATAATGTGAAATATTTTATGCAATTGAGATTTGATGGTCTGAATGCTCCAATTAGATTCATAAATCTGATTTAATAAATAAATGTAATTTTTTTTCACCAGCGAGAAGTGGTTGAGGAGACTCAAGAATTTGCAGAGTATTTTCAATGATAATATCAACAGCTGATGAGAGAATCACAGCCAAAATATTAGCGAGGATTGGAACATTAACCACTATATATTGTAGAGAATTTGAATCTCGTACTATGTTTTGGGAATAAACCTGATTATATGGCACATTGTTTGAAGGATCAATATCAACATTAGGTGAAACTTCTTTCTGCTAATATTAAAAAATTCTTAGCTTGAGATAAGCCTTAAAGCAATCGAAGAATTTATGCCCAAAAATTTGGCAAGAGGAACAGTATGTTGGAATATTTTAAAACTCTTACCTTTTGTTAATAATTTATGCCCAAAGTTCCGAATTAAATGATAATACGATGCTTATATACAAACTAAGTTTACACGTTAAATATGTAAATGTATAAAGGTTGAATGAGATTTTGCTTAATCATCAAAGACATCTTCACCTTTAAAACCCAATTCCACCAATATATATATCCTATAGGTACAAATAAACCTGGATAATGCAGCAGGTTCCTAGTTGGAGGGAACCCTCCTCAACCTCATCTCATCTCACAGAACTAATGGAGAAGTTCTCAGGGGCAAAGTGTACGAGAATCCATATAATTTCAGTGAAAGCATTTATATATGCACCACCAAATTCATAGAGAATTAGAGGAAGAACATTGAATTTCAGGCGTTAGAAATGTAAATTCAAATATATCAGGTATTCTATATGTAAACACTCAGAAATTTAGTGGTACGAATGTAAAGCTCAATCTAAATATGTAACTACACAAGAATTGAGTGGTATATATGCAGATGCCCCTAAATTAGATGCTAGATGTGTAAATAAGTATATATGCCTCATGTGACATGCTCATAAGCACCTCAAGGAGTCCCTCCAGAATAAATTTTGATATGAGAAGCAAAAGAAAGTGCAGAAGAATGGTGAATTAGTATGTATGGAATGGTACCTTCACTCCAATGGCCAAAGCAGTTTTAAGCTGCAGCTACAAGCTACAAGCACAACCTGCAACAAATAAATCAGCCACTTTGGATTGCAATCTGCAGCTACAAGCACAACCTGCAACATGCAGACGTGTGTGAAAGTTGAGCTATTTGCAGAAGTGTGCAAACCCTACAGGATCATTGAGGATTTATATGCACACAAAGTAGCTAAATTTTCAAGATTCCACATGAAGACGCTAAAAATAAGAAAAACACACCTAACTAAACAGCAATAAATTTATCATCCAATACATGTTGCTAAGTTTTGATTTTTGTCAATTTTACAATAGAAAACATAAATAATGAAGGCAAAAACTTAACTATCAGTCAACATACCGCAAGATGAGATGGAAAAAATTCCAGCACATCCAGCAGCTGTAACAAAGCATGAACAAATTAAAAAATCATGAACAGCACAACCAATTAGAAATCTGGAGAAAATAATAAGGATGATTTCCATGCTGAAAACCTGAGCAGGAGAGAAAATGATAACTTTCCAAAGCAATGAAAATTTAATTGCAAACTTGCTAACCTCAAGCAATATATATATATATATATATATATATATATATATATATATATATATGCTTGGCTTTGTTTTATCAACAAGACAGCTTTAAAACTTTTAGCAAGTTGTAATTTCAACATCAGCTTTTAAAAAAAAAATAAACTGTGCCTAAGGATACGTGGTTACCTATGCATGTCCATGAATCTTTGTTTGATTAGTTTTGACGACAAAATGATCCAAGAAAAATAAATAGCTTACGGTCAGATATTCAAACAAGCTGCTCTTACCATTAACAGAGCGGTGAAAATGGTTAAAACCCAATCTCCATTGCCATCTGCATGCTCTAATAAATGTCCATGATGCAGTCTAGCTTCACTCACACAAAAATAAAACATAAACCAACTGAATTCATATTTGAGGGGAATGTATTTCAAAATGAACAATAAACATAAACCAACTGAATTCATCCCAAGGTTGCATAAAATCAACTGTTCAGCATGCACAATAAAAATAAACCAACTGAATACATATTTGAGGGGCACACCTCATCTTCTACTACAACAAGGTTACATAAAGCATGCAAAATAAAAACAATGTGGAAATTCAGCTTTCACAGATTGCATCTGTTATACGCTCTCTCAGAGCAGCCATCTCCAATGCACCTTCTCCGTCCTGGGTTTCAAACTCTTCAGCTTCCATGGGGTCATCCGATGCACCTTCCCCGTCCTCGGGCGGGAAGTGCATGTCGTCAGTGTCAACCATATTAAAATCTGTGTCAAAACGGGATGGATGTCGTCTAATGAAATTATGCAGCACCATCGTGGCCACCACAATATGAACCTGCTTACGAAATGGGTACGTAGGCATGTCGCGGAGGATGACCCATTTCTTCTTCCAAACACCAAATATTCTTTCGATCACCCCGCGCAAGGAGGAGTGGCGTTTGTTGAACATCTCTTTCCGACCCCGGGCGACGCCACTTGATCTCTCAAAATCGGGAATATGATATTTCGTTTCTGGGAATGGCTTCAAATATCCCCTCTGTAAGGGATATCCGGCTTCTACCAAATAGTATTTATCTATCATCGAAAGACATCATTATTTGGTACTGTAAACATATAATAATGAGTTAGAAAGTTAAGCCAACCTGGAGGTGGGTGGGGGAAGTTTTGTCTGCTGTCGTTCGTTGTGTATTTGAAAATACTGCTGTCATGGGCACTCCCTTCCCATCCGGCCATAACAAATGTAAAGCACATGTTGAAGTCACATACAACCATCACATTTTGGGTAGGTGATCCACATCGACCAATGTACGCCACCTTCTGATGGCTAGGAAGTCGGGCTTGAACATGCGTACCGTCAATAGCGCCAATGCAGCTCTGTTATGATTTGTTAGTTGATCGTACATATTGAGATCTAGATTTTGAATTTGAAGTGAATGTGATACAATAAGGAACTAACCTTAAAAAATGGCATGTAGCGCGGGTCTTTGGCAATCTTTGCTGGAGTTGTGCTGAATGAAGGGTCTTCCGGCTTAATGATTTGGATAGATAGGCTAATTAGTGCCTTCAATCCTTCGGAGAAGTATCGACTTATTGTCTCAGAGGAATGTTGGAAACGCTCCATAGCTCCTCTAATCGACTGATTCTGAGATAAAATGTACAATGTAATTGCCAATACCTCCCTGGTCGATGTTCTGGGCGAACCTTCGAGTCCGTGGTTGCTACGTAGTTCATGTAAAAGGTCCAGGAAAATGGGCACACTCATACGAAATATGTTGTGGAATCTTATGGGATGTCCAAGTAAGCATCTCGCCGACCCATTTATCCCCGATAAATGATGACGTCATGCGTGGGTTTCTAACAGTGCTGGAGCGGTAGTACTCTAAAAGCAATATTACAATTGCGGCGGCTAATCTTCTGCGGCGTGCTAGCTGATACATCCTGCATAAATGTTTTTGTATGAAGGAACATTTTATTTAATTAGCAGATAAATATCTGTGCAAACTTTAAAAAAATGTAAACATTTGACAGAACAGTTCAAAACATCAATGATGAAAAATTGTGAAAATAACAATGTCTTCAAATACCAAAATTCCACACATAACAGTAACATTCAAAACAGTCCACAAATAACAAAACACAACAAAACAAAAAGGTGGGAACGAATCATTTTTCAATGGATAGACGTAAATATTCGGCACGAAGCTCGGGCTGCAGCCTCTTGAAAATCTGTCTCCGTATTGGGTCTTCAAGAACTTTAACACATTTTAGGTAGAATGCGGATCACACACAACTTCTGGAATTTCATCCAAAAGATTCATGAAGTCAACATCGGGATCAACTACTACAGTGTGTACAGTTTGTGGAGCTTCAAATACTTGTATCAGTCTATCTATCGAGCTCTGAATGAAAATATCTTTATTTTTTATTTTTTTGTCGCTCTTGCGCCTCTTTGATTGCCCTGTAGATTCAAGCTCTATCGGGTGCACGCTCGGGCCTTCACCAGAACCCATAACTTGATCGGGTATGAAGTCAACTGAGATACCAGCAAAGCCCTGCTCGCTGGGGTTGAATGCATGTTCACCCGTAGCAACAACCCCTTGGAACATAACATCCAATTTGTCTTCCAACTCCGGCTCAATCCCGCACACCTTAAATTTTTTTGCATTTGGAACTGTCTGCAATGTGAAGAGGGGTTGTAGCATATTATACATATTAGAATTATAATTGATAATAAGCTGAAGTGAATACAACGATACAATTCTTACCGCTAACTTCGTAGTCCACCATTCCTCTGATGCATCCACTGTACGTTTGGTAGGATCCCAACCTAATCCAGTTGATCCCCTTTTAAGATCCTTCCATAACTTCCAATCCCTCTTTAGCTGATCCCACTTGTTCTTGAATTTCAACCTATCGTAGTCTCGTCCTGTCATTTCATTAAACTTTTTAGCTATATTAGCCCATCATTCTTTGCTAAAACAAGAAGATGGTCTATTTCCAACTTCAATCTCTTTAACACAGAGATCGCAAAAAATATGTGTCACAATTTTATCCCACGTTGCTGATGTAGACCCTTCTTTGTTTTTAGACATACTGTAACTATTAGAAGACACGGATGAAATATTTGAGTAATATTAGTAGAAAATAAAATGACAAAATTATATCAGACCCTTGTAAATATTACATAGAAGCCAAGTTACAAGCAAATCGCAAAACATATACATTATATAAGTAAAAGAGCCTATAGTGTGTATTTAATGAAAAATTTAATTAGTTTAGACTGAAATTAATTTTTTTCAGACAGCATGCTCAAAGAACTTGCTTTTTGCTACCGGCAACAGAGTAAAGCATATAAAACAAGAATTCAATTGGCGAATTTGTAAAAATAGTAGCCTGCAAGTTTAAGTTCGTTTAATTCTCACTTGCAAGCTTCCAACGAAGATTGCACATTTCATATATGAAGAACATATATGCAAATCATGTTGAACTCTTATTATAGCAAAACATTAATACTGCAAGCAAACATTATAAACTTTATATTTATTAATCTGCAACATTACCATTTTTATAAATCAGTAAATTAAGCATGCTGAGGCAAAATAATCATCATCAACAAAAAAGCCCGTCCTGAATATAAACCTGCAATGATTTATATATCAACTATGACTAAAATTAGAAAAGAGCAAAGCAAATTTTCCTCTGTTAAAACAATAAAGCTAATGAATACAAAGTCGTGATCCTTCCAAAAAAGTTCTAGCCTGGTTCATCAAATAATTTGCAAAAGGCAGTCATTACTATACAATTTTTTTTCGTCTGAGTAAATTTAATTGAATAACGAAAAAAAAACCTAAATGTTTGAAATCATTGTCAAGTTCATTGGAGTAAAAAACAAGGTGAAAAATAGGCATAGATTAGAAAACCGAGTGAGAACATAAATTTAGAAAACCGAGTGAAAACATATAGATTAGAAAATCGAGTGAAAAACCGCCACGAAAGAGATAAAGGGGAAGGAAGCCGGAGGAAACAGAGTGAGAACTTTACCTGAGAAGCCGAAGGAAGGAAGCCGGATGCTGCAGGATCGGTGAGGGATTTGGATCGGCGAGGGATTTGGATTATCTCAATGATCGGGGAATGAAGCCGGATGCTCGCGGGATCGGCGAGGGATTTGGATCGGCGAGGGATTTGGATTATCTCAATGATCGGGGAAGGAAGCCGGATGCCGCAGGATCGGCGAGGGATTTAGATCGCGACGCTTCTCTGGAGAGCGAGGAAGATGATCGCGGGAAGTACCGGAAGTGAAGATGGATTTGGATCGCGGGGTACTGCCTGTGGATATCGAGGGAAGGAGGCGGATCGCGCTGCTTAGGTTAGGGCTCGCGAGGGGCAAATATCAGAAGTGAAGAAATGAATCACGGATCGCGGGCAGTACCCCGCGATCCGCGACTAACGTAAATTTAGATAATCTGATGATCATGATTTTAGATAATCTGATGAAACGTGCTAAACAAACAGGTTTCTGGCGTTTTGAAAACGCCACCGCAGCAGATAATCTGTGTCAAACGCACCCTAAGGGGGCGTTTGATTGGGCGTTGGAGCGCGCGGCGCGGCAAAGCGCCGCGAAAATTCACGCGTTGCACCCGCAACAAGGGCGACTTCGCGGCAAAGGGCCGCGAAGCTGTGTGAAAGCGGACCGCGGGATTAACCTCGCGGCCCGTGGTTGAAAGTAGGGCTGTAAACGAGCCGAGCTTGAGCGAGCTCAGGCTTGGCTCGTGTTCGGCTCGTTCGAAATTAGCTCGGCTCGAAATCGGCTCGTGTTCGTAACGGCTCGTGAAAGGTGTGTTCGTGTTCGGCTCGAATTCAATATTCTTGTTCGTGTTCGGCTCGTGTTCGGCTCGAAATTGGCTCGTTAAAATTAATTGGAAAAATATATGTCTAGCGCCGGATTCGAACTTGGGCCAAATGAATGAAAACAAGAAGCATAACCACGCTACCACACAAGCAATTATGATTTAAACTTAAATATAAATATATATAATATATTAATATATAATAATATATATAATAAATTATTATATAAATAATTATATGATTATTTTTTATTTCGAGCCAATTCGAGCCGAACACGAGCGAACAAACAGTTGTTCGTGTTCGGCTCGGTAACATTTCGAGCTTAAAATTTTGTTCGTGTTCAGCTCGTTAGGCTTAACGAATGAGCCGAACACGAGCTACTTAACGAGCCGAACACGAGCTGTTTGTGAACAACGAGCCAAATTGCCAGCCCTAGTTGAAAGCGGCTGCGAGGTATTTTTTTCCTATAGCTGCCCTCGCTCCGCTGCGCAGCCCCCTCCCGAACTCCCTTTCATCCCTAGAGGTTCTCGCGCCCGAAGTCGTTTTCTCATCTTTCTTCCTCGATCGCGAATGAATCCAAGGTAACTTCTTTCAATCTATACTCTATCGAGGCCCCGTCCCCCTCTCCTTCTCTATTTCTCGTTTCCTCCATCTCTGGATCTCGTTCTGTGGATGTTTATTGCAAAGTTTTTTTTTCATGACCTAAACTCTTCTTGACCTTGCTTTCAAATGGATCGGTTTTGCCTTTGGGTGGTTGCTGTTTCGAAGCCTTTGTTTTGGTTTCTCTGTGTTTGTTCTGGGTGGCAAATGAAATTAATGGAGCCTTTTGTCGGCATATTTTTAGGTTGAGTGTTGTATTTTTTAAAAGGGGTCGCCTACAGAAGTTGTCGGCGAATTTTAAATTTAATTTAAATATAGATATAATTTAGAAAGTAGTATTTGATTTTGAAAATAATTTTAAATTTGAAGATTTTAAGATATGAAATCAAACCGATCTCACATCCCAAATAGTTTATATAAACGAGCATCGCATCACAAACCGTGTATCTATCCCGAAGAATAGACACACTGCCTTATGATGGGGCTCGATTAAATAAACTAGAAGATTTGTGACGTCCGTTTGGTCTGCGAACCAATTTTATAAGCCGACGAGTTCCTCGCTTAATATAAATGAATTAAGCGGGGTTTATATTACTCAGGTTCTTAAAGTTCCTTATAAGGGCAAGCCCCATAGTTAATTACATCTTAAGTGACGGGAATCACCTAAGAAAACTCTCGATAATAATCGATAATTCGCTCTCAAGAATTTCAAAGTTTAAGTTTTCAAAGAATTGAATTTTTGAATCTCGATAGGGAATGGATCAAGTTTGGAACATTTTATTTTGGGAATTCGAAGGAAGAAAAGTAGGAGAAATTACGGATTCGAAGTGAACTTCGATAATCTCCCGACTATCCTATTGTTTGGCTTGGATTTAGGAAAGTCCTAATGTTTATTTAATGTTTTAATCTTGCCGATTTTAATTAATTAGGGCTTATATTTATATGATAGAATCATACTAAATAGCACTGGAAGATATGAGGGTTTATGTCGTATCGGACGACTACCTCGGAATCCTAAGACCGGTTAGGGCTTAATTTGCAATGCAAATGCCTAACGAAGAGTTGAGGATTTATGTTGCACTAAGCGAACTACCTCGAAGTCCTATGGCTTTGTTGTTTAATTCTAGGAAAGTTTTCGTTGAAATAGGTTCGAGTTTTGCTTGACGACGATGGTCGTGCTTGCCCACCATGCTCACGAGCTCCTTGTTGTTGCAGAGGTTTAGTTTTAGAAATCATAAATCGGGAGATGAGAGAAGTGTTTGGTTTAGAGAAGTCTTAATTTCCAAGTGTTTTTTGTGTTTTAATTAAAACAAATCTTAAAGTTGATTATAACAACACTGGTTAAGATCCGCGGTTCCATCCTTCCGGCATCATTATTTTTATCGGATTCACTTAGTCCGGATGAATTTGCTAAACTCAATCGAATGAGTTCCACACTTTCATTTAGACAGTGGGAAATCCCGTTAGCAACACGTAGGTTACATCATCCGAGGTATTCCCGATCATCCAACGGGACGTTTTAATTCGGTTGTAATTGTAGTTTTGTGTTCGTTTGTGATTAAAATTTGAGTTGTCTTATATTTTGAAATGTTGTGGAGGTGAATTTTATCTTGTAGTGTCTTTTAATTTAGTTATGGGTTTCGGTTTTGGTTTACGTCCTAAAGGTGTAGGTTTTCATGCAACTGTTGTTTATCGTACAGAAAAATAAGTGCGATGCGATTAAATAAATTACCGTAAAGTAAATCACAATAAAATAAAAGCGTACTGCGAGGTCTTCCCGTCATCCCAAGCTCGCACTTAAAACACGGTTAGAATATTTAAGCGAGTTCCTAGGTAAAGCTAAGGTAAGGGTTATGGTTTTCTACCAAATTCCTAATCCCTATGGCTAGTCATTTCTCATGACGTACGAGTTCCTTGTGTTTTTGGTTTGAAGACGATTTTCTTCATTAAAGAAGAATTAAGTTCAATTGTTCTTATAAATATCCTATCATATTGAGGAAGTGCTTAAGAAGAATCTTAAACATCTTTTCGATATTTCTAGGATTATTTTAAGTCGAAATGAATTTAATTATGTAAATGAATCGATCGTCCAGAGGTTTTCGAGTTTTGTTAACTTGCTCGGTGAACTAGGATATTTGAATGTCCTATAAGTGAAGTAACCTTTCATTTAATATTCTGTTTAGGAGTTATGATAACTAAAGCTTTTGAGGGTAAATTGGTGTTGAAATGGTTTGTGATTTAAGCTTAATTTCGATTGAAGGGTTTAAATTTGGAATAGTGTTCGAGTTATTTTAGAGCTTATTTCTTTATGTCTTAGGTGATGTTATTTAATTCAACTTAATTTAATTTAATTTAATTTAATTTAATTTAATTCAATTTAATTCGATTTAGTTTGATTTGATGTTACATTGAATTAATTTGATTTAATTTAATTAATTTTTTTTATTTAATTTGATTTAATTTAATTTAATTTAATTTATTTAATTTAATTTAATTTAATTTTTAATTTAATTTAATTTAATTTAATTTTTAATTTAATTTTTAATTTGATTTAATTTGATTTAATTTAATTTTTAATTTAATTTAATTTTATTCATTTTAATTTTAATTAAAATTTTAAAAGAGTTCGATAATTTAATTTTAGTTTAATGATTAAGTCTTTTAATATTTTAAATTTGAATTATCATTTTAATTAGGAATTAAACACTAATGAAATGATTAATTTAGGGATTTTTTTAAATTAAAGAATAAATCTCTTCCTAATAATATTCCTATTTTTCCAATTTTATTATTCTTCCAAATTTAATCAATTATTTAATTAAAGTTTAATCATTTTACATTGCTTAATGGGTTTCTACCCTTCAATTATTAAATTTCAATCATCCAAATCAGATTAGGATCAAATATTTTACTTGTTAATTTTTTATTAAACCTAAAGTTTTAATTAAGGATTAAAGAAAAAAAATAATTACCACTTTACCCTTTAAGCTTAATAATTTCATAACTCACTAAATTGAACTCAAATGAACTTGAAATTTTTATGTGACTTCACTCATATGTCAATAAAGACATTAGAGGAGAAAATGTGATTTTTCTGTATTTAATTTATTTATATAATTATTTTTGGTAGAAAATAGAGATTTCCAAGGAAAATTTAATAACATGACCAAGGGAAAGTTTCTGTCCTTAAGAAAATTATGGGACATTCCTAATGACCAAAGGACCACTTGGACCAATTTTTGTGATTTTTTGAATTATATTTTATTTATTAGAATTATTTTAAGTTCTGGAGTATTAATTAATTTAAAAATAAAATAAATGTTGAAAAATGAATCTTATGTTTTTCAAAAATCTCTCTGATATCAAGGAAATCAGAGAAGCAAATTTTGCAATTTTCTGATTTTTCTATGATTTATTACAATTATTTTAGTGAAAATGCTAGAAAATACATTTTTTAATTTTAAAATTACCCTAGGGCTTTAAAAATTAATATCTCACCAAATAGGCCTAAGAAAAATATGGGGTTTGTTCCTAAGTGATTAAAATTCAAAATGTGACATTTTGGTGAATTTTATTATTTTTGTGATTTTTATTATTTTTTAATTATTAAAAATATTAAAATAATATTAAAAATCAACTTTTTTAGAAAATTGAAATTTTAATTTTCTTAAATTCCCCTGATATCAGAGAGGTTCCAAAATCAATTTGGTGAATTTTTGAAAGATATTTTGAAAGTTATGAATTTTTAAAGTTTAAAATGACTAAATGGCTTAATCAACCCAATTAATAGAGCTAACCAAGTCCAATTGACCTCAAATTTTTATGGTGGGTTCTTCTGACCCTAAAGGTCAATGGAGAATTGATTTGAAGTCAATTTGATGTATGGTTAGTTCTAATTAATTAGAGACCTATTTTGAGTGTTTAAGCCGATTAGGGTTGTCTAAAATGAACTAACTCAAAACCTATTTTTCCTAGGGTTCTCTGGTCATAAGGAACATCACCAAATTTTCCTAGAATTTATTTCACAACATGCTTATTTACTTGGAATTAAAATACTCAAAACGAGTGACATGAATTTGAAAAATCAATAACTCTTCATAGGGATGACCTCGACTTTGGAAAATTCGGGGAATGTTCCCAAATTCAGAGGCTTCAAAAGCCCTATGGTCTCATGCCATGGTGAATTGTATACATGCATGGAGAATTAAATGTATGCAGAGAGTAAATAAATTATAAAAAATAAAATACTTGATGAAATTAAATGATTTCTTTTCCACATTATTCTCCTCCGTTCACCGAGCGAGAGGGTATTTTTATTTTATTTTTCCGATTTTCCTACACAAAGTTATGAATTTTTAAAGTTTCGATATTTAATAAATACATTAAATACCCTATTTATCTACTTATCCACGCGGCGCCGTCGAAACATCGGCGGCTCCGAAGGGGTACGTGTCGCGCCGTGATTGGGCGCCGCCATCCGAGTCGGCCGTCACGGGACCCGCGGTTCACGTATCATTCCACGGTCCGGCGCAATCCGAACCGTCCGCTCGATACACGCGCGATCCAACGGCTCCCGGTCATCGTCTACGACCGGGTGCGATCCCGTGACCGTCCACACTCTAACCACTAAGAACTCACTCGATTCTCGATGGATTTTCGTGTTCTTATGCTCTATGGATTCGTCTTGAAGAGACGAACACATCCATACGGTAAACATGCATTTAAATTGACTCAAATTAAAATGAGAATCTCTGGAAGCTCGGGAAGAAGAGGGAGTCCATACCTTTGCTCAGAGAAGTGAAGCTTCGATCTGAGAGTTGTTGCACCTTCGATTGGATCTCAAGAAGCTCCGGATGAAGTCTCTGGTGCAGTGAATTGTCTCAGGTTGGACTTCGACCACAGCCGATCACAAAGCTTGGAGGCTGGAGCAAGCTGAGGTGGCTCTGGAGATGGGGCTTTTGCTGGTGGACACCTTCCCTTGGTCCAGTGAAGGTGTAGAACCAATCAATTTGGGGATTGGCTCACTGTGGAGAAGTGTCCTGGTTTTTAGGCTAAAGTTTGAGCTCGAAATTGAGCTCGAATTGGAAGGAATTGGGTTGGAATTCGGTGGGGATCAAATGCTACATGTGTGGAGAGTGATGCGGAATGATTTTGGCGAGTTTCCTTAAGGTTAGGTTCGGCACCTCTCATGGCCGAGAAGGGTGGTGTTTAAATAGGAGAGGGTGGAGGGCCTCCGGGGAGAGTTAGGGCTTGGGATCAGTTGCTCAGGTCGAGGGCGAACGGCCATGGTGGCCATTGGGCATGGGGCGGCTCGGCGAGGTAGAATCCCAAAGTTGGCTCACATGTGAGCTCTCGGCCATGGTGTTTTCCGGCGACACGGTGGCTGGCCGGCCGGGCATTGGTCACCATCTTGTTCAGGTGGGTCAGGGCTGGGGTTTGGTGCATTCAATTGAGGTCTGACATGTGTAAAGGAGTTTGATTTAAATGGAATGGGAGAAGGCTCACTTTGGCTTGATTTGGGTCAACCCACCATTTTGGGCTTGGTGCACCCTTCCAAGCTCTGATTTTGAGCTGAGGGAATCATTTAGGTCGGCTTAGAAGGAGTGGTGAAGTCTCCATCCATGATGAGGTGGCTAAACATGGTTTAGTGTGTGACATGATTAAGGTAAAAAAGGTTAAAGGAGGTTTAAGAAAGAACCCCCTCTTCTTGCCATAAATGGACTAATGACAAGTCAAAGCCCTCATGGCTTCATGTGGCTTGAGAATGGCTTGTTCATGGCTCCATTTGGCTTGGGAAAAGGTTGACTTGTTTCATGAAAAGGGTTTTAGAAATATTTGACATTTAGGGGGTAATTTGACATGTGGCTTGATTTGGAATGGTTTAATTGATGATTTTGAAACTTAGGGGTGATTTTGATCAAATGGATGATGAGGGGAAGTGTCATGTGGGCTTTAGGATGATTTGGGCTTTTGAATTTTGAAGGAAATGGGCTTTTAGGAAGGTTTAAGGGAAGTGGGCTTTTAAGTTTAAGAATGTGTTCATAGATGAGAATTTTTTGTAAAAGTTTGGGCCAAATAATTGTTGTTTTTGGTTTAGGGATGCTTCATGAGTGGTTTGAAACAAATTTGAGGTGATTTGGGTTTGAATTGGGTTGGATATGGGCCTTTTTGGTAAAGAGGCTAAGGTGGGCCAAAATGGGCTACCATGGGCCAAAGTTGGGCTAGAGTTGAAATTGATGTAAAATTAATGTTGGGAAATGTTTATGGGAGTGTTTCAAAGAGGTTTTGGCTTTGGTTAGGTTTTGATTTTGGGATTTGGGCTCATTTGGGCTAGGTTTAGGTTTAGGTCGAAATTGGGCTTTTGATTTTGGGTTGAATTTGAGTGGGGTTTGGGTCTAAATTTTGGGCAAATCATGTTAGTGTTTTGTTTATGGGGATGTTAAGGAAGATTTAGAAAAGATTTGGGGTTAATTGGAGTTGAATTGGGTGAGTTTGGGTTAGGTTTGGGTCATAGGTCCAAATTGGGCTTTAAGGCCAAAAGTGAAATTGGATCCCAATGCCAATCAAATTGGGCTTGGATTTGGTCTAGATTTGTGTTGGGGATGTTGAATTGAAGTTTAGAATTGAATTGGACCAGAATTTAGGTCAATTGGGTAGGCTAGGTTTGACATTGGGTTTACTTTGGGTTAAAATGGGTTAAATTGGGGATTTTGATAAAAGTGGGGTAAATTGACAAAATTGGCCCATGTTGTAGTTGAACAAAATGAAATTGGGAATATTTGGGATTTTCTGGAATTTTCTGGGAATTTTCTGAATTTTTGGATTTTTTGGCTAAGAGGGGTATTTTGGGTATTTGGAGGGTATTGGGAGGTATTTTTGGAATTTTTGGTATTTTTGGTTATGGATGATCAGTTTGAGTGATGTGGAAATGTTTGGGAATGATTTTGGAGAATTTTGGGTGATTTGGAAATTTTTGAGAAATTTGGGTATTCGAGACTTTGGGTAGGTTGGCGGGTGTAGGGTCCCGGGGGTCAAAAATTAAAAATTTAGAAAATGGAAGATTAGGTGAATGTAAGTGGAATAAAATCATTTTGGTTGAGCCATGAAGCCATATCAAGCCCACATGAGCCATGAAGGGACTCATTTGAGGCATTCACTATGTTGTTCCTAACCCTCTTAGCCAAGGGTTTAGGGGTTAAGGACCATCCATGTGAATCATCTACATGAGTCAAGAGGTCAAGTCGGGTATGGGTGTGTTTTAGGAGGTGTATGGAAGTGTAGTGTATGAGTGTAGTGTGTGTGTAAGTCGGCCCTTCATCGGACCGAGGCACCGAGGGCGATCCTAAGGCCAAAGAGTCCTATAGGAACTCATCCTTTAAACTTCCACACTTGATTTCAACCCTCTAGGTGATTAGGGGTCTACGGTCGAGTTTGTGGATTTTGCGGGGAGTTAAGAAGTGGTTTAAAATTCTAGATGGTGGATCCCAATTCTAGTCCTCTAAGATAGTCAAAGGAAAAGCCTAAGGCTAGATCCTAAGTACTAAAGAGAAGAAGAGAAGACCTCATCAAAAATGAGGTCAACACCTTTGTTATGCTCTCTCTGAGGCTGAACTATATATTCAACCGGATCTATAGTAAATAACTCAATTTCTGTTGTCTGTAGTTTAGAACAATGTTGATGTTCATAATTGTTATATTTAGATCATTTGATATATCAACATAAGGCTATGAGGAGGAAGAAGAAGGGGGAATGGTAGAACTGTGCCTTTTTCTCATGCCTGCTCATAAGGAATTTTTATTGCTGGATAACCCCCATGTCGAATGGATAAGGAATTTTTCTTGATCATATGGAATTTTCTTGTCTTCGTGGTTTATGCAGTAAGAATCAATTATTATAAATCGTTGAGGTTGATGGCCTGATGCAATTGCCAATAAGAATCATTTTTGGTACCATACTTTGAGAAGTTGTTTCTTGCAACCTATGCTTGAATGTAGAAGGTAGGAGTGCAACCTATGTTCTTGTCATTTTCATATAAGTTCTAAGTGGTTCTAAGTGGGCATAAGTACAACTACAGTAAACTTCAATCAACATGAGCATTTTGGCTTGATTGAAACTTATCGGTTGGCTGGGCTGTTTTGCATTGGCTATATGGTTGGGCAGTTTTGTTGGCTAGGAATATTTTGGCTTGATTGGAACTGATCGGTTGGCTGGGCTATTTTGCATGGGCTATATGGCTGGGCAGTTTTGTTGGCTAGGAATATTTAGGCTTTATTGGAACTGATCGGTTGGTCGAAGTTTGTTTGCATGGGCTATATGGCTATGAATATTTGCTTGTATGCCTTTTTCGTTTCGGGGTGTTTTCGCGGGGCCATAAAAGACATCTCCTCCTATTTTGGTTGTTTGTATGGCTATTATAATCGAAGTTAACTTCGATGTTTTTCTGGTGGAACTATGCTCGTTAGAAACCTTCCTTATTTTCTCTCAACATGAGCATATGAAGAACAAACACATGCTATAGAAATTTGTTATGTATATGGAGTTATTTTTGTAGAAACTGTTATGGTGTGTAACCCCAGGCAAATTGGAAATACTATGTATATGTTATATATTTCAGCAATAAAGAAACACCATTTCTTTCCCGTGGATGTAGGTCAATTTGACCGAACCACATAAATTGTTGTGTCATTTTGTGCTTACCTGTATTAGTTGTTTTATTTCAAACTATATTTCTCCATGTCTTTATGTGTTCCTTTGTCTTTATATCATTTTCACTTTAATATTACGCAATTGAAATCATATTAGAAATTATTCCTTCGTGCTAGTAGTTCATTTATGCATATGTTTGCTGAACTGTTTCATAGTTAAACATGTTGCTAATTTGTCTCGTATTTATAGTATGTCTAATAAGAATAAAGAAGTTGCCACTCCTGCACTTTGGGAGAAGGACATAAAAATAATTTTCTGCGATATATGCGTTGCAGAAGTCGAAAAAGGCAATAGACCAAACTCTTTTTCAATGAAAGAAGGTCGGCAAAACATAATAACAAAATTTAGGGAGGTCACAGGCAGGGATTACGATAGACTACTACTTAAAAATAAATGGGATCAACTAAAGGAAGAATGGAAACTTTGGAAGGACTTAAAAAATGGGTCGACTGGCTTGGGTTGGGATCCATCGAAGCGAACAGTTGCTGCATCAGATGCATGGTGGGCTGAAAGACTTGTGGTAAGCTATCATTCATTTGATAATTGCAATGTAAATCATTTTTAGTTTTTAGCCCTCCTACTAAAATATAATTTTATATTACAGATATTTCCTGCGGCGAAAAAGTTCAGAACATCTGGGATTGAACCAGAATTGGAGGACAAACTAGATAGAATGTTTGGTGGGGTGGTAGCTACAGGGAAATATTCAGCTACACCAAGCCAAATAATGATTGAAACAGCCCCAGAAGAGGTCGTCGTAGAACTATCAAACGATTCAGTAGAACTCCGCATGTACGAACAAACTGAAATGTTATCAACAAACCGTTCGAAGCGGCCCCGGATCGAAAAGAAGAGGAAATGTACTGTTGCAAATATGAAAGATCAGCTCTCATTACTTGTGGAATCAACAAATGATGCTCCACACAGAGTTCAAAAAACCGACGTCCAGCAGGTTGTTAGGCTTCTACAGGAAGACCCAGACATTATAGGGGATCGTGATCTTTTCTTCTTTGCTATCGACCTCCTCCGGGACTCTCTCCACCGAGACTTCTTCACTGCAGTTGACAGAGAGCTACGAGTCGAATACATACGCTATTACTATAACTGTCGCACCATGTGATCTGATATGGAACTGCTAATTTTATTTCATCTAACATTAGTACTGTTATCGATGTTGTTGTTTGTACAATTTCTATTTGTATGGTGGAATGCTTGAGTTATTTCCTTTCTAAATATAGTTTATTCATTTGCTTCTTTTAGTTAGTTATTGATTTCTATAGAAAGTAACTTATTTAATTTAAAAGGTGCAGTTTATACCGTCATGAATCCGGAGGAATTCTGACGCCGTAGGAGAAATGCAGCAGTAAATATAATGCTGCAATATTATAATACGTACGTCGATCGTGAACCTTGTTACACTTCATCCCAGATTGGAGAAAAATGGATGGGTGAAATGATTTCAGGACACCCAACGAGATTTCGTAACATGTTTCGTATGTCACATGATGTTTTCAGAGATCTACTATTAGATCGAACAACATCTCATGGACTTCATGGGTCGTCTAGGACAACAGACCGTGAAGTATTGGGCATCACACTTTACATACTTTCACAGAATGAGTCAATGCGGGGAGCCATGGAACTCTTCCAACATTCGTCGGAAACAATAAACCGATATTTCTCAGTTGGTTTGGCTTCTCATCGATCTAGCAACAGACATAATAAAACCAACTGATCCGACTTTTGCAAGGATCCCGACAGAGATTCTTAACGATGAACGATATATGCCATATTTCAAGGTACACATGTTTACTAGAATAATTTATTAATGGATTGCATATTGAAATGATTTTTTCTGTTTCTAAAGGATTGCATCGGCGCAATCAATGGAACGCACGTTCATGCTTTATTGTACGGATAACGAGAAAGTTGCTTTTATCGGCTAGTTACGGGAGGACAACTCAAAATATAATGGTTGTTTGTGATTTCAACATGTGCTTTACATTTGCATTGGCTGGATGGGAGGGCAGTGCACATGACAGTAGACTCTTCAAAATTGCAACAAGAAAGCCGGACTACAATTTTTCTCATCCACCGCACGGTAAGGTCATTTGTGATATAAATAGTTAATGTTTTTCTGTCACATACCTCGTTAAATTTTCTATCATTACAGGCAAGTATTATTTGGTAGATGTTGGCTACCCAATGCAGAGAGGGTATCTTAAACCCTATCCTGATACAAGATATCATATTCCAGATTTTGAAAGAGCCAGTAATCGCACGAGAACTAGAAAAGAGTTGTTTAATAAGAGACATTCATCCTTGAGAGACATTATTGAGAGGACATTTGGAGTTTGGAAGAAGAAATGGGTCATTCTTCGAGATATGCCACCTTATCCGTTCCCCAAACAGGTGCAGATAGTGTTGGCAACTATGGCCCTGCATAACTATATCAGGCGGCATCCAAGTCTAGCTGATGTTGATTTTGACCGTGTCGATCAAAATGACGAGGTTCATACAGTCGAAGGTTTTGAGGACCGCATTGAACAGTATCCACCACGGGAGGATAACAACAGTGCAGCAATTTGCACGAAAGATGGGGAGGGTGCAAACGAAATGACAGTCCTTCGAGAAGACATTACTCGCTTGTTAGTTGGAGAGTGATTTTGTTGAGCATTGCAATGTATGTCTTTTACACTCTTGTTGAGCACTTTACTTCACATTATTTACAATTCTACACTCTAGCTTCATTATTTTAATTTTGTTTGACCATTTGATACTCAAATTAATTTAGCTGTATATATGCTTGCATTTCAGGTAGACATGAGCTCCAGCACGTCGGCTACCTCTCGCCGATTGCTATGTCACTGTGGGCTGCAGACATCTCTTTTGGTATCACGACAGCCGCATAGCTTTCGTCGCAAGTTTTATGCCTGTTCTAGGAACATTCCAGAGCAGTGCCGTTTCTTCCGATGGGCGGACAGTTTACCGGATTCTCATGAGTCCGATGCTAGGGAGTGTACGGTCACAGCGGAAGACGGAGTGTCACGGGAGTTACAGCATCTCAAAACTAAAGTGAACGTTATTATATTGTTGGTTGTTGTTGGGATAGTTCTACAGTTTTTTTTCACTATGCTGCTGCTAGCACGTGTTTGAGAGGACTCTATGTTTAGCTGTAGAACTCTATGACTTTTTTGAGATATGCAATCGTTCTCTTGATGTGTTTTCGTTTCAGATCTTGTGTAGACATATGATTTAAAAATAAAAATTTTTTAATGCTCTTTAATATATATAGATATCTAAACAATATGAAACTAAAAGAGCACTTTTATAGATTAAAAAATTTTAATACTTTTAAAATATGTAGATATATTATTTAGTTACATATTTTTTAAAGCTCCTAAATGTTATATTAATTTGAACAATCTATTTAAAATATAAAAATTTCCAAAAATATATTTTATTAAAAATAAGATATAATCAAGCTCGTAAATATTTTATTAATATACTTAAATAATTTCATCTATATAGTGAATTATTGCATTGAAGCAATAATTCACTATATAATCTAGATATAATAAAGCTAGTAAATATATATTAAAAATATAAAAATTTAAAAATATAATTTAAATTTATTAGTTTGTATATTTAAAATATAAAATTTTTTAAAAAAATTTCATTTGCGAAATACTGTATACGAAATAAATATATCAAAATTTTAAAACGGTTTTAATAAACAGAGTGATCAGTCATTATTTGCTTGCATTTTATTCTACATTGTTATCAAACAGACAGTCAAATCCATCAGGCTAACTTTTACGCAGAATGCTATTCATGATTATAGAATGAATGAAGCTGCAGCCCAACCAAACAGACCCTAAATCTAGTCAATTGTGGCTGCGGATAAAATCATACTTCACATGGGACCTTCAGAATAAATAACCATTGTACTTCACCGTCAACCATTATACTAATCTTAGAAAATTCAAAGTGAAGCTGCACTGCTTTTTCTTCCAACCTTAAAAAATAAAAACCTGTACTTTTCCAAACCCAAAGAGGGCAGGGCCGCCCATATCCAGACTCCAGCAGTATTATAAGTTCAAAAATATTAATATTTATAATATAAAATTTAATATATAGTCATAAAATAATAAAGATGACAGGATATGAATCATGGGCAAAAAATAAAGGGTGTCCGCCCTCCATATGGTTTTACCTGACAAATCAGTAGGGAGGAACACTTGCGTGGACAGTAGTCATAGTACTTGTGATTCAGTATTCAATACTAGAAAATTATATTTAAGGCGGTTCATGTTCTGCTCATTTATATTTCAAGTTCAAAAAATATATATGTTCAACTTGTTTGCTTAGCAAATTGAGCATGAGTTATTCACGAACAAAGTTGTGTTGACAATCCTAATCATTCAACCAGAATATGTTAAAAATAGAGATAAGATTTATAAATTATTGTTTGAATCTAATTATTGTTTGAATCATAAAACTTCATTTGAATCTAATTTAATAATTTTTTATTCAATTTTCTTAATTAATACTTTCAGTTGATTATAAATCTTTGTAGTCTTGTAGTCAATTAAATTTTTTTAAATAATACTTATATATATATATATAGACACACTCATAGATAGACATAAATACACTTGTATACATATATACCTATATATACAGCCATATATATACCTATATATACAGTTATATGTATATATTTATATATCCACACACACACATGTATATACATATATGTATATATTTATATATTCACGCACACGTGTGTGTAATTGATGAATAGTATTTTGAGCCAAAATCAGCTGAACACGAACGAATAAATTTGTGTTCATATTCAGCTCGTTAACTTATTGAAGGAGCCTTCTTAAAGAGCGGAGCACGAACAGTTCGAGATTTGGCAGTCCTAAGTATAATACAGTTTCACGAAGTTTGATTTGGATTTATAAAGTCTCCCGAAGCAGTGATGAAATCAGATTTGTCAGGCAACAAGTAAACACACAGAATTCTTAATATCCAACTCTTAAAAACTTTCATATTTATATTCATAAAATTCATTATTTTAACACTAAAAGAGTCTATGTGCCCTCCTCCAAGAAAAATTATTATATATGTACAGCGTACTCAAAGTTGTGTCCGGACTCCAATTACATGACGACACGTGTTTTTGTCGACCCCATCCCTCAAAACATTCAAATACAACCGCGGTTGTATTTGAATATTCCAGAATACTACCATAATACAACCGGAGAATATTCTAATAAAGCCGCGGAATATTCGAATACAATCGCGGTTGTATTCGAATATTTCGCGATTGTATTGTGTTACCGGAATACTACCACAATAAAACCGGGAAATATTCCAATAAAACCGCAGAATATTTGAATACAATCATGACTTTATTTCTGTCGAAAAAATTGGGTCGGGTCGGGCGCGTGATTAAATTTATCGGTTGTATTATAGTAGTATTCTGGAATATTCGAATACAACCGCGGTTGTATTTTTGTGTTTTGAGAGATGGGACCAGTACAAACACGTGTTGTCATGTAATTAGAATCCAGACACAACTTTACGTACGCTGTACGTACGCAATAATTTTTCCCCACTCCTAACTTTAAATATAAAATCTAATTTACGCAAAATTAAATATAACATTTTTATTCAGCCACCTCCTAAACCCGCTTAGGAAAATTTTGACTGAAATTTATGAACCGGTAAAATATTATATTCAATATTTTGAATAATTGGTCTATAAAACACTAAAACAAATGTGAGACGTAAATACATAAAAATTGTGTAATGCATCTAAATTTCCCAATAATAAATCCAGTCATTCTATTCAATAGAGGAGCAAATTTGTTTTATAGTGTATCCAGATATTAATACTAAATTAACATTCAACAAAATACTAAACATAGAAACAAAGAACAACTCCCAAGTATAGCAAAACAAAGAAGAATCATACAAAGGTTCTATATTCCACTAAAAGCTGGGCACTAAAAATGATCACAATAAGAGCTAATCATCCATTAAACTTGCAATAAAATAAAAGAAACCCCCCAAAAAGACATTTACAGCCACCCACAAGGTGTTCTCCTCTCCTAAATATTCCAAGCAGGTAACAACAAAATTAAAACAAAAGAATAAAAAACTATCTTTCCCACATTCACCAACACAGAGACATGGAAGGAAACTTCACCTGCTATTCTCCTGGTTTCCTATCTCTGACCTTTCCTCGTTCGAGGCGGAGTTCCGGGTGCGAGTAATCGAGAGGTATTCTGGCCGGTTTCCGGAATGTGTTTCTGAGACGCGAGGTATGTGAGGGCGGTAACGACGTCGGCAATGGCAGGCCTCATTGCAGGCTGCTCTTGCACGCACATGGCAGCGACGGCAAGAGCTTGGTACAAGCTGCGCACGGGGTATTGACCCTGAAGTGTTGGATCAGCCATCTGGGGAAATTTCCTCCGATCTTTGAATAAGGGTCGAGCCTACGAGCAAACATCAAGGATTATAAGGATATATCCTATAAGCCCATTATCATAATAATATTAGGTCTCGTTTGGGACAACTTATCTGGTAGCATTTTTCAAACCGCCGCCTAACTGTTTAGTTCACGCGTTTATGAAAACGCTGTCTGCCGCGTTTGGATTTTTTACACTAAATGCAGGCCGCGGGTCGACCCCCGCGGCCGACCCGCGGGCCGCATTTCAGGATAAGCTGCTTATCCTGAAACACACAAGCTGCCCCAAACAGACCCTTAGTCTTGATCATCAATTATGTGAGATATGTTCATGAATTCTATTTATTCACTAATTTCTATTTAATGTTGTTTGGAATTACAAATCATGCTTTGGAAAAGAAAAAATTTTTGTTAATCATCATTTGCATGTATGTAGTTAAGAAAAAATTGATTTTAAGCTCCACATATCTATTAAGAAGTCCCCTCTAAAGTGAGAAATGGAATCTCATATTTAAAAAATTGTAAGTGAATAATATTGTGATTAATTCATCTGCAAGCAAACAGAGGAGAGCATTTAAGAATATCAAATCTATTTTATGCAAAATTATTCAGCAATGTGATGTTTTAAGTTAACCTCTTATATGACAACTGATCCACTAAACTGCTAGTTTTGTTACTCGGAAGTTTTGAAAAAAGAGATAATTACATGGAGACCACCCGAACCATTGATATTTACAAATTAATCATCTAGATGAATTTTTTGAACTACCGAACCGATGTATTTACCGATGTATTTACGCATGCCACGATCAAACTATTGAGAATTTGATAAAAATAAAAATATGTGTTGGGGTGGGGTTTTATGAATTTTGATATTTGAGTTAGAATTTCAAAATTGGATGAAAAGAAGTGGTTGATTTGTAAATAGCAAGTTTTGGGTGGTCTGAATGTAATTGCCTAAGATAATCAATCAATTTTGTTAAATACACACCATTCGATTGAAATGTAGTTAGACATCAAAATATTGATTTCAATTTCACATTCAAAACTAAGTAAAATAAATCCTCAATTTCTAAAAGAGCCCTAGTTGGATATATTCTATAATTGTTCTGGGTTGAAAGAGCCAAATGACACAAAATAAGAAAGGGAAACTTCAATGAGCATAAATTAATACATAAGCATGATGGAAGAAATTTAAATAACCTCTGCTAAGGGTCAAGGATCTGAGATCAGCTTAAAGCAGCTAAATTGGAATACACATTTTAAACAGGAGGTTGGAGGTTTGACCTTTTGCCTCATGAGAATGTCAAACCTCATGGCTTTGACCAAGCCAACTAAGGTCAGTGTAAGGCTTGACCTTCGGCCTCAAGAGACTGGTCAAACCTCAAGGCATTGAACAAGTCAACAAAACTCTTAGATCCAATGGTAGTCAACTTTGCAGTACAATGCCCCCCTTGATGTTCTTACAAAACAACTAAAGGATCTATCATACTAGCTGTTCCATGAAATACATGAGAGGAGTTATGCCACCCAAATCTTTCATATCACATTAAAGATATTATTATTTTAATTTCAAAAAAAAAATTAAATACATATATGTAAAAATTATTTAGATGTTTGATATATAAATACATAAGAACTAAGTGGTCTTCATATAAATCTTCCTTTTCTTTCACAGAACATTAATTCCATCCAATGTGTTGCGCATTTGAGCATATCATTGAAAATATTTAGAAAGGAGATTTCCATGGGTTGATATGAGGTCTACTATTATTTGTTATATGATCATATAAAAGCACATTACATAGTAAAGTAAACAACACAAAATAATAGATATATTAGAGAAGTTAACTAATTCAAAAGGAGATAAACTTACCCATGAAACTAGGGTTTGCTCTCTAGCAGCCCTCGATGTGTCAATTGCCCTCCTCCCAGTTATAATTTCCAAAAGAACAACACCGAAGCTGTAGACATCCGACTTCAATGTTAGTTGCCCGGTCATTGCGTATTCCGGAGCACAGTATCCGTAGGTTCCCATTATCCGCGTTGAAACATGGGTGTTGTCACCAACTGGACCAAGTTTCGCTAAACCAAAGTCTGATAACTTAGGATGATAACCCTCTCCAAGCAATATATTTGAGCATTTTAAATCGCGATATATGACAGGAGGGCTAGCTTTGTCATGCAAATACTCTAAACCTTTTGCTGCGCCGGCTGCTATTTTCATCCTCGTGTTCCAATCAAGCGGCTTCGTATCAGCTGTAGGATCTATAATTGTTGAAATTATCAGATGTTTTAAAAAAAAAAAATTATGTGACAAATGGAATAGTTTAGAGAGGACTTAATAACATTTCTTACCATGAATATGATCTTCTAAAGAACCCAAGGGCATAAACTCGTAGACCAAAAGCCGTTGATCACCATCGGCACAGTATCCAAGTAGTTTAACTAAGTTAGGATGATGTAGCAGACTTAACATCAAAACTTCAACTAGGAATTCCCTATTTCCTTGTAATCCATCATGATCTAGCTGCTTTATGGCCACAGTCTGCAGTAAAACACAATAATAATTAGTGATAGAAATTCAAAATTGGTACATATTATGGAAGAAACATATGTTTGGATTGAAAACTTCTTAGTTTTGGCTTTATTTGATCGCCATGATCATTATTGGCCTTATCAGAAATATTTGATGCCGGCTTTATGGATCATCATATTCTATTTGTTCCGGTTTGTGTGGTGCCCAATGTGTTTGTTTTATTTCATACCTGATTTAAGCAAGATTTACATACATAGCACTCAATTCTTACGAATTTACATATCTAACACCTTAACTTTAATTTTTACATATATACCAACTTACCTACGCATTAAAAGGTGTATTCCACTTTTCAAACGTCAAAAAGGTGGCATTTTTTATGTGATATAAAAGATTTGAGTGTTAAAAATGTAAAAAAAAAAAGCAAAGTTTATGTGTTAGATATGTAAATACATAGGAATTGGATGGTATTCTGATTTAATCCATCAAGATTATGAAAGAAACTACTAAAAATCATAGCATCATAATTAAGAGACTAAAGTATCAAAATCTGGAATTTAAAAAAAAAAAATCACCTGGTTGATACTCTCTAATCGTCCTTTATACACCCGACCAAAACCACCCTCTCCGAGAAGACAATCAGCTCTAAAATTTAGTGTGGCTGAAGCTAATTCACGAAAAGTAAAGGTCTGAGCAGCAATATGTTCAGAACCGCTCTTTGTTGAATCATTCTCCTTCTTCACCTGCCGATTTTGGTTTTTATCGTTCAAGGATTGATTTGGTCTTGACTTCTCTGCACACCATGAATAGCAGAAAGAAATTTTCAAAATATTCACCACAGTGACAAAATTACAAAAAAAACAAGATAGAGGTCTCAAATGCTCCTTCATCAATGCCAATTTCACAAGCCCGATCGTTTTCAAAGACCGAGTATTAATGGGCCATTAAAAAATCCTTAAAAAAGACAAAAATGTAACCATGAAAAATAAATCAGTAAGAACATGCTTCTGCAATAATTGTTTTCAGAGAAAAGCCAAAAGAAATTAATGAGTAACTTGTTCCACAAGAAATATATTCATAGAGCTGAAAATGAATTGAGTTTGATCTGTAAAAGAACACGGAACCAGATTAAAATAGAAATAAATGATACTCATATTTAATTATTTTTTCAAGCTGATTCTTAGTTAAAGCTTTGGTGCACTCAAATTGCAGATTAGAATCAAAATGCCCTATCGACTACAACATGTTTAGATGATATCACCTCACATCAAACGAGAAACGGGTCAACAAAAATTTTCATTCTAAATCTTTTGGAGGATTTTCCAGCCCCACCGTGTATGTAGAGGGTATGGGCCAACACGATCCAGTAAAATTTAATTTCCACTGCACTTCAAAGCACTGTCTCTGGAAACTCTAAGTCTTCCAAGCTAACTTATATGAAAAGTAAACGACATGGAATCGAACAAAACCCTAGCCAAATCAATCACCCGGTTAGCAAGGAAAGTACCAACAAGATCAGCTGAGCCACGAAGATCCAAAAACACCATAATATAAGTCTCTCCTTTGAGCTCGAAATGGGTATCTTCTGATCCCAAAAGTGAAACTCGGAAAAAGTAATAACAGGAAGATCAAAAGGAAACCCTATTCTACTGACTAATGAGTAAGGCGAATACAAGTCGAACAAAAAGGGGAAGAATGAGCAGATTTAGCCATGAAATAGCATGGATTTCGTCTACCTGGAGGAGATGGGATCTGATATTTCTTCTTAGATTTCTTGTTTGGCTCTCCAGTGCAGAGAAACCACCCCATATTCCTCGAAGAAGCTTTCGTCTCCTTCTTCCTATTCCTCCCCTTCGACGAATGAGAAAGAGTGAGGAGTAAATAAAGAGAGAGGCGAACTCGCGAGCAAAAGATCAATAAAAATTTGAGGGATTTTACATACATACCACCCAATTATTATGTATTATCATATTAGCCACCCTAAATTTTAATATAACAAATCTACCCTCCAAACCTATTTTCTCACCAAATATATCACTCCATTGAACAATCAATCACAATCAATCAAAAAGAGACTAAATCCATCATGTTCCTGTTAGCAGCCACATATGTGGGAAGATCTGCAAAGTTAAGTGATCAAATCTTACACGCCGATTGCACGAATCTCAAGAAAACTAAACGGATCTCATCAAGAATATACTAAAGGACTGCATCGGGATGATCGAAAGACGGAGATGTCAAGCATCGTTACCTTTGGTCAGAACCATGGGCCGATCGAAATAAAGTCAGCGTTCGAAAGAAAAGTATGCACCTGACTTAAAAGACAGTCAATTGCAATTAGTTCCCTCAACTGATTCTGGAATTCTTCATAAAGATAGCCCAAAGACACCCATTGAATATGTTTTCTAATCCTCTGTGATGGCCCATTGTCTAAAGGAGAGTTGCTAATCAGATTGTGGCGATACACCATTTGCCTGAAGGTCTAAGTTCACCCTGATGACAAGAGGGTTTTTATTGAAGATTCACTCGAGAAGGTCGGCCGAAAAGCTTCCAACCGACCAAAGATCTTTCAGTTGTCCGAAGTCCTTCTAGCCAACCGAATGATTGTCAGGCAGGCGAATGTCAATATGTGTCGGCCATTAGAAGACCCTCTTCAGACAGTTATGAATATGAAACAGTGTCATTATAAGTTGCAGATTATAATTACAAATATGGATATGTGTAATTGTGTAATAATTACTTATAATGTTCTTATTAAAATAGGGACAAATACATAATTTTACTAGATAACCCTATGAACTATAAATAGGGGATTATTTCTTCAAGAAAATACTATAAATTTATTCTTTGAAAACTTATGTTACTGTGCATTATATCTCTCCCTTTCTTCCTCTCGTCGGTATAGCGCTCTATTCTTTGGGTGTGATCCACAAGTCATTTTTTGATTCAATGCACAAATTTCAACTGTCTCCCAACGACGATGATCCCTCTTTCAACTACTCATTTACCAAGTCTTCGGCGACTGAACTTCCTAATGGAATTTCTTCTATGCTTGGGCTGAGATACCATAACTAATTTGTTTTCTCTCTCGCCAGTTCACGTCAAATGGCTCATCGATGGCGAAAGCTCTCCATTGAAAGCTCTCCTTCTTCTCCAAAGTTAGTTAACGCTTATCGCCACTAACTCTTCATAACAATTTCTTCCATTTTAAGTTGGAATCAACTATGAAGTCGAAAGTGAAAGCGAATAAAGAGGTGAGAGTAGAAGGAAATGAGACTCCGATAGTGATATCTTCTTTTCAAGCTGAGAACATGACACATGAAAAAAGAATAGAAAATTTATACATGTAAGCTTTTTTTTTTGTTGAAATGATGAGGGGACACCCAACTTTTTTTTTAAAAAAAAAGTTACAATATTAAAACTCATAATTACAATTCACAAAAACAAAATAAAACGAACTCAACAAACAAAAACAACAAGTTAAATCAACAACACAAAATAACACAAAAAATCAACAACAAATACATCAACAACAACCTAAATCAGTAACAACAAACTGCCAGTTCACCACAACAACTACAAGAACATCTTTAAATCAGGCAAACAAGTGACAAATTCTACAGCAACATTTGAACTAATAGTAGAGCTTCTTTAAGGTTGCAAAAAGATAAAACATAGAGAACCATAAAAACTAGACTAACAAAATAAAAAGTAATGAATGAAACCATAAAATAAGATTCAAAATTTAAGAATAAGAGTGAAATAATTGAGATCATAATTTACCTAAAAAGAAAATTAAAATTCCTTCCAAATTTAAGAATATATAAAGTACATTCATCCGATTAAATTTTAATTAAGGTTGGAATAAAACATACCTCAAATCATTCTCAGACAAAAGATAGAATCAAGGAAATAAAGAACTTATCAAAAAGAAAAACCTATTCAAAAACAAAAAGAAAGAAACAGAAAGAGGTAAGAACATAAACAGATGAGAACAACAGACAGCTGAAGAGCAAAAAGCAACAACAACAATATCCGACAACAAGCAACTGTCAATATCATCAAATGAAAAATGATATCACAGTAAGTTCATCAAAAGTATAAATAGCTATATCAAGACCCAAAAAACACAACAACAACCAAATAAAAGAATTAGAATTTGAATCTCTACAAGGCGGCCCACAAAAAAGCTGTTATTGAGCAAAAGAAATAAATAAACAGACAAATAAAATAAAGAAACATAAAAGAACGAGGAAAATAAAAATCTGAGCTCATAATTTACCTGAAAAGAAAATTAAAATTCCTTCTAATATATATATATATATATATATATATATATATATATATATATATATATATATATATATATATATTATTCAAATTTGGTTGAATTTTAATTATGATTGGAATAAATCATACCTTAAACCTGATACGTCACCTACAAATTTTCGTCATCAAAGCCACGAATCTCGAGCGCATGGCACGGGTCTCAAGACGATATTTTGAGCATAAATCATTTAAATCATGATAAAAGTTATCCAGGGTTCCGATTTCAGCATGCTTATAGTCAAACTGACCGGCTCGATGAGACGGACCCAACGATATCAAAACTAATCGGATTCGAGTCAAATCAAGTCCAAATCAAGTTATATACCATTCTTAGAAGATTTCCAGACACATTGGAAGGTCAAATGGATGCTGACACTAGCAAGCCCATACTCAAATCGAGCGTCTCAACAAGACTAATCCAACGAGCCTAAGATCACTCGATTCTGACATCGTTAAGACCATCAAATGACCCTTAAATGTCGTATGATCGAGGGGAGCCCTATGAACCATCTGATCAAAATGACTGCATTAATTGCACCTAGAACCCTATAAATAGACCCCAACTCTCACATGAGAGAAGGGGGGAGGATATAGAGAGCTTGAGGCCTTAAGGAGAAGTTGCAGCTCAGCATCATCCCCGACCGCCGTCGACCACTACCGACCGCCGTCGACCACCGCCGACCTCCGTTGTTGACCACCGCCGCCAGTCGACCACCACTGTCGACCGTCGTTGACCACCGCCGCCAGTCGACCACCACTGTCGACCGTCGTTGACCACTGTCGACCCTCATTGGCCACCACCAACTGTCGTCGACTACCGTCGACCCTCAATGACCACCGCCATCTTCCGTCACCGGTGCTTACCGTCGTCGACCATCGCAGTCCTCCATTGACCTCTATCAATCGTCGTCGACCACCGCTAACCACCATCATCAATCACCACCAACTAGACGATGTCAATTGACACTGTAATCTGAAGAATATAATTACTGCTTCCACGTACGTGGGACGAGGATTTTGTAATCATCAATCGATAGTGGATTTCGCAATGGCCGAGCCTAGTGGTTTTTCCTTTATGGATTTTCCACGTAAAAATTTCTGGAGTCCTTATTGCTTATTATTTTTATCTGTGTGCGTGTTGAATTTTCGTACAACTCTAAGACGATAATTTGTTAGTCTACCGCCGTAAATTTTCTAACACGCATCAAAACCTAACACAGACAATAGCCAAGAATAAGAAAATAGAGTTCCTGTCAATAAGAAAAAATAAAAAAATCAAAAGGACAAAGCATTGAAAAGTGAATATAGATTTCAAAAGCCAATTAATCAAAATTAAATCCATAAAAATTAGTAATATACTCTTGAATTTCCATTTTCTACTCTTATAGTAAATCATTCAAAGAATATTCCAAATAATCAAATCCCAAAAAGAAACTTTATTGTTAAATATTCCATAATTTCTTTCCATTAAAATGTAATAGACGATGATTTGCAAAGCTAATATATAAAATCTTCTTTGAATCATACATTGAATATTTTCATAATGATAAAGAACTTGATAAAAGTTAGAAGGGGAGATAATTTATTTCAATAAGAAATATAATTTTTAATAAGATAATGAGAAAACTGTCATTTGAAAAAGAGATGATCATGATTTTCTCTATCGATAAAATAAAGAACACAAATATCATTAATATTCAGGTGATCGACGGCGACGTGACGGCCGGCAGTAGGCCTTCCGGACGTGCAGACGTCCGGACGGAATATTTTTCCCTCTAACTGTTAGAACATCACAAATATTTAAATACTTATGAAAAATCTTCAAGCAATAAACCCATATTCAATAGCATTGCCTCTAAACCAATTAAGCTTATACCAATCCACTTTAGTAAAAGAATCATATAAGTACTAACAAACAAATTTATTACGATAAACATTCGTATTATTCCGAAGACAAACGTAGCCATCCAAAATTGATATAGTATCAATATCCTTACTTAATCTTCAGGAGCATTGATAAAATGCACTATATTCCAACAATTATTCCTGAAAACATAACAAATTTTCACATTATTAGGAAGATTAAACTAAATAAATATAATATCTACAGATGTAAGCTACTTCGTACCCTCCACTACGTATATTTGAAGACGAAGAAAAGATCAATTTGCGATCGCATGTGAAAGGGGAGAAATGGGAGAAGAAGGGAGTTCTATGAAGATGGGAAAAAAATTGCATGTTGAAGACGTACGCAGATCTGCGTACGTAAACGGGTATAAGTGGGTTACAATCGGGTTATATTCGCGTTATAACCCTCTTAAACCTACTTATAACTCCCTTGTAACCCACCTGTAAACTACCAATATATGAAAATACAAACGCAGTTACAGGGGTTACAAGGGGGTTATAAGTAGGTTACAGGAGGTTATAACGCGAATATAAACCCCTTAAAACCTCCGTGTACCTCATTTACATCTTATTTATGTATGCAGCTCTGCGTACGTGTTCCGCATGCAATTTATTTCCTTGAAGATGAGCTAGTAGCGTACGTGGTACCCCAGGTGGTCGATGTGACCGTGTTTCTGAAAAAGAATATTAAATATGTAATATTTGCTTTGTATTTTGGATGGTAGTTTTGTTATATTAAAATTTAAGGTGTTAAATATGATAATACATAAGTATCGGGTTATTAATCAACATTAATTGGATATTTACAGCATACCAACCGAAATATTGCTATTTACGAAATAATCATCCAAATTATTTTTATAATTATAAATTCATAATTTTACGTATGTCAGACAAATTAATATAAAAGATTTTTAGATTTATTTCTCTGTATAGATATGAAAATTATCAACGCAGCTTATAACCATTTTCGGTGAGATCCAAAATTGTTGCCAGCGTTTGGTAAATTTAATTAATTAATATTTGATGAATGTTTTTTTTTATTAAAGAGTATTTATAATCCTTGTGAAAAAAAATATATTAGAATTTAGCTTTGCCCCCAAAAATATAAAAGATTATAAAAATTTTTGGTCAGTACATTTTAATTATAGTGAACAATTATACATAATTAATGTTATACACTATTGTTGTACCCAGATTTGTCCTCGAATCACACTTAAAAAAAGAAATATGGGTGTAGCAAAAAAACAAAGGGAATCTCACTACTTGAAGAGATTTAGAGGAAAAGAATGAGTATGTCTACCTTTTTTGCTATTCATATTATTTAAAATAAAAAATCCCACAACGAGATCACGAGTGGGTCCATATTCTATTTCAACTAAACACTCACTTGTGACAATAATACTTGAGAAATAGTGTTTTCGTGAAGCGTGGGGTCCCCTTCTACCTTCATCTCCAGTGTGATTTTGGATTCTTGAGCCATCCGCCTCAGCTTTGAGTTGTCTGGTCATGAGCCTTGGTTTTGATCGTGTGGTATCCGACATCGGCTCTGTGGTCGCCTGATTCTTTTGATTTGTCGAATGATCGGATAAATGTGGGCTACGTCAATCATCCATGTTTTCATCATAGTCGCTAGGATCTGGTAGTTCGCTTGGCCCTAAATTAGCCACCCTCTTAGGTGTCAGCAAACCACCATGCTTTCATGGCTCCATAATCTCTTACTATCATCCTTTGATGTTTGCTTGCAACGATCTCTGGGCCATCTGAATTTGCCATCCGGTCACTCGTCATTATTTAATCTAGGTCGTTGGTTTCATGATTGTTTGAGAAGCTTGCTTTTTCTCCTATAAATATTTAGTTATTTGATTCTCTTGAATCTTAGAAATTCGTGTTGCAATAAAAAAGACAGAATTAAAAGATTAGTTGTTACTTCTAGATCAGTAATAAATGTTTAGTACTTTAAATACTCCATTGAGTTCTAAACATCACACAACTATAAACAGTTTGATAACTTTTTCCCATGAATTCATTCAACAAATGTCCCTACCAAAGTCCTTCTTCGTGGTCTATTTGGCAAGTATGCACAATATATCGCTATGAGGCCCAAATGAGACACCTCGTTGACAGACCAACAAGGATTCCATCATGCAGTCTTTAAGGGCACAGTTTAGGTCTAAGGAAGACTATGAATTGAGGAGGCTTATTTGATTAAGTTACCTCCCTGATGAAGTTGTATTGGATCCTTGTATAACATTTTTTTCTTCTAATTGATGTACTAACATTTTGTAATAAATTTTTTTTTAATAAATAAATCTGATGCTTTGGCTTCATTGCTTTTCATTTCTGAAGTGGCACCAGTTATATTCCCAGATTTATGTTGCCTGTACATTTCCATTTTTATCTTGCTGATTTTATTTGCGGTTACAGCTTCTTTGTCCCCTAAAAAATGGATGTTTTCACTGTGAGGGAATTACTCCGTCATTTCTTTCTAATGATGCTCTTACTAGATTTTAATAGATCATGACTTTCTCCATTTGAGCTTCTTCCTCTCGCCCAACTACTCATGCTTCCTCCAGCTGCAACCCCTACCCAGCACATACCATGGATTTTGTTAAGGAAAATTTTCACGGCTCATTCATGATGGATGCTATGCAAGTGGGACAGTATTAGTTATCTAGTGTGTACACTCCAGTCATTCATTTGTGGATCACCAGGAAAGATGTGCAGACCAACGCCTTTTTATATGAGTGAGTTGGCTTTCTACAAGGACCGGTTCGGCTTGGCCATAGGTTATTGTTATGTGCAGTGCCGATTTTGATTTTAACTTTTTTTTGGGATAGTTTTGACTCAATTGATGGCCAATTTAATCATCATCGTCATGACGATGGTCTTGTATATTTGGTGGGTGAAGATCTCCTGGTCAATCGAGCTATCCAACATTTTGTTTTCTTTGCACGTTAACTTGACCGAGTTTGAGAAATTCACGTTGGAAAGAAAGGGGTCTGTTTCTATGGCTTGGAAAATAATGGGAAGGATTGGAAGCATAATTTTAGTTCTCTTATATAGAAGGTGATTGGTCGATTGGGATGAGTCGGGCTTATAAGCCAAAAAAGACCGATGCAAAACTTTATGTGATCACTTGCAGCTGGAGTACCGTGTGATGGGTGCATGACCGGTGCGCTGCCACACAGATAAATATTTAAAAGGTAGCTTCAATTCAGTTTCAAAGTAAGGTTGGTTTTAATAATTAGGCAGTCACTCATATACGCAAGTATACATATCGTTCAAGTAATGCAGAGCTCTAGTGGAGTCCTGGTTATCGATCCCACAAGGAAGGTTAGAACTTTTCAAAGTTTAGTACAAAAATCCAATACTTAATTCACAATGCACTTTCAGGAAATATTAAACTTGCTAGTGTAAAGATGACTTAAAGCTAAGTTAACTAAAGTTACTTTCTAAATTTCTAGACAGAATTAACTAACAGAGACGAAATTTTGTATTGAAAGGTTGAAATATGAAAAATCATATTTTCCCTTACAATGATACTATAATGAGTGAATGATATAGATTGATAAATTTTGTATTGTGCCAAATAGGAGAATTCATATTCTTTACCCTCTTCAGAGTATCCCCCTCTTCAGAGTTATGTAAAGAACATTGGCAAATCCTTGGCTTAGTCCCTAAATCTATGGTACGTCAATTTAGAGCTCCTACTTCCCTTTACATGAAGGCTACCCTAGCTTAAGTTACCAAACACTAGGACCAAATTGGGGATTTCAGCCTGTCACCCTAAAATCTCCAATTTGACGCTCATTAAACCACATTTCCCTATTTATTTTCAATCAATCCCCATGAACTATGTAACTCATTCATGGATATTTAATGAATTCTCCACTTTTATTGTAGAACACTTAGTCCTCTCGGATTAAATGTTTCACAATAATTTTTAACAATTCAATTGGACAGATCGAAAAGTAAATAAAGTGCAAAGTGAAAAATCATCACAATTTCTTAACATTTAAATGACACATCAAATCTACATCACCACTTCACCATATTGCAAGGAGAAAAACAAAGAAATCTATTTATAATTCATGAGAAAGATACGACAAAACATAGATTTTATATATAAAAACAAAGTCATACAAACCATAAGAAGTAAATGCAACTTATCTCAATTTCTTCCCCAAGCATATCCCTTGAAGTTCCTTTGATTCATTTTACCTCTTCACAACAACACTTAATTCCCTCTTAAAATGGTAAGGAAGAAACAAACTCTCACTTTTCTCCTTCTCTTACATTCCTTAGAGAAGAATCTCTCATAAAACAAGACTTGCATACACTTTTACACACTTACACACTCACTCTCCAAAACCCTAACACACTTTACTCACACCAACAGACACCTCTCCCTCTCTTCTCTCACTTTCATAGTGTCTAAATCTGTTTGAAATAGTTTAGAAACGAATTCTCTAAGAGTTTCCTCAAGCAACCCTTAAAAAATCATCCAAATGCATTAAATTTGGCCTCCACAGACTTAGGGTGTTGTCGGCGCTGGTCCGCCTTAATATTTTCTGAACTCTCTGGAATTGGGCGCCGGCGGCGCCCATTCTGGCTCCATCTGCGCCAGTAGGCTGATTTTTTCATTTTACCTCTTTTTGCTACAAATTCGTTCTTTTTTACTTCCTTTTGCTCCAAAAATCTAAAATCATCATATCTGCAACAAAACATAAAAAATACCTTCTTTTAAAGTGCAATATCACAAAAAATAAGTACAATTTATATATATGAAATTCTAACATACTTTTGGTGCATCACGCGACAGTTCGCACGGCAGGCCAGGTTTTGGCAGTTACCGAGGAGTTCTCGCGAGGTGGAGTTCGACAGTTACCGTGAACCATCAATCAGTTGTCGATGATCATTTGGAGTTCGGTCAGTTGGAGTTCTTACGTTGTTACAGGAGAAATAGGAGACTAGGAGGAATATTCTCTTATTCATGTTGACGCGAGAAGAAATTGTCTGCAAAAGAGGCAGGGGCTTCGCAACCCAAGCAGGATTTACGACAGTGCAGGTGGAGTTCAGTTCCATGAACAGGATTCTCATTTTGCGAACGGAGGAGTTCGGTTGGCAGAGTTCGTAAGGATGTCGCAGGAGGAGTTGCGACAAGTGGAGTAGGCGTCGATTTGACGAAGGGTTTTGCGTTGGTATTCTGCAAACCAGCATCAAGGATTTTCGACACAATGATTTGCGATTGGAGAAGGACTTTGGGTTCGCGGGACAACAGTTTGGCCAATGTGTGGTGCAAACAGGAAAAGTGCTTCGTGTGAAAAATTTGATTCACGAATCACAGGAGAATCGCGGGAAAATTGTTGCAATTGACAGAGAAAATTTCAAGTTTCTTTGAATTTATTTGCAGTGTATTGTTTTTTATTTCGACAAAAGGCAAGAAAAGTTCACTGAATGATTAATTTCAAATGGCAATGTCTGCAGCAAAATTCGAGATAGTAAAATTTGATGGAACTAGGAACTTCGGAATATGGCAAACAATGGTGAAAAATTGTTGACACAATAAGGAATTTTGAAGGCATTGCAGGCTAAAAAATCTGGTAATATCTATAAACTGTTGGGGAGTTCAGTTGTAGGTGAAGTTCACTCTATTGGATCATATGATGGAAATGCAGCGGTACTGACCAAGCCAGATATTATGAACAAGTTCTTGGATTGCTTGAACTTGTTGAATGTTAGCAGTTGCTAGATGGCATGGTTGACCGACCCACTTTGGTGTAAGAAACTCCATGATTTATTTCTCCTAAGGGGCTGGATATTCGCCAAGGTGGAGATTTGTTAGGTATGGATCATATACTGAAAATTTGTAGTCTCTTGAAATAAGAAAGCGTGTCTCCTAGATTTTAGTGGGTTTGGGGGAGCGAGGGCGTTTTAGTAATTTTATCTATGGGTTATTTCTATAAATAGATGTGTAACCATATGGGTATGTGAACCGAACTATGTAACTCCACTGAAATAATGAAATTCGTCACTCTACTCCCGAGGACGTAGACATCTTTGTCGAACCTCGTTAAATCTCTATATTTTCTTTTGGTTTTGTGTCGATTCTTGTCATCTTCACCATAAATTACACAACACTGCAACCTATACCCAGCATAATACGATGGAGTTTGTTAAGGAAAATTTTCCTGGCTCGTCCAAGATGGATGTTATGCAAGTGGAGCAGTATTAGTTATCTACACTCCATTCACTAATCAGCGGATCACCTGGAAAGATGAGCATACTAACACCTTTTTATGTGACTGAGCTGTCTTTCTACAAGGACCAAGTCAGGCTTGGCCATAGGTTATTGTCATGTGCAGTGCTAATTTAGATTTTCAAATTTTTGGGATAGTTTTGGCTCATTTGATGCCCAATTCAGTCACCATGGTCTTGTATATTTGGTGGGTAAAGATCCTCTGGTCGATCTAGCTGTCCAACATTTTGTTTTCCTTGCACGCCAACTTGACCGAGTTTGTGCAATTCACGTCGGAAAAGGAAGGGGTCTGTTTCTATGGCTTGGAAAAATAAAGGGAAGTATAGGAAGCATAAAATTTATTTTGCTTCTATAAAACGTGTTGGTCAATTGGGATGAGTCGGGCTTATAAGCCAAAGAGGGTTTGTGCAAAACTTTATGTTAACACTTGCAGCTGAGTGCCGTGTGATGGGTGCACAACTTAGTATCCCTAAATATTTTGGAAACATCATCATCATAAAATTGTTATCTTTGGGCACCTTTAAAGTCATGTATGAGGGGGGTGGATGTTTGTAGACACCATTCAAGAGGAAATAGATACTATCTTGGCTTGAGAAGACAAAGACGAAGTGTCTGGCTTGGCATCATTAGGTATGGGTAGCTACTTGTATTCTATTTTTTATTCTATCATAGTTATTTTAAGAGACGGGACGAATGAATTAATCTTGATTTAGAGGAAAGGGTTTGTTGTGGGGTTGATGAGTAATAATTTTTCTAAGAAGAGGAGGTGACAGGTGAAGATGCGTGTAGAGATGATAGAGTGGCTGATGAAGCTAAGTCTGTTCGCTTACGTGGGGACGATTCACATGTGATCATTATGTGGTACCCACCAGAGCTACTCATATGTGTCTCTCTCTCCACTAATTGTTGATATGAGAATCTCTTTCTCTGGGCCCTTTGTTCAAAAGGGCGGTGCGCCGCCAAACAAAGATAACGTTGTGGATTTGAATCACAGGGAGAAGAGGCTGCTACAAATAAAGGGGCTACCTCGATTGTGGGGAGTTCCTCAGGAGCTTAAGAGCTGCCTTGCCCTAAGACTCAACATAAGTTAAAGGGGACATTAGTGGGATTGATGTCTGCGTTGAAATAAAGACTATTGGTTCATTTAGGAGGCCTCTCATTCAATGGGCTCCGCAAAAATGAGATAGCATGGTGTAGTAGAGTACATATGGTAGCTACGCCTTGATGGACTTGGCTAAGGACTAGAATTCTTCATCTTTTTGTGCCATGAAGTATGATTTCAATATGGGGAAAGCTCTCTGTACAATTAATGGAAGCCAAATTCGAGGGGATGGAGGTGCGTCACCTCATGCTAGAGGTTGGTCACCTTCAAACTATAGAGTGGCATGCCTTACATTCTTTGAGTAATATCATGTATCACCTTCTTGGGGGCCTTATAAAGAACATGATGAAGATATAGAAGTTGAAATAGCGTGTTGCAATTCTGGAGGATGAGATAACATTGGGTACTTCAGCATGAGAGGCAGCATCAAAGGAAAATGATTTGTTAGAGAGGCTAGAGATGGAGCTTATTATTTGGGAGCATTATTGCAAAGGACTGACAGAGGATAACAGACAGTTGGTTGATCAAATGGCTATCACGAGAATGCCTGAAGAGTTCATGCAAGATCTATCGTCAAACATTTTATATATCACCACTCTCTAGACCAAGTTCCATGAAGGGATTCTATATTATCTTGAACACCTAGTGAAGTGTCAAGTAATTTCCTTGGTATTCTCCTCTATGTATCAATTTGAGCAAATTGCCATCGAGTCTGAGTTTGAGTCTAAGTGAGGGTAAGGAGGAAAGAAGTCATGGAGCCTCTTCTAATGTATGAAGGAGGGTTCTATATATAAAACTTTTTTTTTGTTAGAATATGAAATTAAAAGATCCTTTAACTATATTAAATGTGTCATGCATGTGCCTTGTTTTTATTATTATTATTATTATTATTATTATTATTATTATTATTATTATTATTATATTCCTATTTTTGACTAAAAAGACCTTTCGCTTAGTCATGTAGCGTTGACCTTAGCTTGAATTAGTTGGAATGTTATGATTGAATGGTTATGTTTAATTCATTTTGTGTTTGCCCTCATACTCTTTTAATCTTAGTTAAATTGTCGCCTCTAACAGATTGATGTGTAAAAAAGCATTTTCAATGTTCTTTATGAATTGTACATTTTTATGGATGAAATTGCACTTTAAAGAAGAGTATTTTTATGTTTTTTTATTGCATGTACAACAGGTAGTAGAAGTGGAACAAAGTGGAGAAGAAGTGGAGCGAAGCAATGGTGAAAATGATCAAAACGTGACTTTAGGCAATGGCGCCTAGGCACCAGTCATTGGACGCCTAGGCTCTCTTACAAGCTCTTTGGCACCACATTCTTGGGCACCTAGGTGCCAAGCCATGATTCAACAAACAAAAAGGTTGACATCTAGGCATCAGCAACTGTTGGGCAGTTTTGCAGTAGTTACTCCTACACGACTTGGGAAGTTATGCAAAAAATATAGGAGGTTCATTGGAGAGGGCGGAGGACTTCAGAAGTCCTGGGGAAGTCCTGAGGAGTTCCTAAGTCAAAAGTTTGTAATTTCTTTGTGGGATGAAAGATGCAATTGCTTTTCATTGAGAATTTGGTGAGGGTTTAGAGTTGTATTGTGAGGAGGATATTCAGCAAAACAGCAAAGAACTAGGAGATCCTTGGGGATGCAATCTCAACACCAAGGGAAAAATCTAAGTATTGTGTACTCTTTTATATTATAATTTTCTATAAACACAAGTCTAGTAGATTTGCTTTACTTAAAAGATGTTTATGGTGTTTTCTCCATGCTTTGTGAATAGTCTCTTTACCTTTCTCTTGTGATGAATAAGCAGGTCGTGTAGGAATATTAGAATGCATTTAAAATTAGTTCAATCTTTAATATGATGAGTATTCTTCAATTCTTCATTTACTTTTTACTCTGGCCAAGTAATTAGTTAACATGTGTTGTGATCCGTAATGACTCGGGAGAGCTATGGATGAATGATTAGATTATTCAAGTTAAACTATATGGTATGAAGCAAAATAAACTATAGAGAGATGCAAATAGATAAATAAATGATATTTGATGGTTTAAATTGGGGTTTAAGGAATTAAAACGAGTTTAATCAAACTTCTTTATACACTCAGGAGAGAGTAAAGAAGATAGTCACTCCTATTTTTTACTAGCCACATTTGCAATTTACAGTATTTATTTCATACACACCACTTATAGCATTGCAAGGGAGGGTAGTTTTTTAACTTGATTCTCATCAATTTAAATATATTTATTAGAATTTCTTTAGTAGTAAACCATTAAGTGTAGTTGTAATTCAGTAGGACTAGTTAGCATAACTTCTAAATTTACTTCCAAGCTAAGAACGATCTTAGTAGACTAGAAGTTTTCCTAAAACTTAAACACCTCACTCCCTGTGGGTTCGATGACATGTACTCAAAAGTCCCTAATTACAAAAGTAATACATATACTTGTTTTAGGCTTCAGAGTGTTAATAAATTTGAACTTAATTTAAGGTCGCATCAAAGTCTGTTTTGTGCCGTTACCGGGGAGCGATGGTGTAGTTAACTTAGCAAAATTTTATTTGAATCAATTAGACCAAGACTTGAAAAATTATATTGCAGTCTTAGTGTGTATTTGTTTGTTTGAAGAAGAAAGAAAAATTTTTAAAAAAATATTTTTGTTTGTTTGTCTAGTGTATTTGTGTGAAACACACTAGTTGAGTATTTAGTTAGTGAATGCATAGTGCAAGACCCAACAAGATTTGAACCCTACGATTCAAAACTAGAGAGAACTATTAAGAAATTTATAAAACAGAAAAGATTTCATGAATTTATAGAAGAAATGATGAACAATCAACAAATCAATTTAGATAATTGATACGTCACCAACAAATTTTCATCATCCAACATGAATCTTAGGCATGACACGGATACCGAGGTGATATTTTTTAGCAAGAAACATTCAAATATTGATAAAAAGACATCCTGAGTTTCAATTTCAGTAAAATCATAGTCAAATTGATCGGCTCGATGAGATGAACCTAATGATATAAAAACTAGTCCAATCTGAGTCAAATCAAGCTCAGATCAAGTTATTAATCCATTCTTAGACGATTTTCGGACACATTTGGAAGCTCAAACAAATGCCGACACTAGCAAGCCCATACTTGAATTGAACGTCTCGACAAGACGACTCCAATGAGCCTAAGATCACTCAATTCTGACATCGTTAAGGCCATCAAATAACCCTTAAACGCCTTCTGATCAAGGGAAACACTCTGGACCGTCCGATCAAAATGGTTGCATTAATTACACCTAAAATACTATAAATAGACCCCCAACCCTCACATGAAAGGGTAAAGCATAGAGAGAGAATCTAAAGTCTTGAGGAGAAGCTGCATCTCAACATCACAGTCGACCGTCATCGACCATTGCCGATCTCTGTCGTAGACCACCGCTATCCACCATCGTCAATCACCACCAACTAGACGCTGTCAATCGACACTGTAATCTGAAGAATATAATTACCCTTTCCCATCTGTGGGACAAGGGATTTCTGTAATCATCAATCAATAGTGGATTTTCACAACTGAGCCAGGCCCCGTGGTTTTTCTCTTTACGGGTTTTCCACGTAAAAACTTCTGGAGTCGTCACCACTTATTTCTTTTTCATCTGTGCATGTGTTGAATTATCGTACAACACTAAGACGATAATCAATTACTCTACCACCATGAATTTTCTAGCACACATCAATTTGGTGCCGTATGTGGGAAACGAAGTCCCGTTCGACAATGTCTACAACTCTAAGACACCGAGCCTCTACTTCCATTCCCAATGATGTATTTCATCCAACTGACAAAGAAATCATTTTTGCTTCTTGAAGATCATCTTTGGAGCATTCTTCGATGTGGGGGGTAACCTTCACCGCAATCTCGAAAGGTCGTTCACGTTAACGTCCTGGGCACGACTGTGGTGAGGATGTCATCTCATATTTAATTCATATTACAAGTCTACAAGAATCGCTCATGGACTGGGGGGCAGTCTTCACTGCAAATAACGCTTCCTCAGCGCCTCCTCATCGTACTGGAGTTCCTCTTCAACTAGATCGGGAAGCTGATCTCTTCAAGATCCAATGCATGTGTTCATTTACAAGCTCGCATGGAAAACACCCCTGCTTGGGGGAGGGGCAAAAGATTCAAAAACAACAACTGACAACTTGCCAAACATTACTCTTGAGTATGACTGCAACCATATTTCCAAGAAAATATAGGATCCATTGCGATCTACTCTCTAGTCTCGAGAAACATATAGTATCTCTGACACCTCATTCTAGTCTTAATTGATCCCAAGGGGACTCGATTCGACCTCTTACATTATAGGCTACAGTCGTCAAGCAAAAGTCTCGTCATGCAGCCTCAGATAAGTCAAAGATCCTTGATGGATTTATTTTTACCATTTCCATAACAGGTTACGGTCGTCAAGCAAAAGCTTCAACCAACAACCTAGGATAGGTCAACCATCTTCAGTGGATTTCATATGACTCGGTTCATTACGGGTTATTATCGTCGAGCATCTCCGGTGATACAACTCAGAACTGGTCTTACATCCTTAATGGATTCTCTTTTCTACCATGCCCCTGAAAGACGAGCCCAAGAGGCAAGTCTCGATGAGAAGCTAGTTGTGGACAGGGTCCTCACTAAAAAGACTCCATGAGAGCAAGTGGTTGACAGGGTCTCCACTCAAAGACCTCAGAAGGCTACAAGCCTCAGAAGGCACATGGACATCAGAGATCTCAAAAGGCTACAAGTCTCAAAAGACGCATGTACACTCAAAGAACTTAGAAGGCTACAAGCCTCAGAAGGCACAGATACATCAAAGACTTCAATAGGCTACAAGCCTCAGATGACACATATACACTCAAAGACCTCAGAAGGCTACAAGCCTATGAAGACACAGGTACATCAAAGACCTCAGAAGGCTACAAGTCTCAGAAGACACATAAACACTCAAAGATCTCAGAAGGCTACAAGCCTCAGAAGGCACAGATACATCAAAGACCTCAGAAGGCTACAAGCCTCAGAAGACACAGTTACATCAAAGACATCAAAATTTTACAAGTCTCAGAAGACACAAGTGCATAAAATTCCTCAGAAGGCTACGAGTCTTGGATCGCACCAGTTCATTACAAACTCTTATAAGGCATAAACCCGAAAGGGGATGATCTCAGAAGATAAGAGCCACAAAAGGTACATGATTCATCATTTTATAAAGTGTGTGTTAACTTAAATAGCACAATTTTGCACAATTAAGAAGCCACAACAACCGTGGAAGCAACAAGGAAATATATTGTTATCATCAATAATTGTCACATCAAATGATTAAAAAGGTTACAAATACCAACATCCACATGTACAAGGGCTACAACAAACCAGTTCATCTTCAATTAGAGCCGGCATCGCCTTCCTAAAATTCCAGTAATTATGTTGATCATCAAGGGGTCTTCAGAAATCACGACCACATAAGCATGAAAATCCCTCCCTCATGGCACGGCGAGAAAACTACAGTAATTCTTCATCACCTTCAGAACGTGCAAGAGCAGTAAGAAAATATTCTCCGAAATATGTGATAACAAGTACACGATCTGCGATGCTCCGCCGCAACGCATCGCCGCGATGCCTCGTCGCGACGCTCAACCGCAACCCGTCATTGTTAAGCACCGCCCCAATGCGACGCTTCACCGCAACACATTGCCGCATTATATCACCGCGACGCACCGTCACGTTGCATCGCCGTAACGCACCGCGGCGTTGCTCCACCTCAACGCATCACTGTGAAGCACCGTGGCAAAGCGACGCTTCACTGCAACACGTCATAGCGTTGCATCGCCGCAACGCAGCGACTCACTGCGACGCTCCGCCGCTACGCACCGCCACGACGATCCGCCACCACGCGCCTCGGCGACTCTACCTTCCCTTCTTTAGGCATATTTATATGCTTAAAGGGAGTCTTGACTGTTAAATGCACATTAATATATAAATTTAAAAAAATAAAAACATTAAATGCTCATTAAAAAAAAACTACTGTTCATTAAAAAATTAAAATTATTGTTGATTAAAAAAAAAACATCAACTTATTAAAAAAAAAAAACAGCTGTTAATTTTAAATAAACGGCAACTTTTTTCAAAAGAAATAACAACTTCTCAAAAAAAAAAAAACAGTTTCTGCAATAAAACATTATATATATATATATATATATATATATATATATATATATATGCATTATATATATATATATATATATATATATATATATATATATATATATTCAATTCAATTTCTGCATACATATAATCTATTTCCTCTATCCAATTTTCGGTTTTGGGATTCATCTTTAATTTTCGGTTCAATTTTAATATACTGCACTGCCAGCCCATCTCTTCAGTTTCGGACCAGCCAGCCTGTTGGCCCGAAAAACAAGCCCGTTTTAAAATATTAATTATTTGTCTGAGGTATGATTTGAACACTCATCACCTCAATGGATAACATAGAATCTTGCCAACTAAGTTAACATCAACTAATCGAAAATATGAGGATATAAATTATTCTTATATACATAAGTATATATATATATATATACATCCACACAACAAAAATAAAAAAGCTATAAATCTGGATATTTTCGGACTACCAAATTAGACTCGCCCGAAAATAGAGGGCAACCGATACGTCACCAACAAATTTACATTATCCAACACGAATCTTGAGGGATGACACGGATGCCGAGGCAATATTTTTGAGCAAGAAACATTCAAATCTTAATAAAAAGTATCCCGAGCTCCGATTTCAGTAAACTAAAAGTCAAACTGACTGGCTCGATGAGAAGAACCTATTGATATAAAAACTAGTTCAATCTGAGTCAAATCAAGCTCAGATCAAGTTATTAATCCATTCTTAGAATATTTCCGGTCACATTTGGAATGTCAAACAAATGCCGACACTAGCAAGCCCATACTCGAATCGAACGTCTCGACAAGACGAATCCAACGAGCCCAAGATCACTCAATTCTGATATCGTTAAGACCATCAAATGTCCCTTAAACGTCGTATGATTAAGGCAAACGCTCTGAACCGTCCGATCAAAATGACTGCATTAATTACACCAAAAATACGATAAATAGACCCCTAGCCCTCACATGAAGGAGGAAAAGCCTAGAGAGAGAGTCTGAAGCCTTGAGGAGAAAATGCGGCTCAGCATCACCGCCGACCGTCGTCGATCACCGTCGACCGTCGTCGACTATCGCCGATCTTTGTCGTCGACCGCCGCTATTCACCAACGTCAATCACCACCAACTAGACGCTGTCAATCGAATATTGTAATTTGAAGAATATAATTCTCATTTCCCATTTGTGGGACAAGAAATTTCTGTAATCATCAATCAATAGTGAATTTTCACAACTGGGTCAGACCCCGCGGTTTTTCCCTTTACGGGTTTTTCACGTAAAAACTTCTGGAGTCGTCACCGCTTATTTCTTTTTCATCTGTGTGTGTGCTGAATTATTGTACGACGCTTAGACAATAATCAGTTACTCTACTGCTGCGAATTTTCTAGCACGCATCAATAACAAAATACAAATTAATGATCATCATAACACACATAGACCATTGAGGGATTACGTTAATCCTACGGCATATGAAATTTACTTAAGTATTCAATCTCCTGCCATAGAAGATAGTTGCTTCTATTTGTTACTAGCTACATTTACAATTTAAAGTATTTATTTCCTACACACCCTTTATATCATTGCAAGGGACGGTGCAAATCCACGAGAAATGAAAGTCTAAAAAAAAACATAGGGAGAGGGGATAGGAAGGATGATGGTGTACGGAATAACGGATTAGGTTAGAGGAAGCAAAAGTTTCGCGGGAAAGGAAAATGCAGGAGACGAATGCGGGGTCGGAATGATAGGCAAACACGAAAAAGAAACAAGAGGAAATGCAGGTCACGAGATCGACCCCACGGTCCGCGTTTTCGTAAACGGTGTGGTCGCCGTGATCAAAACGCTGTCCCAAACAATGCAATTTCGTGGAGGCCTACCCAGTCGAGCGAAAACCACCCTTAAACGGGAAAAATATTACATCCGAAGTCCTGATGGTGGGGTGTCACGTGTCAAGTAGGCCCCACCGCCATACACTCTGACCAATCAGAATGCTTGATGGTGGGGTTCACTTGACACGTAGCGCTCCACCATTGGACTCCGGATACAAAATAACGTCCGGAGTCATGATGTAATACGGGCTCCCCAAACGGGCCCTAAAATATTCCCATTAAAATAGTAGTAGATTATTTTGGCACTTTACTTATTTTTAAATTTATATTTAATATTTTATAGAAATAAATGCTACCATTTAAGTGTTCCACTTATTTGGGGAACCATGTCATCATTGAATAGAAAACCAATTAAAATCAATTAATATCTCGATTAACGATATAAGCATGATTGCTTTGATAACATGCCAACAAAAAGGAGCGCATTTATTACTTTGCCGATTTCGATGGAAGTCTACCGACTGAATTCTAAATCATAACATTCCGTTTTATTTACCTTTTTTGTTTATCATAAATGAATAATTTTATGCAACACGTAATCCACCCACAGACGACACAAATGACAACAAATAATATGAGCCGTCTGATCAGTTGATCAGTGGTTGTACCATATCTCAAAATAATAATAATAATAAAATTAAAGTTAAAAATTTTGCATCGCAGTACTAAAGGTGCATGCACAGTTGAATTGGAATGCTTCAAAATAAGTTTTATATAATTATCAGATTTATTTTTGGAGCATAATGCATTCTTAATCGATTAGTCATAGGTGCTAGCGTGTAGTGCTTAGGTGTTGTAAGCAGGCGCCGCAGCACCAGTTGCCGCGATTTTGATTAGAGTGGCGCCTAGGCGCTACACTTACTATCGAAGTTCGTAGTCGGCTATCAAAGATTGTCATCGACCATCAGCAGCACTTCATACAACCAACTACAATCATTAGAGCCCCCAACTATACTTTTTTGCTGCCAACTAATAACTTCGTTGCCAACAACTACAGTTCTTACATCCCAATTATGTTTGTCGTAGTCAAAACACTATTATAAAGCTATTATCATCAAGTTTTGCAATCCCATCTTCCCTTATTTAGGAGAAAGATATTACACATATACTCTTCATTTTCTAGTGAACTATTTGACTGAGCCAGACCTCATGATTTGTTTTCCTTTCTCATATTTTTTCATATAAAAAATATGACTCTTTAATCTCTATCTACGTGTGTTGGAAAACTATACTAAGACAAAAGATTTCTCTACCGTCGTAAATTTCCTAGCACGCAACAGTACGTAACATGAGTACGACTGATTTACAATTATAATTTCTTTATAATGAATGAATATCCATTCTCACTATTATTAGATACTCTTGATTCGATGGTGCAAACTTCTTGGGAGGAATTGTGATGATTGAAAAGATATTTAATATATTACATAATTTTAGATGATCTTAGCTTTAGTTTTTTCTTTCAATGGTCTTTATTGATGTTATGTGTATGGTTTAAATCATATCAAATGAGTTCCCATTTCTAAGCCCTAACATTTCCTTCCTATTTTATCATTAGGAAAAAAAGGGTTCCTTTCGGTACTAACAATTATCTTAATCACTTATTTAGTTATGAAATGGAATTGGAGTTGATAAAGAAGAAACATAGAAAGTTCTATTGGTAAGAGCCAACCTCCCTTATTTGGAAAGTAGAGGAGCACTTAAACAAGTCTCATCTATATTGTCTCAATAATTGGTATCGATCATTGTTTTTTAATTCATTTGGAATTAAGTGAGAAAATTCCTAATGGAATAAAAAAAGGAATCTAAAATATTATGTAGACCTAAATGTACAAATATTTTGATATTAATTAAATAAAGTTTAAACACTTTCAAATTAAAAAAAAAAATGAATATTAGTGTGTGTCTGCCTGTGTGCATGCATGTTACAAATGTGTGTGCATTCGTGCGTGCGTATTTGTGTGCATTTGTGTGTGCGGTGTGCGTGAATGCACTCGCGCGTGTTCACGTGCATGTGTCATCTCAAATTTAAAGAGAAGTTTTGAATGCTTGATCCTAAAGAACTTGATTGTATCCTAATTCGGCCATCAAAATGTTATTATACAACATTAATCAATCTAGTTCATTTCAAGTTAATCCAACCAACTCTAGTGGGTTTTAGTTTAAATGGATTGGTCTTAATTGATCTTGATCAAGTCCTACTTGGTTTTAGTAAACTTGAGCTATATCAATTGTGGGAAGAAAAAGAAAAGAGAATAGGTGGTTTGTCCAAGTCCAATCTCCGACTCCATTTATGCTTTAGCAAAGTATCAATATTTTGATTTTAAATCAAACTAAGCCACATGTAGAATCAAACCTAAGTTTTATTTTCGGTCGAATAAGCTGTAAATTTGGGCTAAATCATTACTCCTCATTGAGGTCGTTCAAGCACTTGATGAAATTTGAATTAAAAATGCACCACACTTTTTCTTTCTCATACAACATCTGTGTGCGATGTGCACCCATTCTACAATGATTACTTGTAGAGCATAACTCGTCGTCATCGACATGTTCTTGTCCAATCGCTCGTTTTACCTTACGATTACATGTTTAATCAGAACCTCTCGCAACTTCTTTCACATAAGCTTATCCGTGTTTTTTATAGCACATGCTCGTGTCTTTTTGGAGATGCAACATATGCATGTAAAACACTTCCTTCGTCACTTGACTCGTTCTCACAACTAAACAAGTAAAGGGCGAGCTTTATAGGCTCAGTCTCCTTTAATTTCTCGATTAATCTTATGTGTTTGTGTGTTTATAAAAACAAAAAAAGAACATTTACATGCGTACCTCATAATTTTTTTTGCATTAAATTTTCTTAGTTAAATTATGATATTTATAATCATAACACATTGATGTCACAAAATATTTTATATAATAGTAAAGACTTTAATGTTATGCACCAAAATATTAATGTTTAAGTTTTTTTTTATCTATAAATACATATGAATTGTGATATGCATGTAAATGCTCCAAACAAATTGTGATATGTATGTAAATCTGTAACTTGGGCTGCGCTTAGTTTTCTAGTTCTTTTGTTACGTTTCTCCACCGTCAGCTTACCCTGCGGCCCTCCAAAGAAACATTAGCAGTAAATCGGCTTGTCGCCATTTATTAATGACTCCAAATTAAATATATAAATACATTAATTATGACGTCAATTATAAAGCATAGTTGAAATTGAATTTTAGCAAATAAGTATTAATTATTGAAATTATATAAATAATTAATAAAAATATATTTAATATGTAAAATAATTTCAGATAAATTTTAAAAAATCATAGATAGGTTTTAGAAAAATGTCAAAAGTTTAATTAAAGTCAATTTTGTCATAGTATATTCATCATCATTGATTATTTTGATAAAATTTAATTAAAAATAATGATATTTTAAGTTATTATATGTACCTCACAAAATTGTTTATCATAGAATCAAATATTGAGACACTTATGAGTTGATAGGCTCATGGGTAGGGAAAATTTTTCCATCAGGACTCCGCACGTAGCCGCACGTACCTCTACGTGCGGAGTCCAATTACAGGACGCCGCGTGGCATCCTGCCACGTATGATGCCACGTGGCGTCCGTGGGTCCCGCTCAGAAGAGAAAACGATTAAATGAGAGAATTTACGACCCGGCCCGAAACCCGGACCGAAATATTTCCCGCATGTTCCGTTCCGTCAAAATAATTTGTCGCGAAATGGAAGATAGTACTGTTGGATTGCAGGCGATTTTTTTTTTTTTTTTTGAGCTCAGGTTCTTCTATTTTCACCTTAGTGTCCAGGGATTCGAAAAAAATTTGCTCTCCATGGACGGTGAAATGCCCGAGGATTTAAACCCCCATCATTCTCCCTTAATTTCGAAGCAACTGAAGTGAGTACTTGTTATTTTTTTGTTTTACTTTACGTTAGTTGGTTTATGGCTTTGATATAGGTTTAGGGAATTTTCTCTAGGGTTTACATTGAAGAAGATGAATTAATATGTTGGTGTTATTACGGAAGTTACGTTTGTATTATTGTGGTGTTATTTTGATGTTATTTTAGTGTTATTTTGTGTAAGTTGAATAAAATATTGTGTTTAAGGTGTTACTTAAGATACTTTCTTGTGATGTTTAGTTTGTTTATGACTTTGATATAGGTTTAGGGATTTTTCTATAGGGTTTACTTTGAAGAAGATGAATTAATATGTTGGTGTTATTACGGTAGTTACGTTTGTATTATTGTGGTGTTATTCGATTGTTATTTTAGTGTTATTTTGTGTAAGTTGAATAAAATATTGTGTTTAAGGTGTTACCAAGGTCTTCTTGTGATTTTTAGTTGGTTTATGGCTTTGATATATGTTTAGGGATTTTTCTATAGGGTTTACTTTGAAGAAGATGAATTAATATGTTGGTGTTATTACGGTAGTTACGTTTGTATTATTGTGGTGTTATTCTGGTGTTATTTTAGTGTTATTTTGTGTAAGTTGAATAAAATTTTGTGATTAAGGTGTTACCGAGATGTCTGCTTTGTGATTTTTAGTTGGTTCTTGGCTTTGATATATGTTTAGGGATTTTTCTATAGGGTTTACTTTGAAGAAGATGAATTAATATGTTGGTGTTATTACGGTAGTTACGTTTGTATTATTGTAGTGTTATTCTGGTGTTATTTTAGTGTTATTTTGTGTAAGTTGAATAAAATTTTGTGTTTAAGGTGTTACCAAGTGCTTCTTGTGATTTTTAGTTGGTTTATGGCTTTGATATAGGTTTAGGGATTTTTCTATAGGGTTTACTTTGAAGAAGATGAATTAATATGTTGGTGTTATTACGGTAGTTACGTTTGTATTATTGTGGTGTTATTCTGGTGTGGGAGTGTTGTTATGCTGGTCCTATTATTGAAGTATTATTCTGGTGTTATCATGGCTTTTTTATGCTCTTTTGACAATGTCTAACGTTGTATAAATATATTCATCAAATATGCAGTCAGGTGAGGCTACAGAACATTGCAATCCAGCAATTACAGAGATGTTTTTGAGAAGCAACGTCTGCAATGGGGGAGAAGCTTATGAAAGCTATCGTATCTATGCACATCACGTAGGGTTCATCGTTCGGAAGGACCACACTAGCTATCGGCCCAACTCCGGAAGCCGAAGAGTAAAGATTATATATGCGGGAAAGCCGGCTACAAGAAAGAGCCTAACAACACGAGAGAACGTTAAGTACAAAAAATCGGACACGAGGACCGGTTGTAAGGCCATGAGTTCGATTTGCGATTGACCTTGAGGGCAACCGGACGATGCAAAATTCATTGAAAATCACAACCATCTTTTGGTCGAAAGTGGTGATAAACATCTTCTTCGTTCGAGCAGAAGGATAAGTGAGTTGAATGCAGATGTCTTAAGATCCATGACAGGTGTGGGAATCAGAGCAACAGATGCATACAATTTCATTACTTCGGAGGTTGGTGGTGTAGAGAATTTGGAATGCACCAAGACAGATGCATATAATTTCATTCAAAGAGAAAGAAGACAGAAAATTGAGCAGGGAGATGTCAATGCACTAATACAGCTGTTCATGGAAAGGCAGGCTGGTGATAACATGTTTGCTTGGGATTTCCAAACAGATGAGTCTAGAAGGCTAACAAACATTTTCTGGAGCGATGGATTGTCCAGGTTGGATTATGATTGTTTTGGGGATGTGATAATATTTGACACAAGCTACAGATTAAATAAATATAACTTATGCTGCGCTCCATTTGTGGGGTTAACCACCACCTGGCGGAACATACTATTTGGAGTTGGATTTACGTCCGATGAGACCACCGATTCATTCGTGTGGCTTTTCAAATCTTTTGCTCGAATAATGGGAGAGAAGCACCCGAGTAACAATATTTACCGATCGGGATCAAGCAATGGCAAGAGCCATTGCAGAGTGCTTCCCTCAGACACGTCACAGATTATGTCAATGGCATATCCATAAAAAACTTCCTTCAAAGGTGAATTGTGGAGTTCGTACTAAGAGCATCTGTAGTCTTTTTTATAAATGTATGAGTAAGTGTGACACCGAGGCGGATTTCGAAGAAACTTGGTCATTAATGATTGAAGTTGGGGAACTTCGAATAATACGTGGTTGGTCGAAATGTATCGTCACGAGCACGGATGGTCAACGAGCATTTAATAAGGATGTATTCGGTATGGGAATCTTATCGACACGGAGGAGTGAGTCAACCAATAATATATGTCATAATGTTACAAAACCAACTAGCTCTCTAACGGATTGTTTCATTGGACTTGAAACAATCATGAAATCTTGGCGTCGCAACGAGAAAGATGAAGATTTCAAATGCGATCAGTCCGTCACAAAGCCCATGGTTAAAAGCAATCCCGTCTTGAGGCAAGCAGCTGCATTCTATACAAGGAAGCTTTATTTAATATTTGAAGAAGAGCTAATGAATGGATTATGTGGGCTTACAGCTGAATTATCAGCGGATAGCGAGGGTAGATACAATGTAATGAGTTTGGATGAGGAGGGGACAATGCGGCCGTGGACCGTATTAGTCGACAGAGTTAGAGTCGAGGTTACATGTACTTGCAAAAAATTTGAGATGATGGGACTGTTGTGCTCCCATGCTCTATTTGTGCTCAATGTTGTGAAAATAAAGGTGATTCCAGATAAGTATTTCTTATTGCGCTGGTCTAAAAATGCTAAAAGGGATATCTAAAATAGGCATAGATGTAGAGATATGAGAAATTCGAATGTGAACAATGTTTCATCAAGTGCATTGTTATTCAAGTCCAGTTCTGAGAAATTTGCTTATCAACTCATAAATATGGCACAAGGACATGATGCAGCGGAGGAGTTGTTGTGGACGACATTTAAAAAACTATCTGTTGGCCTTGCTGACGTTCTAGCAAGGAGGAAATCTGAACCTACTACAACGACGAAGAAGAAAATAATTCCAAAACTAGGACTTTCTGAAGATGCGGCCGAAAGGATTCTCAACATCGAGATTGAAATGATATTGGGAAAAAACTAAGAAATGCAAAAGTAAGAAGTCGTTGTTTTAGTGATGTTTTCTTTCTAAGTATGTTGAGTTTTATTCTCTTCTGGTAAATAATTTTCGGCTTTGCTTTCAGGAAAGGAACAACATGGGTTATCTAGCCTGAAGCTGTTAATATATTCGAGGAAATGTTGACAGATTGTTTTACACAGGTGCGTTCAATTTATTCAATTCAGTTGGTTCTTCGATAGGATTATGCAATTCATGTTTAACCGTTTTTGATATTGTATTGCAGGAATACTATGAAACGCAACCAGTCGGTACATACATTGGAATGCTAATGGATTCCACAAGTTAGTGATATGTTGTTTGTGTTTACGTATGATATAGATGTATTTATTGTTGTTTAGGTCCCGGTTGTTATAGATGTATTTATGTTTGACAAGTTCTTTAGTTTATTGTTTGTTGGAGAAATAATTCGATCCTTGTTTTGCTTAGTTTATGAATTGCTTTTGCAAGCTAGCAACTAATAATACTGGAATAATACAACTATAATTTTCCGATAAATAATACAAGGATAACCACAAATAACACGTAAGTAATACCTGTATAACACCCAATAACACGTAAATAATACGCAAATATTACGCCAATAACACCGGAATAATACAACGATATTTTTCTGGTAAGTAATACCACGTCAACCCCAGATAACACTTAAATAATATGTTAATAACACCAAAATAACAGAAACATGAATGTTTGATAAATAATACTAGGGTAACCCCAATATAAGTAATACGCCAAAAATAATACAACTATAATTTTCTGATAAATAATACAAGGATAACCACAAATAACACGTAAGTAATACCTGTATAACACCCAATAACACGTAAATAATACGCAAATATTACGCCAATAACACCGGAATAATACAACGATATTTTTTTGGTAAGTAATACCACGTCAACCCCGGATAACACATAAAAAATACGTTAATAACACCAAAATAACAGAAACATGAATGTCTGATAAATAATACTAGGGTAACCCCAATATAAGTAATACGCAAAAAATAATACAACGTTAATTTTCTGATAAATAATACAAGGATAACCACAAATAACACGTAAATAATACCTGAATAACAAAAAAATAATACGTAAATAATACGTCCATAATACGTCTAATAACACCAGTATAATAGAATGATAAATATATGGTCACTAATAACTGAATAACCCATAATAACACGTAAATAATGCGTGAGTACAACATATAGGATCGTACTCGTGTTACCGCGCGTTCGACTCTCATAAAAGCCCGTGTTACCGCGGCTTTTACTCGGCAAATAATCGTGTTACTTATGGAATATTCTGACTACAAATCGACAATTAATCGTGTTACCGCCGCAAAAAATCGTAAAAAAATCGTATTACTTGTGATAAAAAACGCATTATTCTAATATAATATATATCTTATTAGAGATATTTATAAGCATACAAATATAATGTTACGTACTTCGTAAACAAACATACAAATACAAATATTTACGACATACAAATATATATTTTTTTGAAATATTTATAGCATACAAATAGAAATATTTTTCAGAAACATTTAGATTTTGAGTTTTTTAATTTCCAAAATAAAAGTAATATTTAATTGAATCAAATAATTTAAACTCTAATATTTTAATTGAAGATATATTGTTTTTATTTGCAGATTTAACCATTTTCTATACAGTTGCAGATTTAACCAAATTCTATTTACATATGTACCACCCAAAATCTATATACATTTTCTATACATTTGCAGATTTAACCCTTTATCTATACATTTTAAGTTCTCGCCAGGTTGCAGATATCATAAGCGAATTCCGTCCCGAATCTTAACATTTCAAACTCGCCATTTAAGTGTTGTTTCCAATCGGGTTCTTGGGCCAAGACGATCGTTTCCGTGAACTTGCACATGAACATCCCACGATCAACGCTCGTTTGATTGTGTTAGTGCAGCAGATACTATTGCATGAGACGATTGACGATTCTTGCCTTGAAAAGATGTCCACGATGTGCTTGCGAACAATTGAATGCGCTCGAACGATTAGAATAGTAAATTGTAACATGTGTGTTATTATGAGTTGTTATGAAATAATATTTGGAATAACTTGAAATAATATTTGAAATAATAAATCTGATTTTGAAATAATATTTGAAAGAGCTGTTTTAACTTACAACTTGTTGAGCATAGGCCTTATGAGTCGGCTTCGGAAGGGAGTCATAAATTCTCCATCTAAACTTATTGATTTCGTGCACCAACAAAATCCAGTGATCGTTATGTACAATTGGAAACAATATAGTCTTCGTGTCATGTAAAGTCTCCGCAGTTATGTGATTAACAAATTGTTCGCTGTTGCCGTATTTCTTGTGCATCTGAATAACATAATTAGTTTAAGTTTAGCAAAATTTTTAAAAAAATTCATGCAAATTATACTGTCTCAAAATATTACCAGATATTGTGGTGAAACATATAGGTAAGGCCGGTATATATCAGGTCTTCTCAGTGTTCGTTCCCGCAATAGCGTGGCAAAAAGATCTATGTGCTCATTCCCGATAGACTTATGCAGCAGGAGATCTGATAAGGCTATTCTATCAATCATAATGCCTCCTCGATACAACACAATATCGCTACTGCATTGATAACCAGACGTCTACGTTAACTCAAATTAAGTTTAAAAACAAGTGCACCAATTGAAATTAAATGTTCACATTAACTTACGGATTTGGGTGTCTTGCAATGCAATCATCGATGACTTCCTGCATTTCATGTGGTATTAAAGATTTGCCAGGATAATCAATAGGTCCAGTTGGAGGACGGCTCTGCATAAAGACATGGGCTAGATATTTCAATGTTTTCTTAAAGAAATGGATAATACATAAATTCTACTTAAACTTTATTATGTACTTACAGCTTCGGCGCGTTGGATCTCACCAGAACTCGGACTAGATATTTCTATGCTTTCTTCCACTTCTTCGCTGCCTTGCCCATCACTCTCTTGGGCATCAACTGGTTTACCTGATGGCACAAGATGAGTCTGCAATACAAAATATGTTTTTAGCAAACATACAAGGAACGTAGATCGCACTGTTCGAATAAAATCATGTAGTACTCACCGATATGGAAACCAACATACTCTTTATTGCTCGTCGACTTCATCGGGGTCTTCCTCTTGGTCGACTTTTGGAGGATCAATACGAGCACCGCCCTCTTGGGCCACTGCTCGGATCACCACTATGCAAATAGGCGTCTTTGGCCACTATCGGATCCTCATGATGCACATGGGCCTCTCGGGCCATCGCGGGAGCATCAACCCGAAGATCGGCCTCTTGGGCCAATGCGGGAGCATCGATCCGAAGATCAGCCTCTATGGCCACTGCGGGATCCTCAGTATGCACATCGACCTCTTCGGCGACTGTCGAATCCTGAAGATGCACATGGGCCTCTCGGGCCAATGCGGGAGCTTCAACCTGAAGATCAGCCACTTGGGCCACTGCGGGAGCATCGATCTGAAGATCAGCCTCTATGGCCACTGCGGGATCCTCAGTATGCACATCGACCTCTTCGGCAACTGTCGAATCCTGAAGATGCACATGGGCCGCTTGGGCCACTTTGGGATCATCCGTCTGCAAATCAGCCTCAGCGGTATGTAGTCTAGTATATGTATCTCTGTCAGGTAATGTCAGAGAGGGATCATCAATATGTACAGGATCCTCTACATCGCCTACCCTAGGTCTTCGTCCGAACCGATGCGAGTGACCGGCGGCTCAGAAGACCTCTTTCGGGAACCAGCTATCGGATCGCTCATTCTCAACCTCCTTATCGACCGTGTTCTCAACCAACCTATTTACAAGGACTCGTGAGATTGGTAACGGCATCGGATATGGTATGCGACTCGTATGTCATGTGAGTCCAATCCGTCCCGAATATTTAAGGTCACTTGGTGGTTATGTCTCATCAGCTCATACATAGCTTCATTATCGACAGGACCACCAGTTCGACCAATCACCGGGGTCATCTCACTCGACACTAGAGTACCTGCTCTAGGTGAGGATGGTCCTGCCTCGGTCTCGTGCTGTGGGCGAGGCCTTGGAGGAGTACGTGGTCTCTGATCCGGATTTGAGAGCAGATGTACTTCGTCATCCCTCAAATCCAAGAATGCGTCATGGACTCGCAATGAAATTAAATGTCATTGTATAACCATTTACAATTAATTTAATGCAATGAATTACGAACCTGTGAAGGATGAAGACCCCTAAATGCTTCATGAATCTGCTTCGCAGTCCGTCCTTGACTTGTGGGCCATCTCAGCATGCGTGGTCGAGCCTCAGGGGCGGCAGGAGTCACTAGTGATGTTATCTCGTAAAACCATAGCTGAAGACGTCATACACAATAATCATTAATGTAAGAGAAAAAAACAATAAAACTAAAACTCATAATGAAATGTTTTGAAGAATTACATACCGTAAGCAGAAACACGAAACCTTGGATATATCCCAATGATTTATTATCCTTTAATTTTGTGTACGCTGTGGTGACTTGTTCCAATAGCATTTCACATATGACAGTAGTCCAATTAAAGGAGGGGAAGGCCTGTGCATCATCAGCAAATGCAGCGAAGCTCTGCGTGCACATGAAAATTGCTAGAAGGAAAGAATAGGTTAGTTAACAGAAATTTTATATACAGCTGCTCAAAAGGAGGGGCAGATGCTCCCTCTGCAAAGAAAGCTGCCAATTGTTCCTTTATTGCTTTGGCATCCTCCGCAGCTAGTCCACTTCTCTTCCATGCAACCCGCTCTCCTCTGTTCGGCATGCCAAGCAACAAGGCCACGTGGTCGCCTTCTAGCCTCACCTCTTTCCCACCAAATCCGAAAACCCTCCTCCCGTTATCCCAACATCTCAAAATATGCAAAGTGAGAACGTTGTCTTGAGGATAGGGGGGCATGTCAAAAAAATTGTAGATCTTCATTTCCCTTAAGTTATTTACAGTCTGCTCGGAAATACGATGCCTGATTCCATCCAGTACAGCCCTCACTGCAGATGGACGACATCTGCAGTTGAAGGTCATTGCGCTCATTATCCTGAAAAATGAACAAAATTATGCATAAATAACACACATATGACTCATGAAAATTGTATAACACATCAAAATAAATCAACTTAAAACAATAATACGTGAATAACACAACCAGACAATAGAAATACATCGATATTTATAGAACAGTAATACATGAATAACACAAAAATAATACAAGAATAACACATAAATAACACATTAAAAAAATAATAATAACCTCAACACTAAAGAATAACACATGAACAGAGGATAACACATCAAAATAAATCAGACTAAAACATGGCTACATGAATAACACAACCATACAACATAAATGCATTAATAACACGAGAATAAAACGAAATAACACAGGAATAAGCACAATCATAAGCACAGGAAAAGCACAGGAATAGCACATGAATAACACAAAAATAGCACAGGAATAGCACAGGAGTAACACTGGAATATTATGAATAACCCAGGAATACCAAAGGAATAATACATGAATAATACATGAATAACACAGGAGTAACAGGAATAACATATGAATAACACAGGAATAACACATCAAACAACACCTAAGAATAACAGGTGAAAACATGACCAACATACATCAACTAAAGTAACACATTAATAAAACATTAATCACACATGAATTACACACTAATAATACAGGAATAACACTGTTATAACACTAAAATAACACAATAATAATAGCAGAAATCACTACCCTAAAGACATACGAATAACATATGAATACAACAGAAGCACATCAACTAATGTAACACATTAATAATACTTGAATTGCACAACCCTAGAACATGAATAATACATTAATAACACGGTAATAACACGATAATAATACAACAAAAACACATATAAAAAAATGTTTAATTAATGTTATTGCTTTATTTAGGATGCCGGTTATTGACTAAGAAAATTATTACATAGAGTAATACAACAAAAACACGAAAAAAATATATGTTTTACTCGGTTATTGCAACCCTATTGGTGTGTTACTTGTGTATTATTGTTGTGTTATTCATGTTTTATAGTAATTCATGATTCAGAATTTACTTTTTTGAATGCCCTAAACCCTAAACCCTAGTATTCTTGAGGTTTAATAATATCTTAGACTTGTTTTAGGAATTCTTTAAAACCTAAACCCTAAAAAATTTCTCATATCTTGACTTAACCGACCGCTCGGATGCCATTGTCTTCTCCTTCACTAGCGCTAGCACCGTTCCTGCGTCTCGTGTGGTCGCCGGCGATAATGGGCAGCGTAATGGTCGTCAAAATTCTAAAGAAGATGCAAGATGTAAATGGAGGAAGGCGTTACGGTTCGGGAGAGACGAAGCGCTTTTTTTGAACGACAGACGGTCCGGGTTTCGGGTCGGGTCGTAAATTCTCTTATTTAATCGTTTTCTCTTCTGAGCGGGACCCACGGACGCCACGTGGCATCATACGTGGCAGGATGTCACGCGGCGTCCTGTAATTGGACTCCGCACGTAGAGGTACGTGCGGAGTCCTGATGGAAAAATTTTCCCATGGGTAGAGGAGTAGACTAGGCAAGATCAAGCGAGCCATGGTCGGTTCATTAAAAAGATACCGTTATTCATGTTTAGCCCGTTAATATATCGAACACAAAAAAAGTTGTTCATGTTCGGCTTATTTGCTTAGCAAGCCGATGAGCCAGCCACGAGTTGTTCGAGAACAATGAGTCATTTTTACATTCTAAGTCACACAGCCTTATGACGTTAAGAGTAAGTGCAAGATTTAACTCTTATTATTTATATTAAAATATTCATTTAAATAGAATTTTTTTATTTTTGTTATAAATTAATAATTTTAATTGATTATAAATCTTTGTAGCCCCATAGCCAATTAAATTATTTAAAAATAATACTCATCAATTATATATATATATATATATATAATATTTCGAGTAAAAATGAGTCGAACATGAACAAAGTGTTCACCTTGTTTACATAAAGAGGGCAAGAAAAGTATTTTTGTTCGGCTCCTTTACTATGCAAATGAATTGTACATGAGCTACTTAACAAATTGAAGGTGAGTTGGTCATGAACAACGACAACCCTGCTCATGTCATCAACTCACCATAGTTTATGTTCCTTCACTTATTTAACTTTTGCTGTTAGTGGATAAATTAAAATAGCTAATATAATTGAACAAATACTTCACATCTCTTATAGTAATAACCTTATGTTGAGAAAGTAGGGCAAAGGAATATGAGGTTTAACAAAAACAAAAAAGAACGGAAGATTTTAACGAGATTTGACAATATGCCTACGTACTCAGGAGCAAAGAGCGGCGGCGATTTTTTGATTTCTTGAAAATAGTAAATCCCCATAGGGTTACAAATGCATATATATATATATATATATATATATATATATATATATATATATATATATATATATATATATATATATATATATATATATATATATAAACCTAGTGCACAATATGTAATTACAAAATTACTCTATACCGTACCGCGGGGCCGTTATCCCCGCACTCCCAATCCACTTAATGAAACTCCACCAATTGGAGAGATGCTTCCGCTACACTCCGCTCCGCTCCATCATCTGTCCCTTATCTGATATACGAGTCATACCTAACAAATCTCCACCTTGGCGAATATCAAGTCTTTTAGAAGAAAAATAATATAGAGTTTCTCACACACCAAAGTGTCTTGTGCTATCATGCTTGTATAGCAACTGTAAATATTCAACAAGTTCAAGCAATGCATAAACTTGTTGATAGTAACTGGCTTGGTCAACATATCAGGTGCATTATCATTAGTATGAACTTTCTGTAATAGTATCTCACCGGAAGCAATCAATTCTCTAATCTTGTGATACCTCACATCAATATGCTTAGTTCTTGCATGGTACACCTGGTTCTTAGCCAGATAAATGACACGTTGACTATCACAATGCAATTGAACTCCACGTTGCTCAACACTCGATTTTTTTACTAGCCCAGTAAGTCATAAGGCTTCTTTAGCAGCTTTAGTTACTGCCATGTACTCAGCTTTAGTTGTAGATAATGCCACAATGGACTGAACTGTTGATTTCTAACATATAGAACCTTCATCAAGAGGCAAAACATACCCAGTTGTAGGCCTTCTATCATCTAAATCACTTGCAGAGTCTAAATTTATGTACCCTACAACTAAAGGAGCATTTTATTGACTGCCAAAAATAATTTCATGTTCTACATTACCCTTCAAATATCTAAAAATCCACTTGACTGCATCCCAATGTCGCCTACCAGGTTTAGACTTGTATTTCAAAACTTGACTAACAACATGAGCCAAGTCAGCGCAAGTACATATCATTGCATGCATCAAGCAGCCAACCGCATTGACATATGGAACATTTGCCATGTTTTCGATTTTCTTATGTGTTAGGACACTGTTCTGAAGAAAGCTTAAAATAATTTTTCAATGGAGTGCTCACAGGCTTTGCATTGTTCATCCTAAACCTGTCTTTCTCAACATAGCCTCATTGAGATAAGCACAGTCGTCTTGAGCCTCTATCTCGGTGAATCTCCATCCGAAGAATTTTCTTAGTATCACCTAACTCTTTCATATCAAATTTTTGGCTCAATAAACCTTTCAATTCAAAGACTTCATGCATATTCTTTACAACAATCAGTATGTAGTCAAAATGCTGTAGTAGAAAAAATAAAAGAACCATAATCAAGGCTCTTAGCATAAACAAATTAATCATACTCACATCACTTATAGTCAAGCTGAATCATGTAGGAGTCGAACCGCTTGTACCATTATCTTGGAGACTGTTTCAACCCATACAACAATTTCTTTAATTTGCAAACCAAACGGTCATGTCCAAATTGAGTGAGGCTGTTCTATGTAAATCTGCTCCTCCAGATCTCCATGCAAGAATGCATTTTTAACATCCAATCGCTCTAGATGAAAATCCAAATAGCTAGTAATGCAAGTACTGCCCTGATTGAAGTAAGTCTAACCACAGGAGAAAAGATTTCAGCATAATTTATTCCCTTCTACTGTTAAATTCTATTTGCTACCAATCAAGGCTTAAAATTTTTCTCTTATTTCTCTGATACTGCTGGTTTCCTTTTATACACCCACTTGCTCCCAATAGCCTTCTTTCCCTCAGGAAGCTGAACTAGCTTCCATGTATGACTTTTTCTTGTAAAGACTCTATCTCTTCAACCATTGCACTTAACCATTTCTCTTTCTCTTTGCTAGTGATAGCTCCTTAGAAGGTAGTTGGATCATCACTATTGATGAGAAGTGCACAAGAGACCAAGTCTTCATAACCTAATCTGCTTGGATGTCTTATATTGGTGTGTCTATATCATCTCTAAGTAGGTTATAATTTTGTAGATCATCTGTATTTGAATGACCAGATGTTGGATTTGAACTTTCAACTGTCTCAGTTGTTACTGGAGGTTGTTCTAAATCCATCAACACTGTATGTAAACTGGAGCTATTTTCTGGCATCTTGTCTTGATGCTGCTGCAACATGAACTGCTCATCAAAAACTACATCTCTACTGATCACCAATTTCATTGTAATCGGATCCCAAAACTTGTATCCTTTGACACTTTTCTTGTAGCCCAAAAAGATAAACTTCTTGGATTTTGGATCAAGTTTTGATATTTCATCACCAGGTGCATGCACATAAGCAGGACAATCGATAATTTGTAAGTGATCAAAATCAACTGCATTACCTATTCATACCTCTTCTAAAACCATGCCGCCCAATGATGCCTGGGGTGATCTATTGATGAGGTAGCACGCCATACTCACAACCTCTGCCCAGAAGCTTTTAGAAAGCTCTGCATTCACTCTCAAACATCTTACCCTTTCAGCTGCAATGCTTTAGACACTAAAAAATGCCTCTGAATCCCATATTCCTCACAAAATTTCTGAAACTGCGAATCTGTGTACTCTGTGCCATTATCAGACCTAAAGTTTTTTATCTTTCTACTAGCTTGGTTCTCCACCTCAACTTTCCATAGCTTGAATTTGGAGAAAACTTCAGATTTTTGTTTCAAGAAATACACTTAAACTTTTCTATAAATGTCATATATAAAGGTAATATAATACAAAGATCCTCCCAATGACGATTCCCTAGTAGGGCCCCATACATCAGAATGCACATATTCAAGAATCCCTTCATTTTTGTTCTTTCAAGTTATGAAAGTAACTCTAGTCTGTTTTTCAAGAACATAAAACTTACAAAAATTGAGCTTGCAGCTTTTAACACCATAGAACATAATTTTTTATGCAATTCAGTCATCCCACGTTCACTAAGATGACCAAGACGCATACAGTTTTGTACTATCATCATATGACTCAACAGAATGAACTCCACCTGCAACAGAATGAACTCCACCTTGCAATTAACTTTCTTTTCATCACAGTCTATGCAATCTTAACAATTCTAATGGTTTCCCTATCCTCATCTGCTTTAAGAATAAAATCATTTATATGTAAAGTGCCCAAATAAATTAAATTCTTTTTCATATCTAAAATATATCCAACATCACATAATGTTCTAACAATGCCATCATACATCTTAATTCTGACTCTACCAATACCAATAATATAGCAGCATCTATCATCATCAAAATAGATAAAACCAAAATTAGATAACATATTGGTGTTATGTGATAAGAGCATCCTGAATCAAGAATCCAAGCATCCATAAATTAGTTGATGAAAATGAAAGCATATCACCATCATTTCAATCTGAATTGTCACTCTGAACCACATTTACATACTTGGATGATACATCACGTTTCTCATCAGTCTTCTTGTTAAGATTTGGACAATCTCTCTTCATATGTCTCAGCTCTTTGCACTTGTAGCAATGAATTGTCTTTCTGCATTTAGACTTTGATCTTGAATTTAGTTTTTCAGAACCCTCCTTCTTTTGCTTTCTTCCACGATCCTGATTACCCTTAACATATAAAATGTCACCATAAGATATTTCCCCTGCATTCTGTTTTTATTGGTTGTGAACCAAATATGTTGCAGTAATCTCATCAACTTTGATTGTTACTTTCCTATATGTAAGAGTAGTCATCAGGTGTTTATAAAAGGAAGGATATGCTCTGTATTCATCCTCGATACTCACATCAAGTCATGCTAAATTTGTGATTACTTGATTGAATACATTCACGCGATTCGTCAGATCAGAGCTTTCTAGCATCTTTAGTCAATATAGTCTTTGCTTAAAATACAGTTTATTTATTAGGGATTTAGACATAAACTGAGTTTACAATTTCTTTCATACTTATTCGGGAGATTTTAGATTCATTACATGATACATAATATCATTTGTCAGACATAAACGTATGGTTCTTGCCGCTCGTTGTTGCAATTCTTCCCAATCTTCGTCCTCCATGGTATATATATAACCATTGTGCACAATATGTAATTATAACATTACATTGTACGACCGTGGGGATTGTTGTCCCCGCACCCCCATCCTATTTAACAGAACTTCCAAAATTAGACAGATGCTTCTGCTCCACTCCGCTCCAGCATTTGTCCCTTATATGGTATATGAGCCATACCTAACACCTTATTCACCATATAGGGATTTATATACATATCACACAATAATTTAAGTTACCATTTAATAGAAGGATTTCAAAATATTTCATTAGCCACTTATTATATAAATATTTAAGGGCGGAACTAGTATTATTTTTTTAGGATGGACAAAACTATTAAATGTCTAATCTTTTTAGTATTGAGCAATATATATATATATATATATATATATATATATATATATATATATATATATATATATATATATATTAAGGGATAAAATTACTAAATTATTTGAATTACATGAGAAAAACATATCAAATTTATTATTTAAATAGAATATTTTCAAATTTTAAAGGAACAATTGCTCATACTCTACATAATCTAATTCCGACCTGATATGCACATCCCAAATAAGAAAGGAGCATTCGAACCGCTCGATACAATACTTGAGTTATTATTTTTCATTAATTCTTGTATACATAATGTCCAATTTAATCAAGTATTTCTCTCTTGTTATTTAGGGTCTGTTTGGGGCAGCTATAGCTCATTAAATAATCTGTTGATAAGTTGATTAAAAATAATCTGCTGATAAGCTAGGTGCGGTAGCTAATACAAATTATTGTTTTTTTTAAAAGGCAGACTGCAAACAGAAAGCTCTCACCGCATCTAAGTAGGTGTGGTATGAAAACGTTATTTTCAGCGTTTTGAAAACTCATATGTTGTCAAAATGCGATTTACCCAAACAGACCAGATGCATTTTCAAAAGCTACCGCATCAAATAAACTACTCAAACGGACCCTTAATAATCACTCTTCTTCATCACGTGAATTATCAAAAGACCATCGTCTGCTGTAAATTTACAAAAAATCCACACATCACATCAGATTTCGTATTCCAAAGCTAAGATATTAGAATTAACCAAATTCAAATGCTTATCAGTCCGACAAAAAGAAAAGAGCTAAAGAGACATGCAATAAAAACACCACCTTCCTTAAATCATACAAAAACATGAAATGAAATTAATCAGTGCCATTCAATGAAGATATATATTAAATTAAATAAAAATTCTCACGTTTCTTAACCGACCACCACTGGGAGTAGTGACCATTTTGTCTTTATATACTTCTTAGTGTTACAAAGATTCTTAGTGCACTAAAATACTGAATTTCAAACAACCAAAAGACCTTATTCTCACCAAATCCTCTCTCTCCCCCTCTCCCTGTCTGAGGCAATATTGAGGAAAATAAATCTGTAATTACAATATATTTACATATCCACCACCTAATTTTTTTTTTACATTTATACCACCTAAATCTTTAATAACACAAAAATTTAAAAGACCATTATTTTAACTTTTAAACATAGACTACTTATAGTTTAGGCTTTTGGTGTTAGGTAAATTCATAAGAATAGGGTAATACGTAATGATGAAATATTTTTGTTGAAGTTTACATACATGTTTTTAGATTCCGCAAGGAAGAATGGGGTGGGGATTATGGAGTGAGACATTTGAGATAATGTGTTATTGGACAAATGAAATGATTTATTTTATTTTGTACATTAAATTAATAGTTAAAATAGTCGTCAATTGTTTTAAAATTGAACTCTAATAGTACGACATGAGAGTTATTTCAATCTTAATTTAAAGAGTCTGGAAACTATTTTGACACTTCTTTAAACTTTGAGACTAAGACGATCCTTTTTAAAGAGTCAATACTCGAGGATTAGTTTGACACTTTACTCTTTTTCAATGAAGTATCAATATATCTTCTAATTGACAAATAGCTTATTTTATGTAAAATAGATTAAAACATTTGAGACGATATCGAATTTCTGGTTGCTTTTAAGGGAACAAAATTGCAAGTCTATTGTGAAAATTTCTTCAATTACTTCTTATGTTTTATTTGTTATTTTTTAATGATATGTGCGTATTATATTCATGCATTCAAAGAGTTCATATGTTTATATGAATGAGAAATTTGCATGCATACCAACCTTTCTTATATATTTACATTTACAACATCTAAAGCTTAATTTTTTACATTTTTAATTCCTCGGTCAGAAATTTATATACCAACAAATATATTTTACTTTTAAAAAGCTAGTAATTGTAATATCTGTTTATTTGATGTTTATAATTTAAGTGTTAATATCACATTTGTAGTCTTGGTTGAAAATATCTTTGATCAACGAACCATTTATATCATCTTAGGAATCACATTACCATTAGTTCAAAGGAGGTGACTGATCAAATTTTCCAATGGTTGGATCTAGGGGTACTACAATCTTGACAAGGATTTTAGGCTAATTTTGGATACTGAGAAATTGATGATAATAAGCCTCATTTTATTTCAAAATATTTATGATCTCCCAAAACAATTATTTGCTATAAACAAATCATGGAACGAATCTTTATAAAAATCTTATAAATTCAAAAAATTTCAAATATTGTTCGGTCATGAACGGTAATCAGACCGATTAATTTTAACATAATTGGAGTCATCAAACAAAAGCTTGTAGTATGAGCTTTTGGGAATCTCATTTAGATGGCCTCCTAAAGGCTAATGACAATGAAGTCCATTGCGACTCTTTGAGTCGGGCCATATCCAATTTTGTGCAATCTTTTCCTAATTAGTCCGACTAATTTGAATTATACTCAAAATTACCTTTGTCATTTCGAACTAATATCTGTGTGTGTGTGTGCGCGCGCGTGTGTGCGTGCGTGCGTGCGCGCGCGCCACAAATCGTGACCTGTAGGTTGGCGGGGTTCTCTGTAAGTCCCCTCAGGTCACGGGTTCGATCCCCGCGGCGTGGGGTTCATGAATATATATGCACATGACGTCAGACTTCATCATAGAGCTGTAGCGCATAAGAAAATCGGTATTTTGGTCTCTGCCAAATACCGATTTCTTTATATATACACACACACACACACACACACACACACACACACACACACACACACACACACACACACACACATATGATGCCATCTTCACAATATGATTTTTTTTTCAATAAGAAAGTAGTAATTAATTGAAAGGAATTCTGTGAGCATATTTCTTTGAAAATTTCTCATTGTTTGGGTGGATTCCCAGATGAAATTTATCAGATCTTCGCAAGAATATTGAGCTGCAATTTGTCTCTCTTTATGCCATGCACTAATACTCCAAAGGATATTTTGCCTAAGATAAGTTTTTGTGAGGAATAAGAGTCTTATATCAAAAATAAAAATTATTAAATAAGAGTTGAATTTCTATTTGAAATTAAACACTTATAAATATTTAATCAAATGTGAATAACAAAGTTGAGAAAACCGAAGTGGACATTAAACCGGAAGAAAGAAATGGTTCAAGGTTCACTGGTTCGACCGGGGTTAAATCGGCGGTTGAAATGGATGATGTAATAAATTATAAATTTATTTAAATACGACATAAATTATATATATATAAAAATGATTATTAAAATATAAAATAAATATATCAAATTTAAATAAAAAACACCATAGTAGTTTTGAAAAATTATTTTAAATTTTAGTAATTAATTTTCAAAAAATTATATATGATAAGGGTTGCATACTAGCATTTTAATGTATATAAATATAAATAAGATACTATGAGAATATAGAAGAAGTAAAATCTACAAGAGAATCTACTCATGACACTGAGGAAATTTTTGCCCACTGTATAATCATCTTCTCTCACAAAATTTCATTTAAATATATTATTATCAAACTTGACTCCATTTCCAATGCATTTCGTCTCCACTGGAAACTCCTCATATCCATTCGATACTCCTCATGTATAGCCTTTCTCCATTGTAAATTCCCATATCCATTGGAACTTCTGAAGCAGAGCCTTTCCTCTCCATTGAAAACTCCCCTACCTAGAACCCTCCTATAATAATTAGCATAGAACTGATTCGCCGGTCCAAAAGGTCGGTTCCGACCGATTCACACCCAAAAACGATTTTCTATTTGGTCCGGACATGACGGGCCACTAGTTCACAGTCGAACCGGTCGAACCGGCTGGTCCAGTCCGATTTTCTAAACAATTAACTTTTTCGTTATTACAATTTTAATCATGTGAATCTTCTGAAGTTTATATTATACCTATTTTTTATGGACTTAAATAATGAATAAAATCATATCATATAATTGAATGAGCTGTCACATTGAAACCAACAATTCATTCCTTTAAAACCTAAAGCAACCTCCACTGAAGCCTCCACTACCTATTTGCCTTTTTTTCAGTGCTTAATCTGCCTTTTAGTCACAATAATAGATAATAAAACAAATTATAGTAATTTCAGTAAAGTCATGCAGTATTAAACTAACAATTCCCACGTTTCTTAATTAGCCACCACTCCAAGTGACAAGCTTCTCTTTTTCCTTCTTTAAAGCCTAGAATGATTCATCAAAATAGTATAACTCACTACACTCCCACTCCCCACATCTCAATTTTCTCACCCTCTCAAAATTTTCGACTTTAAACTCTTGTTTCTTTTCTATGGAGTGCCAAAGCCAATACTCTTTCAAGAAAGGAAACCCTTTGCCAAGGAGAGGTCAAGTGAAAATCAAGATTTTTGTGTGTTTAGTTCGATCGATAAGCTCCAGTTCCTTGAAGAACGAAAGAAGACGAAGGGTTGAAGATGCTGCTCAGTCGATGATGATGCCGATACCATTAAGCAGCGATTATGCCTGATAGGAAGATAGATAAGAAGCTTGACTAATTCTCTCTAGCTATAAGCTCTTCCCTTGTTTATTGAACTTATTAGAAAAAGGAATGCTTTTTTTTTTTTTAAATCTGATGCACAGTTTTTGTTATATCATAGTTTGTGTATATTCTTATCTTATTAATCTTTGGAGTAAGTGTATAATCTGAGAATGATCATCGTGGCTGAAAATTATATGTATAAAGTTATGGATTGATTTTAGATAAAATTTACACTGAAGATTAAAATTATCAAAGAAGGCTGAGGGCCTTTCTCCATCTCAAGGGTTCGAATATGGATTTAGTTATTTGATGATGTTGGTGGTTCTATTTAGTTTATTTTTGAATTTGAATACTGTTTGCAAAATAATTAAGAATATTATATGCTGTAAGATATACAATATATGAGATATGCTTCTTTAATTCGTTTTTTTAATGACTTCCTTCTCTCATCATACTCATTGAGTCATAATATGCACATTTCACCAATTGTTATAAGCATATTTAATTGAAAGACTCGTATAAATTAATATACATTATGAATAGATATGTTGGAGTTAATGCGTCCTTTTTAAAGTAATGATTCTATAAAAAACTAAAAAAAGTGACTCTCAGAGAATATCAAAAGCAAGCCAATAAATATATTTACATGTCATGAGGATTTAGGTATGATTTTGTCCTATCGACCTTCGTTTATTAAGTGTAAACCATTTATTTAAAAAAAATGAACTATAGATTTCGGGCTAATTTGTGAGGATTTCAATGAAATTCCTATTTGGGTCAAGTTCCCAAATCTTCCACTATTTTGTTGGTTAAAACATAAAATTTCTAAAATTGCTAGCATAATTGGAATATCTTTTACAGTTGATGTTTTAACAGTTAAGAGTTCTTGGCTGTCGTTTATTAGAGTTAATGTTCAAATCAATACATATTCTCCTCTTCCAGAATTTAGTATTACTGCTGTTTTTAAGACTAAAAATTTAGTATTCCTATTGTTTTTGAACGGAAATCGATTTCATGTAGTGTTTGTTCTACAATCTCTCATAACCCATCTAACTGCCCTAAAATTTCTTCCTTACCTGCTAATGCTTTCCCTACTTTGAGAGGAAGAAATCATAGTAGATTGAATCCTGTTGGTAATTGAGAAATAGAAGTAAATCGGTTAATATTAGGTCTTCTCAAGGTCCAAATAATATTCTTAATACTTCTTTTGTTCCTCTTGATCTTAATATTCTCAAAGCTATTCACTCGCCCAGTAATGAATCTACTGTTGATATTAATCTTGTTTTGGATAATGTTGTTAATAATGAGGTCTCATCCAATTTGAACACTGAATCTTTATTGCAGCCTAATTTAAATCCTCCAAACTTAGTCTCGCTCGGTGAAACCTATTGGAGATGTTGATAACATTATTTCACATTTTATGATTACCTCTAATATTATTTCATCTCAGGGCATTTGGTGTTAATGTTACTAATATTAATTCCTTACAAAATAGTGGTATGGCTATTAATAATAATTCTATTTCTAGTTCTCATTTAGTTTCATTAAGATTTATTAATAACATTACAGATGTTTCTCTTAACAATGCTTCTACTTTTATTGCTTCTGTTAGAAGCAAGAAAGGCAGATATAAAGGATATGTCTATTTTTTATCATGTTCATTTTTTCCTGTTACTTTTAGTTATTATTATGTTTCTTCTTAAGTTTGCTGTTTGGAATGTTAGATTTTTTAATAGTGAAAATCGAATTATTGATTGTAAGAGTACTTTTAATGATTTTAAATTTGATCTCGTATGTCTTTTAGAGACTAAAAATATTTGTCTTTAATTTATGATCCACTTGTTTTAAATCATTTCAATCTTTTTTGTTTTCAAATGAAGGTAATATTAATAATTTTAATCTTGTTGATAATTAGAGGATATAGTTTAAATAGAATTAAAATATATTGAACTTTTTGTTATTGATATTGGTGTTCAATATATTCATGGTCATGCTTTTGTCTCTTCTTCTATTATTTTTTTAATGGCGGCTAAATATGATCATAATAGTGTGAATATTAGGAATCTTTTATCGAATTCTATAGTTAATATTGTCGATATTATGTCTTCTCCTTATCGTACCCTTGGTGACTTTAATTATATTTTGAGAATTGATGAGAAAGTGAGGGAGTTTCTCCTTTTTCCATCTAAGATTTATGATTTCTATAATTGTATTTTAATTTATGGTCTTATTGAGTTACATAACTCTTCTTTGGGTTGGTATAATAACCAATTAAATTATCCCATTGATGTCTTCTAGATAAAACTTTTGTAATGCTTATTGGCTAGGTTTTTTCCTAGATTCTTATTTTAAAGTCTTAAATGCTTACTCTTCCGATCAGCATTTGGTTTTGGTTTCGTTGAGAAGTTCTTATAATGTTCATTTTTTATTCATGTATAAAAATTATTGGAGCTTTTGCCCTGATTTTTTAAATATTGTGAATAGTGCTTGAATATATCTATTAAAGGCGATATTATTTTTTCTATTTGCAATAAGTTTCGTAATGTTAAACTAGCTTTTTAAGTTTTGGCATTAGAATTCTTCTACTATCTAATTACATTGTTGACCTTAAAGATCAACATTATAAGCTTATTGTTCATTTGGAAATTTCTCCTTTTCCTATTAAGCTTTTGGATCAAGCTTCTTTAATCCAAAAGAATATCTCTAATGCTACTTATTGTGATTACAAATGCTCTAAGCAAAAAGATGAATGCTCTTTATTATCTAAAGGGGGCGGGAGAGCAAAAATTCAACTTAGTTATAGTTTTATTATGAAGACTATTGTTAATGATAAATATGTTTATAATCCCGAGGATCATGTTAATGAAGCTATTTCTTTTTATCCTTACTTTATGGACCAGTAATTAATGATCATCTTTGAGGTGATATTTTTTCTATTAATCATTATGGCTGTGAAAATGATCATTTTTCGATGACTAAAAATTTATGATGATGATATTAAGAATGTTTTCTTTTCTATTAGCTCTAATAAAGCTCCCAATCTGAATGGTCTTTATTTAAAAAAAAAAATTTTAAAGATACTTCAAGCATTATTGGCAATGATTGCATTTCAACCATTAATTATTTCTCTTATAAAATTCTCTCATAGGGGTAAAGCATTCTGCTTTTACCTAAAATAATTGATGTCATACGTGTATTTTGAATGTTTATTTATTTGCTTTTACTAAATTATCTAGCAACGCCCCCTCTTAAGGAAAAAATATTTGCATACGTAAACGTACGCAGCGCTTCATACATCATCCAATAGGAGACTGTCACGTACGTATAACCTCCATGTAACCTACATGTAACCTACAAAAATAAGGAGGTTACATGGAGATTACAGATAGGTTACAAGAAGGTTACAAGGAATAAAACACGTAAATACCCCCCATGTAATATTAATGTAACATGCTCGACGTACGCAGCGCTGTGTACACTTTACGTACGCAAATTTTTTTCCCTCTTAAGATAGGTAAGCTGGCAATTATACCATTAGTATCCTTTTTACTTATAAATATAAGGTCATTCCTACAGTAAAAGACTAATAAATCAATGACAAAAACTCTAGAAGCATTGAAATAACCGATGAGATCTGATCAAATTTGGCATACCAATTACCACAACAATTGATCACCGATGCATTAAATTCACCTCCCATGCATAACATCTTGATCGTTCAAATAAAGCGAATAAGAGAACTCGATGCCATAAAAAACACAATCAATTTGAAAAACAAAGCAATCTTTTCAAGTGAAAAAAAAAAAATTTAAGGAACATTCAATTCTTATGTATTTACATATCTAACACCTAAACTTCAATTTTTACATATATGCCACCTTACATATGAATTAAAATATGTATTTCACTTTTTAATAATTAAAATAGAAGTATTTTTGATGTGATATGAATTATATAGTTGGTATAAATACAAAAAGCAAAGTTTAGGTGTCAGATATGTAAATACATAGGAATCACAGATGGAAGGAAAATGCCCCAAATTAACAGGGCATTTCAATACTAATTCATGTCTCAAAATAACCACAGCTTATTTACGTCAAAATTAATTCCTCGCCCATGCCATGATGCCACCCCAATGTTTTCTACATTTTAGTTCAGGCATTTAAAATATAACCTGTTTTCAAAAAGCAATATAGAAATAAGACAAGTTCAGCACCTCACTATAATCTGCTTTGTTATGCACAGCAGAATTGGCAATAATATTTGTCGATCAGAAGCCTGCAGAATTTTTATAACTCTATAACCTCGCGTAACTCCTTGTTAGTTCGAGGAATGGATCTCGAGAGTAGTCCTTGACAGGGTTGCTTCCAGCTCGTTCAGCTCATCCATGTCGAGGTCATCATCGTCATCCTCGGCGAGAATTTCATTCTCTTCGATATATTTTGAAGTGCTTGGTTCACCAATCTTACTCTCTTTAGCCTGAAGAAAGGAGCGTGTAAATGATTGTATGTAGAGGTGTCAAAAATCGACCCAGCATGGCAACACAATCCTAACTCGAGTCAAAAAATACAGGGTCAGTTTAAGCCAACCTGAATAAGTTTTGGGTTATATTTGGATTGGGCAACCTAACCAATTTAATTTTTTGGACTAGGTTTGGGTTGACCTGCCATCCCAAATCGACCTGAATGTGATCTATTAAACCCGAAATCGACTTGAAATTGATTTGCCAACTTGAAATATACCTGAATTTGAGTCGAATTTGACTTGTTTTTTTACCGAAATAGCAATTAAAATTTCCGTTAAACGGGTTACTTGTCAGTTTTGGCTTATAGGAATCCTAACCCATTTAGTTTATTTGAGTTGCGGTCGGGTTGACCTGCCCAACCCAAAATTTATCTGAATCTGAACTGTTAATCTGAATTTAAGTTGTAATTGACCTACCAATCCGAAACCAACTCGAATTTAACCCAAACAGCTATTGTCTTAATATTAGATGGGCTGTACAGGTTGGGTTTGGAACTCCATTGCGACTCTTTGAGCTGGGCCACATCCAGTTTTGGTGCAATCTTTTCCTAATCAGTCCTAGTAATTTGAATTACTTGTGTACTTAAATTCAGATATTCAAATTACTTAGAATCACCTTAACGACTTGATTATTCAAAAATACTTCTTGTGTGTGTGTGTGTGTGTGTGTGTGTGTGTGTGTGTGTGTGTGTGTGTGTGTGTGTGTGTGTGTGTGTGTGTGTGTGTGTGTGTGTGTGTGTGTGTGTGTGTGTGTGCGCGCGCGTGCGGGGTTCTCTATAAGTTTTCTCATGTCACGGGTTTGATCCCCTATGGCATGGGGTTCTCGAATATATAGGCACATAACGTCAGACATCCATCATAGAGTTGTAGTGCATAAAGAAATCGGTATTTAGACCTCTATTAAATGCCGATTTATATATATATATACAAATATGATGCCATCTTCACAATATGATTTTTTTTTTTTCAATAAGAAAGTAGTAATAAACTAAAAGGAATTCTGTGAGCATATTTCTTTGAAATTTTCTCATTGTTTGGGTGGATTCCCAAATGAAATTTATCAGATCTTCGCAAGAATATTGAGCTGCAATTTGTCTCTCTTTATGACATGCACTAATATACCAAAGGATATTTTGCCTAAGATAAGTTTTTACGAGGAAAAAGATTCTTATATCAAAAATTAAAATTATTAAAAAAATAGTTGAATATCTATTTGAAATTAAGCTCTTATATTAAGTATATAGTCAATTGTGAATAACAAAGTTGAGAAAATTAGACTGGACATCAAACCGGAAGAAAGAAAAGGTTCAAGGTTCACTGATTCGAGTGGGGTTAAATCGATGGTTGAAACGAATGATGTAATAAATTATAAATTTATTTAAATATGACATAAATAATATATTTGAAAAAATGATTATTAAAATATAAATTAAATATATTAATATTTAAATAAAAAACACCATAGTAGTTCTGAAAAATTATTTTAAATTTTAATAATTAATTTTCAAAAAATTTATATATGATAAGGGTTTCATACTAGCATTTTAATATATATATATATATATATATATATAGAGAGAGAGAGAGAGAGAGAGAGTAGAAATTAAATACTGAGAATCTAGAAGAAGTAAAATCTACAAGAGAATCTACTCATGGCATTGAGGAGACTTCTGCCCACTGTATAACAAAATTTCATTTAAATATATTATTACCAAGCTTGACTCCATTTTCAATGCCTTTCCTCTCTACTGGAAGCTCCTCATATCCATTGGAAACTCCTCATGTAGAGCCTTTCTGCATTGGAAATTCCCATATCCAATGGAACTCCCAATTCAGAGCTCTCCATTGGAAACTCTCCCGTGTAGAACCCTCCCACAATTCCAATGCCGCATAAATAATAAGCATAAAACAGGTTCGCCGGTTCAAAAGTTGAACCGGCAGTTCAACTGGTTCCGACCGATTCACACTCAAAAACAAATTTATGTATGGTCAGACCGGACTGACTATTGGTTCACAGTCGAACCGATCAAACCAACCAATTCGATCCAATTTTCTAAAACCTTGGTGAATGATCAATTAACTTTTCGTTATCACAGTTTTGAGCATGTGAATCTTCTGAAGAATACATTATGCCTATTTTTTATCAACTTAAATAATGAATAAAATCACATCATATAATTGAATGAGCTGTCTTATTGAAACCAACAATTCATTCCTTTAAAGCCTAAAGCAACCTCCACCGAAGCCACCACTACCTATTTGCCTTTTTTTTTAGTGCTTAATCTGCCCTTTAGTCACAATAAAAGACAATAAAACAAATTATAGTAATTTCAGTAAAGTCATGCAATATTAAACTAACACTTCCCACGTTTCTTAATTAGCCACCACTCCAAGTGACAAGCTTCCCTTTTTCTTTCTTTAAAGCCTAGAATGATTCATCAAAATAGTATAACTATAAATATAACCCCCCCTCAATTCCTATCTCAACCAAAAACTCCCTTTCACTACACTCCCACTCCCCACACCTCAAATTTTCTCACCCTCTCAAAATTTTCAACTTTAAACTCTTGTTTCTTTCCTATGGAGTGTCAAAGCCAATACTCGTTAAAGAAAGGAAACCCTTTGCCTAGGAGAGGCCAAGTGAAAATCAAGATTTTTGCGTGTTTAGTTCGATCGATAAGCTCTAATTCTTTGAGGAAAGGAAGAAGATGAAGAGTTGAAGATGTTGTTGAGTCGATGATGATGCCGATACCATTAAGTGGCGATTATGTATGATCAGAAGATAGATAAGAAGCTTGACTAATTCTCTCTAGCTATAAGTTCTTCTCTTATTTATTGAACTTATTAGAAAAAGAAGTGTTTTTTTTTTTTTTTTTAAATCTGATGCAGAGTTTTTGTTATATCATAGTTTGTGTATATTTTTAAATTATTAATCTTTGGAGTAAGTGTATAATCTGAGAATGAACACCGTGGCTGAAAATTATATGTATAAAGTTATGGATTGATTTTAGATAGAATTTACACTGAAGATTAAAATTATCAAAGATGACTGATGGCTTTTCTCCATATCAAGGGTTCGAATATGGATTTAGTTATTTGATGAAGTTGGTGGTTCTATTTAGTTTATTTTTGAATTTGAATGTTGTTTGCAAGATAATTAAGAATATTATATGCTGAAGATATACAATATATGAGATATGCTTCTTTAATTCGTTTTTTTTTTAATGACTTCCCTCGCTCATCATACTCATTGAGTCATAATATGCACATTTCACCAATTGTTATAAGCATATTTAATTGAAAGACTCGTATAAATTAATATACATTATGTTGGAGTTAATGCGTCCTTTTTAAAATAATGATTCTATAAAAAACTAAAAAAAGTGACCCTCAGAGGATATCAAAAGCAAGCCAATAAATATATTTACATGTCACGAGGATTTAGGTATGATTTTGTCCAATCGGCCTTGATTTATTAAGTGTAAAACATTTATTTAAAAAAAATGGACTATAGATTTCGGGCTGATTTGTGAGGATTTCAATGAAATTCCAATTTGAGTCAAGTTCCCAAATCTTCCAAGTTAAAAAATAAAATTTCTAAAATTGCTAGCATAATTGGAATATCTTTTACAGTTGATGTTTTAACAGCTAAGAGTTCTTGGCTGTCGTTTATTAGAGTTAATGTTCGAATCAATATAGATTCTCCTCTTCCAGAATTTAGTATTACTATTGTTTTTAAGAATAAACATTTAGTATTCCTATAGTTTATGAATGGAAATTGATTTCTTGTAGTGTTTGTTCTATAATCTCTCATAACCCATCAAACTGCCCTAAAATTTCTTCCTTACCTGCTAATGCTTTCCCTACTTTGAGAGGAAGAAATCATAGTAGAATGAATCCTGCTGGTAATTGAGAAATAGAAGTAAATCGGTTAATATTAGGTCTTCTCGAGGTCCAAATAATATTCTTAATACTTCTTTTATTCATCTTGACCTTAATATTCTCAAAGCTATCACTCGCCCAGTAATGAATCTACTGCTGATATTAATCCTGTTTTGGATAATGTTGTTAATAATGAGGTCTCATCCAATTTGAAAATTGATTCTTTATTGCAGCCTAATTTAAATCCTCCAAACTTAGTCTCGTTCGGTGAAACCTATTGGAGATGTTGATAACATTATTTCACAATTTATGATTACCTCTAATATTACTTCATCTACGGTGAAGGTTTTGGTGTTAATGTTACTAATATTAATTCCTTACAATGCAGTGGTATGGTTGCTAACAATACTTCCATTTCTAGTTATTTAGTTTCATCAAGATTTATCAATAACATTAGAAATGTTTCTCTTAACGATGGTTCTACTATTAATATTTCTGTTCGAAGAAAGAAAGGCAGGTCTAAAGGATTTGTCTTTTTTTTATCATGTTCATTTTTTTCCTGTTTCTTTTAGTTGTTATTATGTTTCTTCTTAAGTTATCTGTTTGTAATGTTAGAGGGTTTAATAGTGAAAACCGAATTTTTGATGGTAAGAGTTTTTTTAATGATTTTAAATTTGATCTCATATGTCTTTTAGAGACTAAAAAAATTTCTTTAATTTGTGATCCACTTGTTTTAAATCATTTCATTTTTTTTTCAAATGAAGGTAATATTGATAATTTTAATCTTGTTGATAATGAGAGGAAATAGTTTAAATAGAATTAAAATATATTGAAGTTTTTGTTATTAATATTGATGTTCAATATATTCATGGTCATGCTTTTGTCTCTTCTTCTATTATTTTTTTAATGGCGACTAAAGATGATCATAATAGTGTGAATATTAGGAAACTTTTATGGAATTCTATAGTTAATATTGTCGATATTATGTCTTCACCTTTTCGTACCCTTGGTGACTTTAATTGTATTTTGAGAATTGATGAGAAAATGAGGGTGTTTCTCCTTTTGCCATCTAAGATTTATGATTTCTATAATTGTATTTTAATTTCTGGTCTTATTGAGTTACATAACTCTTCTTTGGGTTGGTATAATAGCCAATTAAATTATCTCATTGATGTCTTCTTGATAAAACTTTTGTAATGCTTATTAGCTAGGGTTTTTCCCAGATTCTTATTTTAAAGTCTTAAATGCTTACTCTTCTGATCAGCATTCTTTTTGGTTTCGTTAAAAAGTTCTTATAATGTTCATTGTATATTCATGTATAAAAATTATTAGAGTTTTTGCCCTAATTTTTAAATATTGTGAATAGTGCTTGAAATATATCAATTAATGGTGATATTATTTTTCCTATTTGCAATAAGCTTCTAAATGTTAAACTAGCTTTTTAAGTTTTGGCATTTGAATTCTTCTACCATCTAATTACATTGTTGACCTTAAAGATCAACATTATAAGATTATTGTTCATTTGGAAATTTCTCCTTTTCCTACTGAGCTTTTGGATCAAGCTTCTTTAATCCAAAAGAAAATCTCTAATGCTACTTGTTGTAATTACAAATGGGCTAAGCAAAAAGATAAATGCTCTTCATTATCTAAGGGAAAAGCGGGGGAGCAAAAATTCAAATATAGTTATAATTTTATTATGAAGGTTATTATAAATGATAAATATATTTATAATCCTGAGGATATTGTTAATCTTTTTATTCTAACTTACTATATGGACCAATAAATAATGATCATCTTTTCGATGATGTTTTTTCTATTAATCATTATGACTTTGAAAATGATCTTTTTTCAATGATACAAAATTTATGATGATTATATTAAGAATACTTTCTTTTCTATTAGCTCTAATAAAGTTCCTGATCTGAATAGTCTTTATTTAAAAAAAAAAAATTTAAAGATACTTCGAAAATTATTGGCAATGATTTCGAAAATTATTGGCAATGATTGCATTTCAACCATTAATTATTTCTCTTATAAAATTCTCTCATAAGGTGAAGCATTCTGCTATTATGCTTTTACCTAAAATAATTTGTCATACATGTATTTTGACTGTTTATTTATTTACTTTTACTAAATTATCTTGCAACGCCCCTTCTCAACGAAAAAAATTTGCATACTTAAAACGGACGCAGCGCTGCATACATCATCCAATAGAAGACTGTCACGTACGTATAACCTCCATGTAACCTACCTGTAACCTGCAAAAATAAGGAAGTTACAGAGAAATTACAGACAGGTTACAGGGAGGTTAGAAGAGATAAAACACGAAAATACCCCTCATGTAACATCCATATAACATGCTGGAGGTTACGTACGCAAATTTTTTTTCCTCTAAGATGGGCAAGCAAGCAATTGTATCATTTGTATCCCTTTTACTTATAAATATAAGGTCATTTCTACAGTAACTAATAAATCAATGACAAAAACTCTAGAAGCATTGAAATAACCGACGAGATCTGATCAAATTTGGCATACCAATTACCACAACAATTGATCACCGATGCATTAAATTCACCTCCCATGCATAACATCTTGATCGTTCAAATAAAGCGAATAAGAGAACTCGATGCCATCAAAAACACAATCAATTTGAAAAACAAAGCAATCTTTTTAAGTGAAAATAAAAAATTTAAGGAACATTCAATTCTTATGTATTTACATATCTAACACCTAAACTTCAATTTTTACATATATGCCACCTTACATATGAATTAAAATATGTATTTCACTTTTTAATAATTAAAATAGAAGTATTTTTGATGTGATATGAATTATATAGTTGGTATAAATACAAAAAGCAAAGTTTAGGTGTCAGATATGTAAATACATAGGAATCAGATGGAAGGAAAATGCCCCAAATTAACAGGGCATTTCAATACTAATTCATGTCTCAAAATAACCACAGCTTATTTACGTCAAAATTAATTCCTCGCCCATGCCATGATGCCACCCCAATGTTTTCTACATTTTAGTTCAGGCATTTAAAATATAACTTGTTTTCAAAAAGCAATATAGAAATAAGAAAAGTTCAGCACCTCACTATAATCTGCTTTGTTGTGCACACAGCAGAATTGGCAATGATATTTGTCGATCAGAAGCCTGCAGAATTTTTATAACTCTATAACCTCGCGTAACTCCTTGTTAGTTCGAGGAATGGATCTCGAGAGTAGTCCTTGACAGGGTTGCTTCCAACTCGTTCAGCTCATCCATGTCGAGGTCATCATCGTCATCCTCGGCGAGAATTTCATTCTCTTCGATAGATTTTGAAGTGCTTGGTTCACCAATCTTACTCTCTTTAGCCTGAAGAAAGGAGCGTGTAAATGATTGTAAGTAGAGGTGTCAAAAATCGACCCAACACGCCAACACAACCCTAACTCGAGTAAAAAAATACAGGTTCAGTTTAGGCCATCCTGAATAAGTTTTGGGTCTTATTTGGGTTGGGAAACCTAACCAATTTAATTTTTTGGGCTAGGTTCGGGTTGAACCTCCAACCCCAAATCGATCTGAATCTGATCTATTAACCCAAAATCGATTCGAAATTGATTTGCCAGCTTGAAATAGACCTGAATTTGACTCGAACTTAACTCTTTCTTGACCCAAATAGCAATTATAATTTACGTTAAATGGGTTCTTTGTCAGTTTTGGGTTATAGGAATCCTAACCCACTTAGTTTATTTGAGTTGCGGTCGGGTTGACCTGCCAACCTAAAATTTACCTGAATCTAAGCTATTAACCAGAATTTAACTTGAATTGATCTGCCAATCCGAAACCAACTCGAATTTAACCCAAACAGCTATTGTCTTATATTAGATGGGTTGTACAGGTTCGTTTTGGGTTAGCGAGTTGAAGTTGTGTCGGGTTTGAGTGACCTTTCTAACCCATTTAATATTCGGGTTAGGTTCAGGTCAAGCAATTTGAGGTTGGGTCAAATTTGAGTTGACCCAAACCCAACCCACGAACTCGAATAAAACCCCTAATTTTACGGGTTCAAGATCAAGCAAAGGATATAATATTAAATTTTAAAATTGCACAACAAAAGCAAAAATGAACAGAGAATGATAATCCCACCTTGTCTTCACCATCTGAATCTTCCCTCTGGTATTTCTCATACGCCTCTGCATCATCCACAAACAGGCTAGCATCTGAAAGAAAGAGCTCACGACCACTGAAAAGAAAACAATTTTGTTAGAAATTACTTCTATCTTGCAGAGTTGAGAAGAACTACTGGACATGACTAACCTCATGCGATCATTTTTGGCTCGCTCTGCCTGGTTTGCTGCAAGGGCAGCTTCCTTTTCAGCCACCTTCTTACTCTTCCATTGTTGGAAAAGCTCAGGCGTCATGGGAGTGGAAGAAGACAGTTTTCCACGCTTTTAGAAAAGTAACAGTGATTAGAAAGTTCACCAAAATAACATCTTTGAGAGAGAAGGCCCCAAGATGACAGTTGGAGAACCACTGACAAGAATTGAAGGAGCCGTTTCGGATCATTTTTGTATATATATATATATATATAGATGCTTTGATTTAAAGCAAAATATATTTAGCATATTTGTTTAAATATGATTATTTTTAAAATCACTCAAAACACCTAAAAATTATTTGAATGTTTTAAATAACAATAATTTATTTTTAGAAAAAAAATTAAAATAAATAAAAAATACACTAAACAATTTTTTTTTAAAACAAATAGAAAATAAAAAAAATAAAATTTAATCCCAAACAAATCCAAAGAGTCTGTATTTCACAAATATCAAACGTAGGGCTGGAAGCAACAAAAGATATCAACAAAAACATGCATGGGAGCACGGGTGCATAAAAGAAACCTTTCAGCACAACAGAAATGTGCAGTACCTGGTCCTCAATCTCATCTTCAATTGCCTTCTTGTCTGCTTCCTCCTCCAGCAAGGCCTTCATTTGAGATTTCAAAATATATCCAGGAGGAAGAGCATGCCTGTAATGGCAATCTTTGCCGCCATTGGGGCAGGACCAGAACCAACCATACTGTTTTTTCTCTACTGCCTCCAGGAAATACTTGCATACCTGAAAAGAAAATATTTACTAAGAAACCGCCAACAGGTATAGATCTAAATAGCAAACATTTCATATTATGTGATTGTTTAACTCATTGTTCTTAATATAGTATTATTTTCTATTTAAGAAAGTGAGGGAGAGGATCATGCAAATGCTATTCAGATAGCATTGATATCATTCAAATAATGTGTGTTTAATAACCTCAATCTCGGCAGGCAATAAAATTTAGAGTACATCAATGTGAGAGAAACACCTAATATCATAAACAACATAATATTACATCAAAGAAAGCATTGAACCAAACAACCCCAAAATTATGGAGCAAGTATGGCCGCAAATATTTTAATGTGAATGAAATTTGGACTCAAGCAGTGATCTACAAGGATGCAATCACAAAAAGACATGCTGTGTAAAGTAAGGCGCAGATTCTCAATTAAAACTTGTTACAATGAAAAATGCAACAGGTAAAAATATACCAAGTGCAACAATTATTGTTAACCAGAAAACAGTATTTACTAATTCTATCTTTAGACTAAGTAGAAGAATTCAGCGGTGGTCTTAGTATGGCTTCACAAACATACAAATATGCAAAACCAGGGGTTGATGTTTGGTTAGATGGTAAAAAACTAAATGGAGGGTGTTCCAATACATAAATCTTTTTTATATGCCACAGTTCCTATTAAGAACTATTTCCCGATAATGATAAACAGTGCAGGAAAATATAGTATCCATCCATATCATGAGATGACATTACAAACAAAAGTCAAAAAGAAAAATATAGATTGAATATTTTGAATACATTAAGAGACATGGCACTTCTAATTTTAAATGGTTTCAAAGTAAATAAATGGTTTAAAAAGCACAAAATTCAGAAAGCTAGAAAGTAGCTTAAGAATAAAATTCATAACCTTAATCATGATCCAAAAAAATTCGGTAAATGTAGGAAGATGGTTGAGCATATACTAATTATAGTCCTGAGAACTAAAAGTAAAATAAACAGAACTGTCCATTTTTTTCACCAATAGATATATAAGAAATTAAATGTGAGTTCATTTTAGAATAGTTCAAATTTCTTTTACAAGAGATGTGAATGATAAAATCAAGGAAATTTAAATGTACAATGATTTGATGATGTAGCTTGTTAGTTTACACGGACATAGAATCACAATTCCATGCTTCTGCTACACTATCCATCAATGTTGGCGGGCTCGCAATGCCAAGATTCACAACCGGACATACAGGACACCAACAATTATTGTTGCTAAAATTATCGAGGCCCTCACTAAGATGCATGTTTACCCATTCTAGGGCAATAGGATCTAACGATGAACGTTGGCGGGGCACTACTTCATTCTAGGGCCGCGTGTATGGGTACACGGGATGATCGTGACATAGGCATCATGGCTATGGGACAATATTTGAACATTGAGATAGCTCCCAAGTTGAACTCTTGGCGGTAAAATCTCTCCAACAGCTTTGCCAGTCATGGATGTTAGACCTTAAAGGTATTATCACCGAAGGGGACAATACTAACATTATACAATTCCTTAGATCTTCCATCAAACGAGATGTTTGGAAGCTCCAAACACAGCTTGCGATGGACTTTGCCTTTCTTTTGAACTTCAAACAAGTTCTCTTTTTGCATATTTCTAGAGATCGTAATAGGCCCGTCAATTTTTATGTCAAACGCGACCGTAGTGATTCATTTTTTTTTAATTATTATTAAGCATGTAGATGACGATAGGGAACTTTCCACTATACTTGTTGATGACAGGTCTAACTTTTGTCCATTATAGATGGCATAAATGCATAATTATTGTACTGTTTTGATATATTAATGCAAATGCATATTTACACAAAAATGAAGTTGCGCAACATTTAAAAAATTTACTACTGTGCCATATTGCTGATACTTTACCCGATGTCAATTAATTCTGGTTGCCTAACTCTTTGACAATTACCATGATTGTTGGTTTCATGGTATCAAAGCCAAGGTTTTATGGTTAATTCTATCATTCTTTGTGCATGATTGCTATTCTGAAAGCATGTTCCATCGCCAATTTTAAGTTCATGTTTACTCAATTAAACCTTTGTTTTCTCTTTCCATACAGGCAATGATCCTCTTTTTTCATGCTGCTTTCTATTTCATACTGTTTTAAAATATATGGAACACTAAAATTTGTGTTAAGTGAGCAATAAATCTACTGTTCTTGTAAATAATAATATTATTATTCACGTGAATGGTTAAACCTATTCGCTTCCATGATTGTTATTCAATCAATCCACTTTCTTTCTCCAACGAAAACAAAAATTAACATCACCAACAAATCCCATAATCAATATCCACAAATCCATAACCAAAAGCTTAAATTTTGAAGAAAAACAATAATCCAGAGTCAAATTTGATTCCACTGACACTTCCCACAAATATCCACCTCATACCTTCTAAAAAGCCCCTAAAATTTCTCAACCGACTCGCGTTCATTACAGCAACCACGCAAGCAAGCTGCCACTTTTCCTAATTTCAGATCAAGGGAAACGTGGTTCCACAAGGTTTCCAGTGTAGTTTCCATAACATTGAAATCACATTTCAGATTGGAGTTTTTATAAGCCTTTGGTATGTTGAAAGACCCTCAATCGCATAAAAAATGTCTCACACAAAGTTAGAAAATTAGGTTTCCCAAGGCCATCTCTATATAAGCCAAACTAGCCAACAGCACTCCAATTGCAAATATTACCAAAATAAAGGATGAGGGGTTGGGTAAATACAGAAAAAAACAGGCACTCAAAAGAATAATTCCGCCATTTCAACAGCTTAAACTAACAGAATTTATATTCATTTCAAGATTATAGTAGTATTAGTAGTAAAAATATGTCTCATTTTATTCAATATCTCAGTGGAAAGGGGGACAATGACCTGAAATTTCCCTACAATCTAGAAGGACACCCACATGCAAATCTGAACTTTCTAAACCGTAACAAACAACCTTAATCTCTACAATCTAGAAGGACACCCACATTTGAACTTTCTAAACTTCAACAAACAACCTCAACTCAAAATACATATCCTACATCCCTAACCTACTCCATGCCAAGGTTCCTAGACGATAAAATAATAGAAGATTTACATACATACCATTAAATTCTTATACATTTACATATCTACTTCAGTTTTTACATATATGCCACCTTATCTACGCATGAAAAGGTGGTCACTTTTTAGAAGTTAACATAGTAGTATTTTTGATGTGATATGAATAATTTGGGTTGTATAAATGTAAAAAAGTTAAGGTTAGGCGTTAGATATGTATATACACAAGAACTGGGTAGAATGTAGGTAACTGCCCCTACATTATTGTTCTTGTGTAAAGCAAAATCACTGTTCACGGCAACTGTGAGAATCTCAAAAATAGAAAAGAGGGAAAACGGGAAAAGGCAAAATAAAAAGCATCCATCGCCTTCTACAAGGCAACAGCATCCATTTGGAAACATAAAACCTTACACTAGTACTTCAATAAACGCTGAATAAGGTTACATCTCTGCCATGCCAACCTTACATTCTTTGGAAGTGCCATCAACTTTTGATGAAAATACTTGATGTATAGATAGGGCTTTTATTAGGCCCAAATTTGAAAAACGCTTGATAAACACCCAATTTGAATCAAATTGAAATCAAAATCAATTTGCTATATATGTATATATATATATATATATATTAGAAGTTATTTTTATTTATTTAGCTGTCTTTCCTGTTATTTCCTTTTATATATATTTCCTAGTTTATGCATTTCCTTTTTATCTTTTAGGTGTTACTAGGAAAAATTTGGATATTATATCTTTCCTTTTATATACCCCTTGTATCATGTATTTATATCTTTTTTGCTGCTCCATAATATCATCCCGCTCTATTCACAAATTCTACATGATATCAGAGTAGCTCGTCACCTGCAGGCTCGCCCATCCGCCAATTTCAGCTGGCCAGATTTCCAGTAGGCCTTCTGTTTTCAGTCACTATTTCCTACATATTTTTTTTTCCTGTCGGTAGCTTTCAGACGATGTTTTCTACAGCTTTTTTACCTGCAGGTCTGATCTCCTGCAGGTTATTTCAGCCGCAAACCCTAACCTTCCCTATCAGCTTGGTCTTCTTCCGATCGACCGAATCAGATCTCATGCTGACAAAGATCTCTCCTGCTGGTCAAATCATCACGTGTGCCCCATTTTTGTTGTCTGCTACATAAGGGCCATTCTCGGTTTATGTTTCGGCATCCTATCCTAACATTTGGCTCCATCTGAATCATGGCAGATGTCTCCACCACCGAGCCTCCTACCGATGAGGTCCTTGAATCCACTAGAGGATCAGCACCTTCCTCTATCTATCCACAGACTGGAGGGCAGGAAAATAACATGAATTTCCTAATTACAACCCACAAACTCAACGACTCGAATTTCCTTCAACGGTCTCAAGTCATTTCCTTATTTGTCGAAGGCCGAAGTAAATTTGGTCACCTCACAGGTACGATTCCTGAACCCCCAAAGACGAACCCAGCATGTGCAACATGTGGATTCCATGGTGATTTCATGGTTGATTAATTCCATTGAGACTACGATTGATCGTTCGTATCTGCAAGTGTACTACGGACGACATTTCGGGATACCTAATCGTACGTAAGAAACTCAGGCCAACTTTATGAGGTTTCTATGAAGATCCGCGAGGCAAACAGGGATCAAGAACCGTTACCTAGTACTACAATGACATGGTGACCTTATAGATTGAATGCGATCTCTACTACAACAACACATGGTCTCTCCAATGGATCTTTCCCTCTTCCTGAAAATTGTGGAAAACGCGGGTGGTCCAATTTCTAGCTAGCTTAAACAAAGATCTAGACAAAGTCCGGGGTCGCATTCTTGGTTGACATCCCCTTCAACTCGTGCTGCATTCACTGAGGTACATGCATATGCTCGACACCTCAAATCCTTCAGTCGAACCGTTCTCTTTGGTCTCTAATAGTACTCAACCCTCCTCCACGTCATCACAGGCCAACCAATCCACTTGTTATTACTATCACAAACCCACTCATAACTGTGACAAGTGTTGGAAACTCTACGAGAACCCTGCAAATAAATCTTCAACCAAATCCTCCGCTGCTAAGGATCTCGCTATGACCTCAAAAGCCACGACAGTAGAGCCGACTCCCACTCGGAACATTCTGAATCACTAGACCCCATTAAGCATCAAATGGAACACTTAATCAAACTACTTGGATCTAGTCAGTTCTCTTCCAAACAATCGACCTCACATGTTCATCAAGATAACACTTTGATGGAATTTACTGTATTTGCTTCTTCTAGTTCATGGATTACTGATTTAGGTGCCATGGACCATATGACCGGATGGTCCCAAGCCTTCTCAACCTATTCTCAGCGCTCTGGGAGAGATATCGTTAAAATTGCTAATAGCTTCGTTAGTTTTATTACGGTTAAAGGGTCTGTTATTCTAACAACAGACCTTATTCTAGAATCTGTGTTACATGTTCCTTCGTTAAGTTGCCATATGACCTTGATTTTGTTGCTCATTTTTCTCATAATATTTGTCTTCCTGGACCGCCTTTTGGGGAAAGATAATTGGAACCGCTAAGCAAGTAGTCAGACTCTACTTTTTCCAAGACAAAGCAGTGTTGACGAGGTCACTCTATCCATTAGTTGTAGTTTTTGCCAATCCACTGAATATCCTTTTTTTTTTTTACACTGTCGTTTGAGTTATCCTAGTTTTCAATATTTAAAACAGTTGTACCGTCATTGTTTACTAGTAAAAATTTATTTAGTTTCATATGTGAGAATTGACAGTTAGCTAAACAACATCAAGTACCATATCCACCACTCTTACACTCCTGACCTTTTTCACTAATTCATAGTGACTTGAGGGGACCCTCTCAAACGCCTAATTACACCAATAAACTGTAGTTCCTTACATTGATTGATGATCACACTCGAATGACGAGGGCCTATAGCTTAAAAGATAAATCTGAACCTGTTGTCACCTTCAAAAAATTTTATTTAATCATTTTGACCCAATTCAAAACATCAATTGAAGTTCTTCAGATTGACTACGACCGTGAATTTTTTAATTCTACATTAAGGGGTTTTTTTAGTAAGTAAGGGCATCCTCTATCACAGCTCCTATACGGATATTCTTCAAGAAAATGGGGTAGCCGAGCGGAAAAATCGATATCTTCTCGAAGTTGTCCGTTCCATTATGTTTCGATCGAATGTCCCGAAACAATTTTGGAATGATGTCATACTTACCGCTACATATCTCATAAATAGAGTCCCCACAAAAATTCACAAATTTCAGACCCAATTAGTAGTCTTGAGTTCTTATTTTTCTACCAAATGGTTATTCTCCACTTTAGGACCCAAAAAATTTGGGTGCACGACATTTGTTCGGAACACTACCCCAAGTCGTAGTGAAATTGATCCCCGTTCAATCTAAGTGTAACTTTCTCCGATATTCTGCCACTCAAAATGGCTATCAGTGTCTCAATTCTATCACAAATGAACTCTGTGAGTGTCGATGACTCCTCTAAAAGTGTTCCCCACTTCTTCCACACTGCCTCAAGTGAGGAGCAAAATTTTTTGGGCACTATTTTTTTCCCGATTACGTTTAATATGCCACCTACTCCTTTCCCAACATTTGTTCTACCATTGAGGTACGCAATCAAGCTTGCTCTCGTCATTCCATGACATAATATGTCTCATTCCACAGCTTGTCACAGACCTACAAAGCATTTGCCTCGTCCTTCACGGATCATCGTATTCCATTCACTATTGAGACAGCATTGGTGGACCCTTCCTGGAAGGCTGCAGTAATGGATGATATGAATACCTTTTGGCGAAATCATACAAGGGATTTTGTTGATCTTCCTCGGTGAAAGGAAGTAGTTGGTTGCCTGTGAAACTTCAGCCCCAAATTTAATTCTGATCGGACCTTTGAATGCAACAAAGCATGGTTGGTCGCCAAAGGCTACTCACAAACCTATGAAGTTGACTATGACAAGATGTTTGCTCATATTGCTAAAATGAACATCATTCGGGTCCTGTTATCCCTTCTATGAATTTGGATTGGCCCTTACCCAAACTGGATGTCAAGAATGCATTCCTTAATGGCGATCTCATGGAGGTGTGTATGTCTCTACCTCCAGGCTTTGACTACTTCCCGAGGAAAAGTGTGTCAGCTGTGGAAGTCTCTACGGATTGAAGCAATCGTCTCAAGCCTGGTTCGACAAGTTCACTTAGGTGGTAGTGGGTCATGGATTCTCTCAAGCCCAATCTGATCATACTCTCTTCTTTCGTCATTCCCGTAATTGCCAAATTGTCATCCTTATTGTCTATGTCGACGATATTGTGCTCACAGGTAATGATCTGCTAGCCTTAGAATTTCTTAAAGGCATCATCGCCGCATCCTTTAAAATAAAGGATGTGGGATCTCTCTAAATACTTCTTAGGCATGAAAGTTGTCTAGTCCTCTCAAGACATTTGCCTTTACCAATGCAAATATGTGATGGACCAATTGACAGAAACCAACCTTCTATTTTGCAAACTAGTGGTTGTTCCAATGGACCCCAATGAGATATTAGCTGATGATTCTAATGTTGTTCCTGACACGCTACCAGCGTCTTGTGGGAAAACTCATTTATCTCGCCTGTATGTACCCCAATATTTGTCACACGATAGGTATTGAAAGTCAATTCATGCATGACAACTAGGAGCACCATCTCACAGCAGTTCACCATATCCTCTACTACTTAAAAAACACACTAGGCTCAGATATATTATTCTCATGTCACACCTCTCATTTTACTAAAGTTTATACTGACGCTGATTAGGTCGGGTGCATCCATGACCAGCAATCTACCTCGACATATTGCTCATTCATATGGTGAACCCTTGTCACCTGGAAAAACAAGAAATTGTCCCTTCTCACCTAGAAAAGCAAGAAACAATCGATGGTTGTCCGAAGCAATGCAAAAGCCAAGTTTCATTCCATGTCCTTGGGAATCTGTGAAGCACTTTGGTTACGCAACATGCTCCACGAATTACGTGTGTCGATCTATGCTCCTCTATAACTGTTCTATGATAATAAAGCCGCATTTTAGTATTGCTCGCAATCCGGCCCAGCATGATTGCATCAAGCATGTAGAGATTGACCGTCTCTTCATCAAGGAGAAGCTTGACTTCAAGGAGATTTGTGTTCCATTCGTCTCATCCAGTGGTCAACTCGCAGATATTCTCATAAAAAACCTTGCTCAACCGTTGTTTGACGACATCAAATCCAAGTTGAACATGCTTAACAGGTATGTTTCAACTTAAGGAGTATTAGAAATTATTTCTATTTACATGGATGCCTTTTTTGTTATTTCTTTTCATAACTATCCCCTAGTTTATGCCTTTCTTTTTTAACTTTTGCGTGTTATTAGAAAAGAGTTTGGTATTATATCTTTCCTTTTCTATACCCCTTGTATCATGTATTTAAACCCCTTTTGGTGCTCAATAATATCTCATGCTCTATTCACAAATTCTATATCTATAAATATATATATATATATATATATATATATATATATATATATATATATAAATATAAATGCATGCATGTGTGTACACAATGGATGGGAATTTCTAGTTTAACGAGGCTCCTATTTAATCTCAAATGTAAAATCAACATCATTTATTTCTTTATCATTATTATGGTTTAGAAATCATCCATCCATCCATCCATCTATCTATCCATCGATCTATCCATCTATCGATCGATCTGTCGATCCATCGATCGATCTGTCGATCCATCGATCGATCTATGTATGTATATGTATGTGTGTGTCTATATATATATATATATATATATAGCTTCCAATAGCAAAAAAAAGTCTGCATATCACGAGTAAGCATAAATTTGACATAGAATGTTGGAAAAAAAGGGGTAATATATTCCTTAGTAGTTGTTTAGTAGAATAATGTAGTGCATGTGATTTTGACTTTACATGACAATGTTAATAAAATCATTGGTTGGTATTAAAGATTTTTGTCTCAATAAATGTCCTGATATATTATCCCCATCGAGGAATATACAATAACATTTTTTATTTGGTTTTTGGATCATTTATGCCTAATTTACTTAATTTTAGAATGAATCCAACATAAAATGTTGAATTTAAGAAGTAACTTGATGAATTATTTAAGAATGAATTTATAATAAAATAAATAAAACCTTTCAGCAAATGTGTGTAGAAAAAAAGTTTGATAATGATCTAGGGCTTCTAGAATATATTTAGAAAGTGAGATTGGTGAGGAGATGGTTGTGGACTAACAAGGTGTAATATGATGGTCGAAGGCGTTTGAAGGGAGCTAAATGACATTCGGCGGCTGTCCAGGCTGAAATTAGCAAGTTGGAAGGTGAAACGGCAAGATATGGGCAAAGAGGAGGTTCACCACCTACAGACACAGCACTTGCAATAGAAAAAAAATACAACTCTCCAGATAGCAGAAAATCAAATATTAAACTTTCAAAAAACATAAACTCAAACTAGCTGCCTCAAAATAGCACAATACAAATATATAAGAGTATCCTAATAAGAAATTTGTTAATTAGAAAATAGAAAAAAAAAAGGTAAGAACAAAAAAAGGAAGAAGCAAAGGAAAGAAACTTACTGAAAATAAAGGGAAGGAAATAAAATAAAATAAAAATTATTAGAATGGATGGACTTCCACAATCGTGGTAGTTGCGTACCGTCAAATCGTGATATTGAAGGAAATTCGTGTCTGACATCCTTAAACTCCCGCAATATTCTTCCCAGCTGGGAGACACATCTAGTTGTGTATAGGCTTTTAGAATTGATATATCGGGATAACAAAGTCATTCCACAGTAGTAGCTGAGAATGCTCCACTATAAAGTCCAGCTTACATCTACCCAAGACACCTCTAAACCAGGTACGTACTTCCAAAGTTTGTCTTGATAGAATAGATAAAAAAATTTTTTGGCACAACCTAAGTTAGAACTGTACATAGACGGGTATTCTCACGAAACAAGGATCTAATCATCAAGTGTGTAACATGTTTTGCAACTTCTCATACTCGGCTAGTTGCATCCCATAGATAAGTTGGTTTGGTGGAAAAAATCCTAGAATGAAGTCTATAGAAAGTAAAATCTCTCTCAACAGAAACTACTCAGAAAGTAAACTATCAGTCAAGGCATCGGATAAATCCCTCAACAAAAGCTGCCTCGCTTCTGGTATCAGCTCCTCAAACTTACTACCTTATAGAGAAATCAATGGTAATCTAGTTGGAGTCACCCTCATAGGCTCAGTTTGAATCCTCAGCGTCTCTTCCTTGTCGGTTAGCAGTTGAGACACCACTTTAAAATTATCATCATCTCCTGGCACTGTCCATTTCTTCAACTGTTCTCTCCTCAATGAAAGAGATCATTCTCTCATTTGGACAATCTAATGCACTATGCCCAAACCCATGACACTTGATGCACTTCCTGGTTGGGATGGATTTGGGAGGATTGCCTAGCTCCACATGTTCTCCACTATGAACTAGTTTCTCCTCATAAAGGATCAGTTTGGATGCCTATTGAGTGTACTCTTGCTGCTTGACTTTAGGTTTGAATTTTGTCTATAAGATGTGGCGGTCACTCCATAATGTTCTTCCTCCACCTTTGAAACTAAATTTTGAGCATCCTGCAATGTCCAATATGGTTGTAATTGTACCATGTTGTCAATGGATAGTCCCAATCCTCTCAAATATCTAGTTGGGTTGTTTTCATTAGGTTACACTAGCCAACACTTCAACATAGGTTGCTCAAACTCAACAGTGTACTCCTCTAATAAAAGATCTTACTGTTGTAAGTGATTCAGCCTCAAGAAAGTGTCATATCTGTAATGTGTTGGCATATACTTTCGCTATATCTCTCGTTTCATCTTGGATTAAATAGAAATTTTACACTTGTCTTCCCATTGTCGAAGATGCCTCGGGTTCTTCGACTATAAAGAAGAATTCTTCTTTAGCTTAGTAGCGGCTAGCTTAACCCCTTTAGCAGATGGAATATCCTTAAACTCAAAGACGCGTTCCCTTATTCGGCTCAATAAACTCTCGTCTGGATCCGTGATTGTCAAAATTTGGTAAGTCAATCTTAACTCCAACATCCTAGCGTCTCCTCTAATACTCAACGTCAAATATCAAATGTTTGTCACTAGAAATTTTCCTAAATAAAGGATTCATTTCCTTCCCTCAATCTGGTAGTCACCGGTGTAGAAACGGGCGTCCTCTTGAGTCTTCTTTTTCCAAAGGAGTCTAATAACTGTTGTAGCTGGAGGATTTATCGTTGCATATCCTCCACGATAAGTTCTTGAATACCTCCCTGAGAGTATTTTCTTAGAGGCATACTATTATTTTCTACATAACAGGATTTCTACGAACATGGGACTGCAAATGAAATTTGGTCGAGAGTTTAGGTTTTGGTGGTAGGTATCGAGATAAATTTTTGGTGAATGTAAGAATATTAGATTTTAAAATTTTTAGAATTGGAGCTGGAAAATGCGATGGGAATGGTTTGAGCATGCATTTAGGGCAGGAAAGACAAATCCCTAAGAATTTAGGATTTGTTGGGCTCTGATGTCAAATGATACCGTTCTAGGGCAGCTATAAGGTATTTAGTTCTGGAATGATAAGTGATAATATGAACGCTCGACAACGTTTAGAGAGAGATAAATGACATTCGGTGGCAGTCTGGGTTGATCAGCAAATTGGACAGCAATATACGGGCAACAAAGAAATTCACCATCCATTCCTGAGCAAGCTAGAGATACAACGTGCAATAGAAAAGTACTAAAACACTCCAGAGAACAGAAAATATGAGATTAAACTCTAAAATACATAAACTCAAGCTAGATGCCTCAAAATAATAAAATACAAATATATAAAAGTTCCCTAATAGAAAATTACTTAGAAACAAGAAATATTTAAAAACAAGAAAGGGAAGAAGTAAAGAAGGAAATTTGTTGAAAATAACAGTAAGGAAATAAAATAAAATATAATATAAAATTATTTTGAGGCTTAAAGTATAAGTGTTACTTTTAGATAACAATTCTTCAAAGTATGAGTGCCACTTGTAAAGATGCTACTGAGACTTAGCAAGACTTAGATAACAATTCATAAGATGTTCAAATAAGGTTATTTATTTATGGGTACTCATCATTATATTCATGGTTCATTTTTTAGAGACTTTTATGTTAGAACATTAAAGTACAAGTGTCACTATTACTGGACATTTTAGTAAGAACAGGAATATCAATAATAGAGGATAAATATTTCTAGCCAAGTCTCAAAATAGATAAAATGTGTATTATTTTAGAATGTGAAAATTGTCCTAAAAATATGAAATATAAATATGATTGTATGCACTTTTACTAATTCCCATAAAAACAATGAGACGATGTTAAGATGAACTTTATATCAAATTTACCATGCACACTGAGAAAATTTTATTTTAATAGCAATGAATTACTTTTCAAAAATGGCTCATCTCATAATATATTACAAAACTACTTAAACATCTCATATTTTAAAATTATATTTGCATTAGATATTTAAATTGCATGATTTTTTTAAAATAATCATTTCTGATAGATATACATTTAAAATAATCATTTCCAATAGATATTTAAAATTTTCATTTTTTATCATCCACAAGTGATGGACAAATTAATGTAGTAAATAGAAATTTAGGATATCTATTGCATTCTCTGACAAAGATCATGTATTAGGGTGAGATTTCATGCTACATATGGTGGAGTTTCCTTGATACTAATTTGTCAATAGGTCTACTAGCACAAGACCATCTGAAATTGCCATGTAGTTTCAACATAAAAGCCAATAGATAACTGTCAACTTTCAAACTGGCTAGAAGCCGAATGCCTCCGCACATCATTCCAAATATACATAAATTACATGAGAAATATTGCAAAATTAATTAAAAAAAAGCTATTAGATATGATAATTGCAAGCTTTCTTTTGATGTAAATTGTAGATATGTAAAGCTCAAACCTAATGATGAAGTTACAATGCATTTAAATTTAAAAAGGCTTCCATCGTGGAACTTTAAGATATTAAATTCGAGAAAGATAAGTCCATTTGCAAATTTATACTATATTAAAAGTAACACCTACAAATTGGAAAGCCTAAAGCATTATTTTATGAATCTAATTTCCAATGTGTTTGATTTGACCCAAGGCTTCAAATTGAACTATGTCAAGGAAAAAAGCAATGAGGTGTAGGCTTCACATTTGCCAAATGAGGCGTAAGCCTCCACGGGGGTGAGATACACCTTAATGCTATTTTGTAGTGGCGCAAGTCTAAAAAATTAGGATTAAGATTTTAAACAAATATTAATTACAGATTACTAGATTAGTTATGTCATGTGGTTAATGGCTCCTAAACCTAGGATATAAAAAGAGGACTACTAGATGCACTAAGAACATAAGAATTAAAAATCAAATAATTCTAAGCAAGAGCAAGCTTCTGGTGATTTTCCAAATGAATTCAGAAAATTCTTCAATTTGTCAATTTCTTTTGAATCGAGTCTTTCTGGCTCTATTAGACGGGCCTGCCCTTTTAGTTTTCACCTATACTTCATAGCCTTGAAACTTTACATGAAATTTTCAACATTTGTTTTTAGTGTACCATTTCCTTTTGTAGTAATTGCACAAGAGATTGCCTTTGAAATAAGATTTTATTTCTTTTATATAAGTTTTTATTACAAAAAATCTCTAATCTTAGAATTCAGAAGTTTGCATGACAGATGTCTTGAGGGCCGGGCCATTAATCATTCACTATTCTTCTTCCTTCTTTACCTTGTATGAGAGAGTACTTTATTCAAAGAATATACATTTTTTCTGCTTAAGATTTGAATTCAAATTTGATCAAATTTATTATTGAGTACCACCATAAATTCAAAGGTTCTCTCTTGCTCCACAAAATTTTTAAAGATCACCACATTCTCGCAACAGGACATATTAAGATCTTAGTAGTCTTAACTCTAATCAATAAGCATTCATGGCATTAAAAGATTTAATGAAATGAGGTTATCTTGTTTGGTAGTGGTGAATTTTATCTTGATTTCATATATTAGTGCAACACCTTTCACCTTTGAGTACATTCAAATGCATGCCAAACCTCTTTTGCTGAGGAGAGGAATATAAAAAGCCCACAGATCTCTGGCAATATGGTGTTTTGCAATAATGTTATGATCATTGAATCAGTTTCTTCTCAAAGTAAAAAACTTTGGGTTGTTGGGATCCAGAAATAAATCCACATTTTGTCGGATCTTTTCCGTTCCTTTTAGAAAGGTCTTCACGCTTTAGGAGCATTTAAGATAACTTTTTGCATTCAAGCAATAAGATGCTTTAAAAACTTGGAGTTCTTCTTTGGTTTGATTTTCACCATTAATTATGATCAAGTCACTTGATTGAAAGTCAAAAAATTTAGACATAATGAATAAAAGAAGAATTCGGCAAGAGTGATAAAATTGGAAGTGAAAATCCTAACTTTCGAGAAAAAGGCTAGAAGTAACACCTCATCTTTTCTATGATATCGTGTAGAAAATAAAACAATAAAAAAAACTTTTAAGAAAATCTGCTTTGTTGTACAAAGGTGAGGTATATACACATCTACAAAAGCCATTACAAAATAAGAATAAATCAAAGAAATGAGAAAAAAATAATTAGGAGCAAGCAATCCTATAAAGAAGCATAAAGATTGTAATCTGAGGGTCATAGAGTAATTGATCCAACACTACAAAGCCTTGATTCGTGTGCCTTGATTTCCTTGCTAAGATTGGAGTAGCACACAGATTGCAATTCATAGATAAATAGATCTAACAGTATAAGCATTGATCTGTATGCCTTAAGTTCTTTGCCATGATTAGAATAGCAAAATTTTAGAAATAATCATTCTGATAATGTGGTTAACAAAAATCTTATAGGAATGCATAGACATTTTCATATTTCTTATGAGAATTTCACACTACATACCAAAGTATCTGAAGAAGTGAAAGAAGAAATTCGAGCTTATATGAATAAAACGAACATGTCAAAACATTTAATATAATGCCATTTTAATGATAAAATGGCTTTCTATTGTAGTATTTGATCTAGTGGAAAAAACTTTTTTCTCCTATGCCAAAAAGGTGCAATAGAAAAGCAAGAGAACTTATGGATCGATATATGATGAATGTGGAGAATGACAAAACTAATGGATGAAGATAGCCTATTGAATGTCTTCATAAAATGAAAGAGAGGAATATAAGCACAATTAAATGGACATTGAAAGATCCTTCTTTGAGAATTAAATTCGTAGCAACATCCCCATCCTATAAACATGAATTATTCTATAGGTACATATAGTTAAGGCTTAATCTCTCTTCCATATATGAACTTGGGACTTACATGACTTCTATGGACTTATTTAGCGATAATTTATGAACTTAATTTAACATCTTAATTAGATATTACTATTCCACTTATTATTTCATTTTTTTTTACTCAATTTAATGGCTTAATTTTGAGCCTAACATCTCAAAATGACTCAAAATGCCTCAAACTTATGCCTCACCTCACATAAAGAAAGCATCGCAATATTTGTTTGAGCAATTTCAAATATTAATTTGACTTGTTCTAAATTCCCTAGATATGAAGATGTTGTCAATTCATTTGATTCTTCTCTATTTCAATCTTATGTATTTGTATCCAATTCTCAACCAAAGAAATCTATATAGTTGGCTCCCTGAAGCCATTATGGATGATGGGACCACGTCTGGTGTGACATAATAGGCATGCTTATGATAACTCATTGATTACTTTGTAGGAGGCACAAAATCTACATCTTAATTTGTTTGACGAATATCAAAGAATAAATTTAAAGTCTAATTTCTCCAGGGTATATGTGGTGAAAATATATCTTTTTATTTTTATCAGAAGCACCACATCAAACAATGATCCACATAAAATTTATTTGTGTTATTAGTTGGTCTAATTTGTTTTGTAATTTCAATAGTTTGGGCATGTACGGGAGGATGGCCTTGAGAAATGATGTATAAGTTCTTTTCTAATATTATGTTGGTTTATATGATTTGGTGCGAGATCATATTGTTTGGTTCTTGGATAGCATGCGATTAAATTCAAGTGTTCGCTAGGATTAGGGAGATGTTGAAGACTTAATTCACCAAATGAAAATTTTTCCAAGAAAAATAGATTTATGTGGGATTGTTATACAACACTATAGGATATTACAAGTGTTGTTGCTGCCACCTATTCTCATGAGTATTGTTAAGAGGGTCCTAGTGTGCCCAACTTCACAAATTTCAAGTATTGGGCTGCTGGAGAAAATTTAAATGGTGGGTTAGATGAAATCAGGTTGGGCATATTTCATAACAATAGTGAAACAATCCAAATGACGAGGCTTCTATAACAAGAAGCTTTAATATATAATATTTTACAACTTTGGCTGAATAATTTTTCATCAAGTTTTTTATCTTATGTTTGCAAGTTGAATGTGTGGTTTCCTTACATGTGATATGGTTGCAGCTATCTAATTCCCAGAGAAGCGACTACATGTGCTAGCTCGGAATTCTTACTTGGCGAGCTGTCTCTGTGAATTACTTCAAAGCAATTCGTTATTGGCTTTACCGGTGCTCTTGGTTTTATTCAAATTTAATACAACTTCAAATTAATTTATAGTGACTAAATTAAAATTGCTCTATGAATTCATTTGGCTCATAATTCTTGTTGATTTCCTCAGGTTTATTCAATCATTAAATTATCGTTTGAGTAATAATTCTCATATTAATTGTTTGATGTGTTTGCTATTTCAATGGTGTGTGATCAATGAATTTTCCGTTCTCTTACATGATGTACAACACCGCATTCATTAGAGAGCCCTCACTTTAAACTTTCTCGCATCAATAGTCATTCGCATATCTCTTAAATCTTATGCCTTATTCCTCTAGCTACTAAATTGTAGATATTCACTAATAGATAAAGGACAATGAAATCCATCAACGAACCATAAGACACGAAACAGCAAACTATAACATGCAGAAGTTATCAGCAAGAGTAACTCCATGATTACACACTGTGGGTAGTTTTATACTTATACCATACATGTTGCAAATAAAAAAGAAATAAGATATCGATGCTGCAAAAAGATTAGAACTTCTAGAATTAGAGAAAGGCAACTGAATTTTCAAAATGCATAAACGAGTTCAGTGTGGAAATATAGGAGGATAAATGTAGTAGTATGCAATATTAACCAATTTTGAGTAAACAATAAATTAACACAAAAAGGTTTATATTATTCATAATTGTTCATTTGAATGCATCAATAGTATTGAAATAGCTATATTGAAGTCCTGTCAACTTGCCCGTGTGAAAGATCAAATGTGGTAGCAAATGTAACAAATTTAGCTATGTTTGTTTCCACGGTTAACGTAGGCCCAAGAACTCCAAATTCAAACAAGCCTATAGTTTAGATCTACAACGACCGCAAAATACCAATATTTCACTTAACTCCTTTCATTGTATGTCAAAAAATTGGACTAGTTGATCTTCCAACCAAACAAGGTAGTAAATCTTGCATTGCATGTCAAATATTTTAAAGGCAATTTCAGGAAATTATAAGGAAACTGCTTAGATAACATGATTGCAAAATCTGTTTTTCAATTTTTTTTTGTTTAGACATTAATGCACAATGATAGGCCTACAGAAGTCCCAAATGAAAATGCATTTCTCATCACAACCAAATTCTCGATGGAATGCTAAAGCTGTGGCAAGTGACCTCTACCAATATATAAATAGAAATAGAGTAAATGCAACTTCTCAATTTCAATAATTTATCAAAATAAACCAAAAAAACAAACTAAAAGACTTCATACAATTTGAAAGATTGGAGATGACTACTTTTAAAGTCAACGAATATTTTTATCTAAAATTAAAATGTGCATAATCAAAGCCATTAATAGATAAGATAATAATAATAATTTACTAGATTGCACAGATAATAAAGAAACTCTAGCGAATTATCAGAATTACATCATTGTATAGAAAAGAAAACCCATAGATTGAATAAAATATGATGGTTAAAGTGAAATCAGAAAAGACGTAATACAAACTAAACCACCACATATTAACATGTATTATACCCACCAAAGACCGGAGAAAAAGATGCTCCAGGTTCCAACAAAATAACTAATTAAATGACAACAAGAGATCCGAGATATGCATCCAAATTTTATTAAAAAAGCGCGCGCACACACACGCGCGCGCACACACACACACACAGATATATATATATATATATATATATATATATATATATATATATATATATATATATATATATATATATTCTAAATCATAATTCCAATATAAATAATACAAGTAATAAGAATAAACATAAAAGACCATATGATCCTTGATAATGCGAGTCAAACTAGGACATTAAACTGCAATTGAAGTCTAAGTTGGTTAAAAATGAATTTGAACTGTGGTTGAGGTCTAACATCAAAATTGAACAGCTCAATCAAGTGTTGAAGTCAAATCCATCATTTGTCTATGTACAACGGGCATTGAAATTCAAAGCCCATGCTTGTGTCGTGTATTAAAGTCAAACCCTTCACTTGTCTTGTGTGTCAAGTTGAACAACTGCCCATTTAAGTCCTCCATTCTTGCTTTAGTGTAAAAGTTCCCACATCAAAGCCATAGTCAAAGTCTAAGCTCCTAAGCTCTTGCATCGACAATCATCTCTCGTCACTCACTCTCATTTCAATAGGAGAAAAGATGGGTGACTAGGTCATGGGATGAACTATTTACTTGGGGACCATTTTAGATTACTTTTGTTTTTTGTTTTCTTTTTTTTTTAAATTATTATTAGAAACAAAACATTTCAGTATGTTTGATTAAGATATAGTTGTTTTTTAAAACACTCAAAATACCTAAAGGTTGTTTTGAATATTTTCAAAAATATATTCATTTATTTTTAGTAACAAAAAATAAAAACATGTAAAAAAACACACTAACAAATAAGTTTTTAAAAACAAAAGGAAAAAAACGAATAAAAAAAAAAATTGATGCCAAACATGCCCTTAAAGTTTAAAATTTGCCACAAGCCCGTGTCTTAGGCGTGCCAGGGGTGTTTTGGAGCGTATCGCTACCCTGTCAAAATCACATTTGACTCTTAAATGATCTCAACATAGTTTCAAATGTGTCAGGCATGTTGACGTCATGTCCGTATTAGACAAGTGTCCAACATGGGCACAAAAGGCATTTCAAAGTGTTTATGCTTTATAGTTTCATTCATACTCATCATAAAGCTACAGCAAAATTAATTGATTAAACTCAACATTAACTAGTCATTTGTAGATAAAAAAGATGACCATATACATATATAAAAATAAAAAACAAAATCTAAATCAAACCTCAACAACTTGGAGCAAATCCTAATTAATCAACTTATAATAGCATCTCTATGCCGCTACAATCCCAATGAGTAGCATCAAGAACAACAACAAGCCTTTATACCACTAAGTTGGGTACACGAATCATTTTTCTTCATTGTGATATATTGAGTGTCATATTTTCATTTAATTCTAATAAATTAAGATCATTTTTTATATAATATGCCAAAATCTTTATAGGTCTACCTCTGTCTTTTTTAATAGTTGAATATAAAACATCTACTCTCCTAACCGATCATTAGATGGTCGACATTTAATGTGACCAAACCATCTAAGATAACTCTCTCTAATTTTGTCTGCCACTGTAGTTACACCAACCCTATCACGAATATATTCATTTAGCATTTTGCCTCTAAGTGTGAAGCCACTGATCCCCCTAAGCAGACTGATCTCAGCAACACTTAACTTTGTTTTATGCTTCTCATTTAAAGGCCAACATTCTACGCAATAGAGCATTGCAATTCTCACCAACATCTTATAAAATTTTCTTTCAGTCTAAGCAGTACTTTTCTATCACACAATAGGTCTAAAGCATTCCTCTACTTCAACCAACCAACTTGAATTATACTAATAACATCTCCATCAATATCACCATCACTTTGAACAATAGATTGAAGATATCTAATGTGTTCACACCTTTTAATGATTTGATCACCCATAGTTACAACTTTACCACTAGAGCTACTACTACTAAAATTACATTCCATGTATTCAGTTTTAGTTCTACTCAAACGAAGGCCTTTAGACTCCAATGTAGACCTCTATAACAAGTTCTTTGTTAACTCTTTCTCTAGTCTTATCCACAAGAAGAATATCATCAGCAAAAAACATACACCAATGTACATCCTCTAGCAAATGTCAAGTAAGAACATCCATAATTAAAGCATAAAGGGATGGGCTTAAAGCTGATCCCTGATGTAATCCAACCGAGATAGAAAATATTTGGTCAATCTTCCTTCTCTTCGAATACAGGTAACAGCTCTAGTATAATTATCTTAAATGACACAAATACAAATATCAATACATTTCTTCTCTAAAACTTTCTAAAGGATTTATCGTAAGTTTTTTCTAAATCAATAAAAATCATATATAAATCCTCCTTATTCTCTCTGCACTTCTACATCAAACCTCAATAAATGTATAGCTTCCATGGTAGACCTGTCAGGCATAAATCCAAATTGATTATGAGAATCTTTGTAACACGTCTTAACCTATGTTCAATTACCCTCTCCCATAATTTTAAAGTATGACACATCAACTTAATTCCTCTATAATTTGCATACTCTTGTGCATCCCCTTTATTCTTAAAAATGGGGACCAAAATACACTTCTTCCACTTCTCAAGCATCTTTTTGGTGTTTAAAATAATATTAAAGGGTTTAGTAAGCTAAAAACTCTCAAATCTCCTAAATATTTTCAAACTTCAATTTGAATATCATCAAACCTTACTGATTTTCCACCCTTGATTTTCTTTAAAGCCTCAATTTTTTTCTAATGTGATGGTAAAAAGAAAACATTTGATTATTATTAAGGACATTGAGATCACTAAGGTTGATCATATTTTAGAAACTTCATAGAAAAGTTTATCAAAACAACCCACCCACCTATGTTGAATATAATTTTCTAAGAAAATCACTTTTTATTTTCATCTTTAATACAATTGAGTTAAATCGTTACTTTTCTTTTCTCTTTATTTAATTAGTTTATTCATATATTTTTTACCCTCTTTAGTATCTAATATATTATAAAGAACACTAAAAAAAGAATATTTAGCATCACAGAATATTCTCTTAGACTCTCTACAAGACACCTTATATTTTTTTCAATACTCTAAACATTTACATTTAAACCAATTTTTATAACACAACTTCTTATATTTTATGTTTTCATGCACATTATTATTCCACCACCAACAATTTTTATTTATAGAAACTTTTCATTTTGATTATTCAAGTACAACTTTTGTCACTTATTTAATAGTATTTGTTACTTTATCCTACATAAAATTTACTTTTTCATAAACATCCCAAATTTTAAAATGAAGAAATTTACCCATAAAAATAAATTTATTTATCTTTTAAAAGCCCCTATATTATAACTCCTCATCTTAAAATCCAAAACTAATAATCGATATTTAATACTTAAATTCTCACTTGGAATGATCTTAATAACTTTTCATTCTCGACGATCTCTTATTCTCATAAGAAAATAATCTATTTGTGTTTGTTTTAGATCCATAAGTAATAATATGCTTGTCTCTTTTCTTAAATAAACTATTAGCAACAAAAAAATCAAACGTTAAAGTAAAATCTAATATAGTTCTATCATAGCCATCATAAATGTTTCTAAAATCTTCTATCACTCTACCAACATGCTCATTTAAATCTCCTCCAATAAAAAAAAATTTTTAAGAAGTATCATTTGTATTAATTCTAAGTTATTCTAGAATTTTTAATTAGAACTTATATCTAAGCCTATTTGAGGAGCATAAGCACTAATAATATTATCAACAACAATCTTAAAGACTATAATTATCTTCAATTCTATTAACTTTTACAATATTATCTTTCACCAACACCATTTTCAGTGTGACTCATTCCTGAATACCAAAGTATGAAACCTAAGCTATCAATCTCCTTGATTATTTCTCTAACCCATTTAGTTTTTTTAATGCATAAGATATTAATCTTCCTATGAATCATAATATCAAATAATTCATTGATTTATCTGTAAGAGTACCTATATTCTAAGATTATATCCTAATATTAATTTCATGGACAAACTTTTTTAATCGCATCCGTCCGTAATGTAAGAACTCTTGTTTATTTGACACTACACCCACGTTCAGGTGTAGAGGCACTTGCCCACTTTTCATTGTATTCAGGTCATACAGTATGTTACTTTCAAGGGGTGTCCTAGCATTTACACAAGAATCAAAATGATTCATGTCATGATTTTTCGACAAATTTTACGCCGTTTGTCGACTACTTAACACAACCCTCCACTTTTCACATCCAGAACTTGGGACCCAGCAATGGCAGTGTTCCCTGTGAGTAGCATCACTGTGCAAAAATTCACATTAAAATATTTCTCTCCACAAATTTATAAGAATATGAAATAAAACAGATAAATTTTTGCCACATATTCTCATCTTTCATCATAGCATACATGAGGTTAGGGAGTAAAATGGCGTCCTAAGACCCATAGACACTAAAAATGTGGCCTACAAAAATAGCAGAAGATAAAATTTATAAACAAAATTGCAAAAGACAAAAAAAAAAAGTTAAAAAAAAGAGTAAAAGGAAGATGTTTCTCTCAAAATCTCACTTCCTCGACTTTATAAATGTGTTCCATACCTTTCATTAATAATTCGAAGCTAGCAATCTCAAACAAAAGTATAATACAGGAGGCATTCCAATGGAAATAGTTATCCAAACTCGATCTCCAATCTTCAATACAAATCCCAAGCGGAAAATAAAAATGATCGCATGAATAATACCTTTTAAAATGGAAGCATTGCCTAATAATCCTAATTGACCAATTTTATGAGCTTAGAAATTTCCACTTCCTTTGGTTGTGAAGAAAAGAGCCTACATACAATAATATTAATATCCAAGACAAAAAGAATGTATATTTATCAGTGTTCATATACACTAACCTGGTAGACAGCAGTCAAGAAAATTTGAATGTCCTTTCCAAAAGCTTTACAACAAGTTTACAAAGCAAAATAATAATAATATTTCCAGTAAGAGATTCTCAAAATCTGAGTTAAGAAAGTAACAAGTATAAAGAGAACTCTCAAGGGACATGAAAAATAAGATTTAAATGACATAGACAGCATAATTCAGGCATTATCACCAAATTGCAAAACATGATAGGAAAGGAATTAAAGATCAGATTAAGGTCGAATCACAAAGCCCATCAATATCCTTCATAAAGTTCCTCACAAAGAGAAAAGCAAGTCAAACCAAACAAAGCTAAGAAAGAAGGACAACATACAATTTCAGTTGGCTTGTTTTGGTTGTACTCTGACCTTTTTGATTCAACAACCTTTTCCAGGGTCTCCTGATCCCAATCCTCCATTGTTTCTATTGCATTTTTGAAAAGTTAGAAGATCAGCATACAAACAAGAACAAAACAACAAAGGCAAAAGAAAGTGTCTTGGAAAGCATAGCGTCACTCCTTACCAGTACTTTGCTGATCACGCTTGTCACTATAAATGTCGATCTTCTCACCCTTCCTTTGCACATTTAAATCATGAGAAAACTTGCACTTGAAACCTTTCGCACACTGTCCCGCCTTAAAGAACTCACATAGAATAGATTTGGGATCAACTCCTGTGCAGTGCTCATGGAATTGAAACTTACCGTATAAATTTATAAACACTAATAAGGAAGGTGACGAAAAAAAATGGGTGAATATCAACAAACCAATAGGAACTTTCGGTTGGCTAACAGCAACCTTAAACAAATCATTCAGCTCCTTCTCTCTAGCCTTCTCATCTTCCAGTTTCTTCTGCTCGGGCACAATTTCAAGGATAAAAAAAAACGATTGTTAGATCAGACAATGGTCATCAATCTGCAGAAGTAACTTGAAAGGGGCGAAAAAGATTACCTTGGCCGCCACTTTGGAAGAATCAGGCTTAGGTTGGACAGATTGCTGAAGGCTCTGCACGTATTTCTGAACATTTTTGCTTTTGTTCTTATTTTTAAGACCGAAGGTCTTGTCTTCTACAATCTTCTGCTTCTTGGCGAGTTCCGCCTTAGATTGTTGTTTCGGAGGCATGGGCGATCCGCATCAATAGAAACCCCTCGGGAGAAAGAATCAGCAACTTAGGAGTGAAGGAACCCCTCCTCCTCTTCCAGTAAATTCTCGAAGAACTCTGATTACCTAAGCTTCGTGTATGATCGATTGAGATTTGAGAAGGGAGCCGAGAAAGACAGTAAATTGAACGTCTGAGGTCCGGCTGCTTTGGTTCTTAAGCACTACGATATCCAAGCAGGGTTGGCGATATGGTCTTCCTCCTCCTGACACACACGAAGCTGCGAGGGGACTTGGATTTCGAGTCGGCACAAGGTTTTCTTATGGCTGTAGCTTTAAGATTCGGATTTTTTTGATTTTTTTGATTCATTTAATTGATTGCATTGCTAATTTGTGTCAAAGATGGGTGTAAATGAGTCGACTCATGTCGAGCTCGAGTCTAATTTTAAGAGTTTGAGCCGACTCGTGAGTCAGATTTATTTAGCATCAGAAATAAAAAGACATTCATATAAGTTAATTTTATAGTTAAATGATAAATAGAATGAATATTTAGATGATAATTAAGAAGAAATCAATTGATATAAAATGTTAAATTTAAGTTTTAAAGTGTTTTAAATATATTAAAAAAAAATTTAAAATTTTAATAAATGTTAAATATATTTTTAATTATTATTTTTTAAATGAATCGGCTCACGAGCTAACAAGTAAAGTCAGACTATCTTGAGCTTGACTGGTTAGTTCATTGACCTAAATTCTCGAGTTATAAATCGAGTCGAGCTCAAACCATCTCACGAGTCGGCTGGGCTCACTTACACCCCTGAACTCACTGTATTTTAAAGAAAAATTTGTGTGTTCTATGACACTTTAGAGCATAAATTAAAAAAGAAAAACATTTATTACTATTTTTAGGAGAAGTATGTTGAAAAACCCATTTAAGCATAAAAATACATGTTTTATATAAATATAACTTTAAAAAAAAAATCACTGAAGGGATGCAAACAAAAAATTATTACGTCCGGAGTCCAGACGTAGAGCTGCGTTCGGATAATGAACATGAAATAGCGGTGTGGAGCGGGAGCTCGGACCTCTGTTGTATCACGTCCGTTGTCCGGACGCAGCTTCCATTCAGACTCCGAACGTAATATTTTTTCGTGCAAAACGAGCCTAGCTTAAGCCCGTTGGGCCCAAACTATTAAAAAGTCCTAAATATTATCTAAATAGGTGACAGGAGCCAGCCGAAAAGTAAATTAGGAGAATGAGCAAAATCGCAAATTTGTTTTACGTTTGACGTGAAATGCAAATATGTGTAATTAGGACATAAATGAAATTACAAATCTGTGTTCTCCCTCTGAAGTTAACCAATGTGGAGCAATGACGGTCCCTCATATGATGTTGAAGCATGCATATATTGAGAGTCCAACATAGGCAAAAGATCTTCTCAAAGCATCTATAGTTGATTCTCTTGAGAAGTTAGCTGGTAAATGTCATGGGATATCGGCAGTATATCTTTGAGTAGTGTGTTATGATGGTTGGTCGAACCTGCTATAATCAATATAGAGTGATTGATTCACTCAGCTGGAAAAGCTCAGTGAGTTCATCATAACATTCATGCATTGTCATAACATCTTCACCATGGCCAACAACAAATCTACTATAATGACCCTTTTTTTTATAGTAAAAGAGCCTATAAGGCTCTAATTATATTGCTCTAAAATAAAAATGTACAAAATCGGGAAAAAGGTCCCTAACTCACACACCCTACAAAATCCAAAAAAATAAAAAATAAAAACAGGGTCATTTTCCTAAAAAAAGAAAAAATACAACTCCACATGACACAACTAACAGAAACACGACACAAAGCAAACAGAAATTAAAACTCAAGAGAAATTAACTGAGATAAGTAATCAGGTAAAAGATTAGACACAACAGGTTTCTTCAGTTTCGTTCCAAGTTTCGCAATCCAGTCTGCTACCTTGTTTCCATCTCTTGGAGTATGATTTCAAACAATATTAAGCCCAACAACAATAGATTTAATTCTTTTAACCTGCATTATAATACTTCAGTGGCAACTAAGATTAGAGTTGCAAATATTCCAAAGATATAATGAGTCCATTTCTAAAATAATATTAAACCATCTCATTTTTTTTTTTGCAATAAGGAGTGCAAAAATAATAGCTTCAACTTCAACTATTAAAGGGGATAATGTTGAAAGAGGAGCAGCAAACCAATATAGCATAATGTCATTCCAATCTCTACAAATGCCTCCAATCCGAGCAGCCACAGATTTCCAAGATCCATCAGTATTGATCTTAATGAAAGGAGCAGCTGGCTTATGCCATACAACAGAAATGGGATTTTAAATGTAAATCGCAACCCTATATTAAGCTTATTAGCAATAGAAATTAAATGATTACTGCTAATCAGTTGATTATCCAAAGCAGTTAAGCACTTACCAATATAAGAAAAAATTTGACAGATAACCTGTTTGGAAGTAACATGAATGGCATCAAATTTAACCTTATCACGAGTTAACCAAATAAACCAAATAACAATAGAATGAATAGAACATAATAAACAATGCCCTCTAATATTCCAATCCCTAAATATATCCATAACATCATTATAGCCAGAAAATGAATCAGATCTATCACAAAGAGAAAAAATACTATTCCAAATATCAAAAGAAAAGCTGCAATTACCAAATAAATGCAGAACAGATTCCTCACAAATATTACATAAATAGCATTTAGAAACAATTTTTAGACCTTTAAGCTTAAGAATATCATCCATAACAATGCAGTTATGTAACAACCTCCAATTAAAGAAGGAAAAAGATGGCTTAAGCCACTTGTTCCAAATCCAGGAAAGATCAAGACCCGGGGGATACACCTCCTTAGAGGCAAAAGATTTAGTAATAGAATCCCCTAACTTCCCTTTAACTTTAGGAATATCTCTTTTAGAGATATTAATAGGAACATTAGAAATAAAAGTTGCATCCTGATAATGGACCATATTACTCAGCTGGGTTAAATTCCAAGAGGAATTAACCCACAAATCTTTCACCATAATATTAATATCATGAGGGCCCCCGTAAAAACTAGCTAAAGGACCATTAGTGGTCCAGTCATCCTACCAAAAAGAAACTTCACCCTGTCCAATATCCCAACAAATAGACTGTTCAACAAGAGTAGAATACTTCCTCATTTCTTTCCAAATATAGGAATCAGAATTAGAAGTAGCAGCTAATTGCTAAAGGGTGAGAATTACCACAATACTTAGCTTTGAAAAGAAAAGCCCAAATAGAATTATTTTGTCTGAAATGAAGCCATAATTTCATAAAGTTATACTTAATAGTATCAGAAATTTTTCTAAAACCCAAACCACCACAAGTGGTGGGTTTGCAAACCTTCTCCCAACTTTTCCAATGTATACTTTTCTTGCCGCAACCATCCCACAAAAAACTATTGAACATCACCTCTAATTTCTTAATAACAGAAATAGGCATATTCATAACTTGCAGAATATACAAAGGTAAAGAAGTAAGAATACTCTTAAGAAGAGTAATACGCCCACCAAAAGACAGAAATTTATTTTCCCAAGAGTGCAACTTCCTTCTAATCTTATCCAACAAATCATTAAAAAGAAATGTTCTTTTAACTTTCTTATCCAGAATAAAGCCAAGATATTTAATAGGTAAATCTGCCTTATGACAATTAGTATAATCAGTTATCCAATGAATTTTAGCATTGAAAATAAATTTGGAACATTAGAAGAAACATTTAGAAGTATTAAAACATAAACCAGATGCATTTTTAAAATGATTAATAAGATGCCAAATCTTCTTGATAGACCTTTTATTCGAATTAGAAAACAGAATAAGGTCATCAACAAAGCATAAGTGAGAAATACTCAAGCCACCTTTATGATTGTAATTAAGGGAAGGATTTTCATCATTATCTAGAAAAATAATCAAAGGCAATAATAAAGAGATAAGGAGAAAGATGATCTCCCTATTTTATACCTTTGGTAGCTTTAAAATGCCCATGAGAATTACCATTAATAACCAAAGAATAGTAATTGTTATTAAGAATTATGTAAACAAGATTACAGAAGTTAACATTAAAGCTATGAGGCTTCAAAACAGCCATTAAATATTCCCACCTAATAGAATCAAAGGTTTTTTTAATATCCATTTTGAAAATAATATTACCATCTCTTCTACATTTATCCAAATCAAATAACAGCTCCTGGACAATGAGAGCATTATCACCAATAAATCTCTCCTTAAGGAAAGCAGTTTGATTAAGGGTAATAATTTGACCTAAAATGGGCTGAATCCTATTCACCATGATTTTAGAAATAATCTTAGAGATCACAGTATTAATACTAATAGGTCTGAAAGAGTCCCAAGTATTAGCACCATGCACTTTAGGGATTAGGATAATACTAGAACATTTAAAACATTTAGGTAAATCAATACCACAAAAAAATCTTGAATAACTTCAACAATATCAGACTTAATAATATCCCAACATTCTTTATAAAACTCAACAGTAAAACCATCCGGCCCAGTAGCCTTGTCATCCTCCATGGAATCAAGTGTTGACTTAATTTCACTTATAGAAGGAGTGTAAGTAAGATTAAGAAGATGCAAATTAGCATTATGAGAAAAAAGATCAGAATTAATCTGATCAAGAGAGCAATTATCATTATAAAATAAGGAAGTAAAATAATTGATCCCATCCAAGATAATATCATTCTCATTACTCAAGGTAGTACCATTACTATCTTTGATAGTAGAAATCAGATTCATCTTTCTCCTATTCTTAATACAAGCATGAAAATAGGCAGTATTTCTATCCCCATCTAAAAAAGTAGTTTTAGAAGCTTTTTGAGCATAAAAACTTTCTTCCATATTAATAGCACTAGCCAGATCTTTTTGAGCCTGAATAAATAGATCAATACTAATAAGATTCTGACAATAATATAATTCCATATCTTTAACTCTATTCTCAGCATCAGCCACCCTTCTAGTAAGATGACAAAAAACAGACCAATTCCAAGTTCTCAAGATCTTAGCAAGATGCTTCTGAAGCATCCAAAGTTTTTTACCAGAATTAACTGGTTTACAAGCTAGTTTACTAATCAACCAGTTATTTTTAACACATTGAAGAAAATTGGAATGATGAGTCCACATATTAAGAAAACAGAAATGATAAGACTTTTTGCTAAAATTATCAGCAATCTTTAATAAAATAGGAGTATGATCAGAAGCATTAAAAGCAAGATGATGAATCTCAAAATTACCAAAAATATTACACCAATTAGAATTCGCTAAAAATCTGTCAAGCCTTTCAAAAACATTACCACGATGCCATGTAAAAATGTTACCAGAAAAAACTAAATCAAATAGCTCAGCATTCAAAATAGCATTGTTAAAGCCAGACATTAAATTGAGATTAGGTGAGAGTCCACCCTTCTTTTCATTGCTAGAAGAAATAACATTAAAATCACCTCCCACAAGCTAGGGAACATTCAAAGGCCCTATAGAATTAAGCAAATTCCATAATTATAGCCTATCTTGCTTAGTGCAACCAGCATAAATAATAGAGAAATGAAAAGAAATATCAAGACAGTTAATAGAGATATGTAAAAGTTAATTGTGATTAATAGTCACATCCACCTTAATAAAGTCTTTCCAAAGAAACCAAATTTTGTTATTAATATTAGCAACAAAATTAAAATTACCAATTTTCCTAACATACTTAAGATTATTGCAAGAATTAACTAAAGGTTCAAGAATCTCAAAGAAAGATAACTGATAAAGACGAATTAAATTTCTAAGTTTATTAGAAGCATCACACTTGGCAATGCCTCTAATATTCCAGAAAAGAGTATTAAAGTTCATCTCAATATCCTTCCTACCTCTAGTAATCCTAGAAGTAGAAGAAACCTCTTGTGTATCAAAATTCTTACCCAACAATTGGTCATTAACAACATCTGGATTAACATAACTAAGCTCTCGGCTACCTTTAAATTTCCTTCTTCTGGAAGCTTTTTGAACCATCCAATCCTCTTCCAGTTCAGTCATGTTCAAAGTATTACATTCTATACCCATATTGTCAGTAACAATATCATCCAGAATTTCTTTTTCAGTATGTAAAAGAGTTAAATCAACATTTGCAATAGCTTTATCAATAATAGGATCTATCAGAGCATCAAATTAATTATTGTGCAGTATTGAGATATCAAGACTATCAGACTTATTAGCACTAGCATCATTATGTAAACCATCTTGATGAACAAGATCCTCATTAGCAACAACTAGACCTTTAGGAGATATATGTTCTACATTATCATCGTTATCAGGAAGAACACTTGCATTAGGTTCTACAATATTTAAAGACCTCGCAGTATTTTCATCATCTTGCAAGAAAATAGCATGCTGATTTTTTTCTTTATCTTTATTAATCATATTTTCTATATTTGGATTCTTAAAATGCTTATTTTTCAAATGAGGATGGACAATAAAACAGTTAGTAATGCAATGACCAAACATCCTACACTTATTACAGTATGGAGGAACATACTCCATCTCAACAGTTTGCCAATATCCAGAACTCGAATCTTCAAGCCAAACAGAATCACAAAAAGGAGCAGTAACATCTCTTTCAATCAATATACGAGCATTAGAAGGACGATTATAATTAACAGAAGCCATATCAATTTTCATTGGTGAACCAAAAATCTTTCCAAGAGAGTATAAAACCTTCTTATTATAAAATTGTAATTTTAATCCTGGGAATTTAAACCAAATAGGAACAATCGGGGGTTCCTTCCGAGGATTAAAATCAACAGTCCATTTTAAAATCTTCATAGAAATTTTTTCAATTTGAACAACTTTCTTAGAAAATAATTGAGTATAATCAGATTCTTTTCAAGTTTAATCATAAGATTTCTGCCATCAATCAAACCCACGTTCCATTTACCTAAAAGCTTAAGATCAGTAAAATACCTTCTGATGATTTCCATTCTCAAATGCGCATACGTAAACTTACCTATTAAGGTGTACTTTAATGGCTCAGCAAGAAGATTAGTCTCATCTTCATTGAATATCAGAGCTGGTTTTCCATTCCTCTTAGTTGCTTTCTTTAATAAGCTATCAGATCCCTCCTCACCAAAGTGATCTCTAAATGAAACAGGAAACAGACAGGCATTAGTAGAGGAAGAGGAACCCTCCATGTTACCTTTTAAGGCCTCAAGAAAAGAAGGCCTATTAATTAACTCAGCCATGCAAAAGCCAAAAGAAACAATCAGATCAAGAAGGGGAGAAGAAAAAGAAGAAGAAAGGTCGGGAAAACACGAGCACATGTCCGAGAGAAAAAAACCCTAGCAGAGCCAAAAAGCCAAAACAACTATAAACAAAACAAACAACAACCAGATCTAAAGGAAGGTAAAACGTTCAAAAGCTAAGAACCCAAAACAACTCCTCTAAAAACCAGATCTAGAAGAAAAGAATAAAAAAGGAAGAAGAAAGGCCGAGAAACCTTCACAACTTCACAACAAACTAAAAAACAACCAGATCTAGAAGAAAAGAAGAGAAAACACCCAGATCTAGAAGATAAGAAGAAGAAATGAAGAAGAGAATTCGTGAAAAAGCGATCGAAGCTCCCGGAGACTCCAGGATGAAATCCCTAGCAGAGCCAAAAACCCCTCATGGAAGGCTTCTCATGGCTAGTTTCTCTCCGTTCAATTCTTCGTTTTGATCCAATACACAATTAGCCTGATGGCTCTGAACTGATCATGTGTTTTGGTTTTATTATTGTTATTATTCTTATTTTTCCTATAATGACCCTTTGAACAGATTTAATAGTCAATATTCATAAGTCCATAATTGATTAAATCAAAACAATATATAAAAAACTATTAGTATAAAATCATTACAAAATATTTACTCGCCATTAATCTCTCCCCGGGTGAGCTAGTGTGATAAGTATCTAGTGGTATAATTGATAGTTAAATTAGGTAGATCGATGCATATGTTATATACCACTTTAAGTAATGAGAAAGTTTTACACTTTGATCACCTGAAGATGGGTTTATTGGAACTATGAGGGCTCAGCGATTGTGCCACAAAGCAATGAAATTTTGATGGTTGCATTTAGTTTATGGGAATGATCGATCTTATGACCCAATCTTTATGGATTGTACATAAAAAACGTCGCATTACTCGATGTAGAAGATGTCACTCCACACGTTCTCATTTGATAAGAGGTACGCGAGTTGTCCATATTTTCA